>VKON01000207.1:203946-245965 GCA_009741485.1 Malurus cyaneus samueli
CACACCTATTTTTAAAACAGAATTTTTAATATCCATACCTCTGGCAATTTGCAGACTTCTGAGGTAGCAGAATGGGCAGGAAAGCTGAAGGATGGAAACATCGTTAGAGTTTCAATCACAGTCGGTGAGAGACAGCCAAGTAAGACTAGGCATGCCATAGAGACTTCATCCTCAAGAATATTCCAAACTGAAGTGAATAAAGCCCTGAGCAGCCTCATTAACTTTGAGGCCAGTGCTAGTATTAGTGAGAGCCAGGCTTGATTAATACTGAAGTTGTTCTTCCATGTCTTCTTGACTCTGACCAAAGCTGCTTGCAAGTACATTGAACACAGCAGGCCAACCTGTAATGAGTTTGTTAGTAAAAATACAGAATTTGAGAAAAATCAAAATAGGTTTTAAAACCAAGATCAAAATTTTGATCAGAAACTAAAATACTCCCAAAGATCTATTTCTCTTTTTGTCCAGGAAGGCTATACATCCAAGTGGTTTTTTTTTGGTCAATGGTCAATTATTTAGACAAAAACATCAGTTCTCTTTATTTCTGAAATAAGAATGACATTCATTGTGTTCCCTCTCTTTAGTGAAACAGATACATAAGTGACTTGGAGTGATTTTATGATGATACTCTATTCCTGATCATCTGATTTATGCCCAGAAATAGGTCCTGTAACGTTTAAGGTGAGTCGAGGGGAGGGGTGGGAGCTGGGCAAACTCTGGCACCGACTTTGTTCGGAGCTCACTCCTGTGTTCTCGGGTTTGCAGCATGGACACGGATACATTGTTGCTTTAGCTACCTTTGTTTATGTTAGCAGCCATTTTTTCCATGGCCTCTGTTGTTACTGCTTGGACTGTTCGGCTTAGTTTAGTCCGAGAATCAGACCGGTGGGCACCGGTTCGCACAGACCAGCGAGGAAGCCACGGGGACACCCCGTCTCCACTGGGTCCTTGGGAGAAGTTGAACCAACAGAAGAAAGTACTCTAAATCCATCAGCTTCATCTGCTGCGAAGAGGAGACCAACATCAGAGGTTCACCAGGTTCTCATCTGTTTTTTCTCGTTTTCCAAGCGGTGTGGACTCTTCTTCCTCCCCTGAGGCAAAGCCATCCACCATTTTGTTCCTTCTCACCATATGCTCAGTAGTTTTTCCTTTCCTGGACATTTTTGGTTTATTTTTTCTGCTGTCGGTGAGGAAGGAGGGTAAAGTTCTGAAGGGTCAATATCTAACAGTTATTAATTTTTTTTCTCATGCCCTACAGGCACCTTGTTTGTTAAATAAGTGGGGTTTTTTCATTTTCATCCAGAAAATTCATTTTGCATTGGTGGGAAAGGATTGCTGAAACCCTTTTCTTTAGAGGAAATGTTCATTCCAGAGCATTTTCTCCTCAAATTGTCTCTAAATGGATCAGTAAGGCAAATCACCATTACGTGTAGAAAACATGGGACTTCTTTTCATGAATTTACTATGCTAGGTATCCAGTCAGTTGTGGATAGTTGTTTGTGGCTGGCAGGTCTGATTCAAAATGTTGTGTGGTACCCTGACTACATCTCATTGTCTATAAAATAATCTCATCTTTGCAACTATGGCTTTGTTGGAGTGAAGAAATCTGGGTGGTTCTCTTACTATGAGTCAGCTTTAATGCCAAGGGAGAAAAACATGTCTGAGGCAGCACATGTGGGACAGGAGTTGAGCCATGAGAGCTAAATGATTGTTGGGTAGATCTACCTCTGCCTCTGCCTCTGCCTCTTGTATTTCTCTGCGAGAGAAGTCATTGCCTCACTGCAGTAGAAACGACCCTTGTTTATTTGGCTCAGTAATTCTCATTTAGTTTTGAAATTCAGTGTACCAAAATAAACTAAATCCTCCAGTGAAACAGTGTCTTTTGGTTTAATTTTAGTTACAGGAGCTGAAAGAGCTTTCTCATATGAAAGGTGTCAAGGTGTCCCAGAGTTGAGGAAAAGCATTGCTTTTTGGAAATAAAATTACTATGTGACAAATAGTATAAAGTGAAACAATACTAGCCGCAGTACAACACTCATTTGGAATAAATGGTCATGTTCAAAGGAAGGTGAGTTTTTTGCCAGGGAATTTATCTCACTACCTTCCCTCAGATAGGATTTTATGGTGCCAAGTGCTAGTGGAAAAGAAGGTGTGCTAAATACTAAGAAGGAAAATTTGAAATATATTCTTATGCTTAGCAGCGTATCACATATATTTTATTTTATCCCCAAATTGTAATTAAAAGTTCATAGACATGTCTGTTACATCTAATAATTTTTTACTTGCAGAAGGAATTAAATAGTTTGAAATCCTATTACTTTTAAATCCTATTCTAACAAGCAACATTGTTTTAGAAGCCAAGCTACAGTAAGATGCAGAGGAATCATTCTATAAAAAGTATAATAAAATAGCCCTGGAAAGGCTCTCATTTGCCTGAAGGAATCCAGGTGTATTCCGGCAAGAAGATGCTGGTTGCACCACTCTGTCATACTCCACAAACTTCTAACATCTTGCTAGAAATTCTGTCCTCTCTTACCTGTCACCCAGAACACCTGTCCAGCCTGTCTTTTGTCTCTTATTGTTCATTTCATGGTTGTAAGGTATCAACATTCATAATTAGGTTGAGGGTGCTGAATTTTTCAATGGAATAAAAAAATATGAGGAAGAACTCATTCTGATTAAACAGAACTACTACTTATAATATGCAATATATGACCTCAGCTAATCATACTATAGAATTATCATGCTTCTTGATACTGAAATTAAGGAATAATTTAATAACTCCTCTTTACGTAAGTTTTTGAGATTTCACATTTGTTTCTCCTCTTTAAGCTATTTAAGTGTGGGCTAAGATTTACTAGCTGAATGCAAAAATCTTTTGACTCTAAGAGAATGAATTGTTTAATCCACCAGTTTAACTTGACAACAGTTTCAGTGTCCGAAGACACATATGACAATTACGTGTCATTTATTCCCTTCATCAGAGTTTCCTTCAGTATTGCCTAAGGATATTTTATTCTAAAAATTATCTTTTGTCAAATCTTATTAGCATGACTGAAATTACATCTTAATTAAGAATGGTGTTTGGATAGGTTGCCTTTCATCCATGAAGTCTGTTTTTAGGGTTAGGGTGTCCATTACTAGGTTACTCTGTGAATAAAGGCAAAGAATTGTGACAACAAAACTGGACAATGAGGTCAGAACACAGGAGTACCAGCAGAAAGCATGAATAGAAATTTCAAATGTGGTTTTGCCAGTTATCTATCTCCTGACAGGTTGCTTTGTTGAAGAGTGACTGACTCTATGGGTCTGTCCCTAGAAAATTGTTTTTGTAGGTGGACAGCTGCAGAGTCTGCTTTGAATAAATACCTCTGAAAGAAAGGTAAATTAGAGTAATTTATAAGTTGACTGAGGCAGATATACACCTAATGAGCTTTAGTTCATTGCTGGAGATTTGCTTTAATACTGATTATCATGTTTGTTAGTAAAAATGAGTACAGCACACCAGGTCTGTCCTACACCAGACCTGGGTCCTATTTTTGACATCACAAATAAAGTACTGGTGACTGGTACTGATTCTTCAATCCAAGCCTATAGAACTCAAGTTTTGATGCTGATTAGATGGTTTCTATATGAGGAGCAAATTTGTCTGAATCAGTGTGACTTGGCAGCAATCCATGTTGGTACAGTCATTAGCACAATGAAATAAATTGGTTGTGAAAAATCTGTCTTTAATCCCAGCTTTGAATCACAGAATGAGATGCTTGAATCATTTTGAGTATGTTAGTGTGATTTATACAATTGCACGTACAAGACAACAGGATCCAGTTTAGATGAGTTAGAGCCTGATAGATAGGCAGAAGATATAAATACTACTGAATATTATCTTGGCTTATTATTATATATTTGATTGTTTTAGCATATTGTTTTATTTTACTTTGTCAGCTACTGTTACTGTCTACTCATTCTTTCAGTTTTATCTTTTTCTCCCTGCTGATTCTCTTCTTCATGCCACCAGGAGAGGAACAGGGAAGTGGGCAAGGGGCTACATAGTTCTTAGTTTTGCCTGGTTGGGTTAAAGAAAAAAAAAAAACAACTAAAAGTATGTATTAGAAATGAAAATGTACCCTGTTCAGGTCTCTGTTTATGCCAATGTCTGTTAATATTTCAGAACTGCTTTTTATGTAACGCTTCAATCTTCAGTTTCTCTTATTTCAGTGAAGTCACACCAAGTTACACCGGAAGAGTTAAAAATGAAATCAAATTAAATTTACCAAAAATGATGAAATACTCGGATATCTTCTGCATCATACAACTTCCAGTACTTTTGTCAAGAGATGTTGAATAACCGCTTGAAAAACTTCGGCCCTCCATTATCAAAGAACACCAGCCTTATTTCTTGTAAAAAATTATTGTGTGAGAATCAACAATGTTAAAAGGGAAGAGAAAATCTCCACAAAGGCTCCAACAATTGGGAGCTTTTGCAATCCTATTTGTTCTGCATGGGCACAGTGTCTCCCAAAAATAACAAGGAAAAATTCAAAGGATCCAGCTAAGTGCTTGTCAAACCACCAGGAGCAGGAGGGGAAAGAGATTAGGAAATAAGAAAGATGTTGTATGGATGAAAATGCAGTGGACAAGGAACTTGTTTATGCATCAGAAAACAAATCCTGAAGCAAATGTAAAGGCTATGGTTGTAACAGCTATGCACGTCAGCATTGTTTCTCATTGGAAGTAAGCGTGACAACTCTGTCGCAAGTGAAACTTCTGTATACAGAGTCACTGCCACTGGTTCGTGTTTTTGAGAACCTATTGCTTTTCAAACATTACTTTGAATAATTTAGGGAATAATTTTTGACTGTGAGGATTGGGAGACCCTGGTACAGGGAAGAGAAGCTGTAGATTCCTCTTCCCTGCGAGTGTTCAAGGCCTGTTTGGATGGGTCTTTGAGCAACCTGTTCTAATGCAAGGTGTCTCTGCCTACAGCAGTAGGGTCAGAATAGATGATCTTTAAGATTCTTTCCAACCCAAACCATTCTGTGATTCTATGATTCTGTGTTAGTACAGGAAACAGCTGAGTCCCCGAAGCAGCAGTGCATGAAAGTGCGTGATGGAGAAAGGATAGAAGATGAGAGTGGTTGACAACAGAAGGTAGATTTTTTCAAGAAAAAGACTAAGCTAAAAGATAATTTAAATGGAAAAGAACAGCAAAATTATGTTCTTCCTTTCTTGTATTTTTCTAGGATAATCTATGGTAATGACAGCATCTTGTTTTATTTCTTTTGAGTCTTTTGCTGTATCCCACCTTCTTTTTAAAGTTAGCTCATTCTTTCTTTAATATATACGTGCAATTTTCAGCATAGCTGCAGACTTCTGTAGCTCTCACCTGCACCTGCTCCACACAATATGATGGGGTGTTTCCCCTAGTCATACTGAATACTGAAATTTGGCCTTGTAGTGATCAAGAAAAATGCACGGTTGAATAAATAATTTCACATTAAAATCAGGTTTATTGGTGAAAGTAATTGGATTAATAGTTCCACAGCTGCACCTGATACATCACTGCAACTGTGTGTATGCCAAAAAAAAACCCCTCCTAATTCTTGGTAATGAAACAAATGTGCCAGTGCAGGAAGACTGAGCAGAAACCCAGAAGAGATTTTCCTGAATGATTATCTAACGTATTTGTTTGGCCTTCGTGTTTTTATATGTATTCTATGTTGGCTCGCATCTGTAAACAACCTGAAATAATTTTGCATCCTATTAATTGCAGAAATGATACAGTGTACTCTTTATTTACAGCCTGATCCTCATGGTCCTCCTCCTTCCCTTACCTTCCCTGACAGGCTGCTTCAGGATAGGTCCATGCCTGTAGTACCTCCTCATGCCAAACACTGATAGGATGTACTGCCATGAGACTGTAAAGTTATTGTAATATTTCCATTTTTTTACTATCTCATAATGATTCCTCCTCAAAAGCTCCCTGCTATGAGAAAACACTTTCCTGATGTTTGGAAATTCATCATTTAGAATCAAAAAATCATAAAGGTTGAAAAAAATCTCCAAGATCATTGAGACCACTCTTTGACCAAACACCACCACATTGATTAAACCATAGCAGTAAGCGCCATATCCAGTCATTTCATAAACACTTCCAGGGATGGTGATTGATAGATTCATAGAAAAAAGAGGATCCCTACTATAAGTAACTGAGAAGGAAAACAAGTTGTTGCATGTCCACATATCTTCCTTTATTTTTTTCTTTAGTGAATTGTCTAGTAATTAGCTCTACCTAAAAATCTTTGTTCTCTTAAGCATCCAAAATTGTATTCAGCTTCTAAAACTGGGGGGAAAGAATGTAAACTAGGTAGACCACAAATTCCATCTTTTAATTTCTGGTCATTTTCTTTGACCAGCTTGCCACTGAGGTGGTGGGCTCTGTCGAGCCTGGGCAGGGGCTGAGCAAAGTCGAGCCACCGATTCCTTGTGTCACAGTGGCACCAGGTGGCTGCTTATCTGCAGGGTGGCCGCGAACACCAGCATTGAGCCTGGAATGCAGGACAGCTCTGAATCTGATTGTTGCCACTGTTTCTCCATACCCCCCAGTCTAGAAAAGCAGGGTGTGAGTGCTCTTTGATTTACAAAGCACAGTAAGTTGGTGCCCAGCTTCAACAATCTGTTAAAAACTACTCTCTTCCACATTCCAGCTGGGGGGATTCTCTCTTACAAGGCTTCTTGCAAATGATTTCTTCAGTGGCATCAGGTCCCAGAGGAAGTGCTGCTGGAAGCATTGACTTCTACATTCTCAGAGCTCAGGAAGGTGTGTGATTCACTTTGCTGCAGCTGAAGCATCAGTTCCATCAGGAGGTTTCTATGTGAAGCTCTGATCCCACCAGAGCTTGTGGGATCATCTGCAGGGCAGTACTGTTAGATGGCAGGATCTCAGTAGATTCGAAATCTGCTAAGCTGAATTTCACATCTGGAACCAGAAGGTAATCTGCATTACAAGGTAGGGATTGGTAGATAAGATGCCTGGGAGACTGGGACCCTAGTCTTTCCTTAGCTCTTCTGTGGGTCAGTGGAGGGAGCACAGCATGTCCTCCAGCACCTGCTCCCTCAAATGCAGGTCCAAAGCATCTCCATGCAGAGGAGGAGTGATACAATACAGCTTTCTGTAAGTGTTTAGCTGCAGATGGAAGGAGTGCCCTCAGCAGGGATCTAGGGGCACCAGAAGGAAGTAGACAGAGACAGCATAATCCTTACAAAGACAATATTTTTCCTTTTGTGAGGGGCCCAAAACAACCCAGGATTTGAGCTGCAGCCTCACCAGTACCCTGTACAAGGGGACAATCCCTTTCCTGGTCCTGCTGGTCACACATACACTGTTTCTCAAACAGGCCTGGATGCCATTGTTCTTTCTGGCCACTAGGGCATATGCTGGCTTATGTTCTGCTAGCTGCTGATCAGCACCACCACATCCTTTTCCACTGGGCAGCTTTTCTGGCACATTTCTCCACAACTGGAGCATTGCTTAGGGCTGCTATGAGTTGTGGCTGAGTGCCTGACGGGCTTGTTCAGGTCTTTGTTACTCGTGGCAGGAATCCTGACAGGACAATGAGTGGATCATGGTCTTCAATATGCTTAGAACATCATGGGTGGCTCAGTAGCTGATAGGGCAGGTGCAGGAACCTGACTTGTGCAGGTGCTTGTGATGTCACTTGTAGCACAGTTCCTCGCAGTGCATACATGGGAGCCTGGCTTGTGCCAGTGTTTATGTCACTGGTGGATGAAATTTTGATCAGGTACTGAATGGAACCTGATCATACTTGTGCTTAACAATACCATATATGGCAGATGGAGGTGTGGGAACTTGATTAGGACAATTGCACTTCATATTTCACCATACTTAAGGCTCACTAAGGAGCAACAAACCTCATGTCCTCATGGTATATTTGTGAACTGGAAAATCCCATGTCACATGCAAGGGAATGAAGATGCCTTGAAAAATAATTTGAAAAGCAATTTTCAAAGCCAAAAATGCAAGAAAACTGAAGTACAGGACAAGACAGCAGTACTAAAATGGAATCTGTCTTGCTTCTACTACTGATCAGCAGCCAACTACTTGATTCTATAAATATCACTATCAGGACAAGCACAATCTGAGTTGTCCACAAACTGCAGGTGGACTATATGCCAGTTCCACTCTTCCCTTGAGTTGGTATTTCTCTTGAGTTTAGAAACGCTTTACCTGAGATGAAGATTGTTCCTTATCCAAGGCAGAGAGATGCCTTACCTGTGACAAATCCTCAATAAGGATTTATGCTTATTAATAACAAATAATAATTAATGCTGAATAATTACTATGAAAAATACTAACCCATTTTGCCACTCAAAACTGTAAGAAACTTAGTACAAATAATTTCGTCAAGCATAAATCATTGTCCTAGTCTGAGACTGATTGCATCTAGCTGCATCAAGGTTCCACAAGGAGCAAGAAGATCCCTTGTGACTCAATGGGAATTTACTCCTTACTCTTTCTGTCTATAGTCTCTATGTGAATTATTCTAACTCAATTCTAGTGACTGATTTTCAAAGTTCCATGCGTCTCATTTGTTTAACTAAACAACTTAAAAATGAGGTGCTTTGTCATCCCTTACTGATTTCTCCCACTTTACTCTAATTCATTTTTCCTCATTCTGCTCACTCCAGGAATTTTAGAACTTCATCTATACATTGTCTCAAGGTTTTCCTCTCTGCTTCTGTACTATAATCCCATTTTGACATCATAGTACAGAAACAGAAGTCATCTTTGTCTATGCTCCTGGATAGCATAGCCCATCTGCAACCACTTTTGTTTGTGTTACTAGATTCATATAGATTTATCCACAGCAAGCACTGATTCAAATTATTGTTGGACATCTACCCAAGTTGGATCATACACTCTGAGAATACCCCAGAGAGTCTGGACTACCTTTTCATTGTTATCTCTGAACCTGAGCATTTGTTCTTGCCAAAAGACTAAATTGTTATGGCTAAAACGTACAGAAGCAGTTCTGAAAGTCAGGTGTGGGAACAGAAAAGGCTTTGACACTGTGTGGTCCTTGTTCAGCTGTAGCTCAAAGTGTCACAGTATGCTAGTGACACTGGTTTGGTCACAAATCCAAAACTTGGGTTGTGACCTAATGGCAGGTCCTCCACTTCACCTTAATTGAACCTCATATGATTGACCTTGGCCAATCAATCCAGATCTCTCTTGAGAGCCTTCCTGCCTACGAGCAGATTAGCACTCCTACCAAACTTGATATCATCTAATAATTTACTGAGGGTGCACTCAATCCTCTCATCCAGGTTGCTGATAAAGATATTAAACAGGACTGGCCCCATTATGGGATCCTAGAGACCGCCACTAGTGACTGGCCACCAATCGACTGTTACTCCATTCACCACCACTCTCTGGGCTCAGCCATCCCGAGGCATTGTTTTAACCAGGGAAGAATACAGCCATCCAAGTCATCAACAGCCAGTCTCTCCAGGAGAAGGCTGTGGGGGAAAAAAGTCAAACTCTTTACGGAAGTCTGGGTAGAAACATTCAAAACCTTTCCTTTACCCACCAGGAAGGTCACCTGGCCACAGAAGATCATGACCTGCCTTCCCAGAACCCCTTGTAAATAGACTTGATACTCAGATTGTTCTCCTTAGACTGCGATGTGATTCACACTCAAGATCTTGATCTCCCACATGAAAGTACTCAGCAACTGTAAAGGCAAACAGTCTGTAGTTCACAAAAGATCACCTTCCACACTCTTGAAGCACACATTAAATCCATCGAGATAACTTCCCTTCCGCTTCCCTTCCTGTCACCCTTCCCCCCCCGCCTTCCTCTTCCCTTCCTTCCTTCCCTTCCCTTCCTTCCTTCCTTCCCTTTCCCTTCCCTTCCCTTCCCCCTTCCCTTCCCTTCCCTTCCCTTCCCTTCCCTTTCCCTTCCTTCCCTTCCCTTCCCTTCCCTTCCTTCCCTCCCTTCCTTCCCTCCCTTCCTTCCTTCCTTCCTTCCTCCCTTTCCCTTCCCTCCCTCTCCTGAACTTCCCTGAACTTCTTTAGCAGACTTTGCAGTCTCAGATGCATCAATGATTTTTAATTCACTTTCTGACATTAAATCCTTTAAGAAGGATAAATTCACATTTCCAAGTGGAAGAATAAGGTATTTGTAGCACTAATTAACCATTGCAGCATTTTCTGTTTCTGAAACTTCAGACACAATAAATAAGTTTAAAAATTTGAAAGTAACTAGAAGGCCAGACTGATCTAAAACAAGAGCTGACTTTCAGTTGGGTGAGATATGGCAGATCTCAGCTTGTTCCTACTGCTCTACTTTTACAAAATAAAGGAAAACTACAGACAAATAAATTTTCTGCAATCTCCTACTCTTACTGGGTGATTTCATAGTAAGTTTAAAGTCAGCATCTGCCACAGAGTTAATGTTGATATCAGACAGTGTAATAAAGGCATTTGTTTTACATTATTTCTAATCAAAAGTCTTTTGAAGTTGTCAGCTCTTCATCTCCATTTTCTTCCTACATGACATTTTTCTTTCTTTTTTTCTTATGTTTTAGTCCCTGTGAGAAGGCAAATATAAAGAAGTCCTATACCTATCCCTATCACTGCAGAAGTTTTTTATCAGGATGTTGACCAAATAAGGATTTTCCTGATCACCTAGGAAAATCCTACTTTGCTTTTGCATATTTATCCATACCTTACACTTTCAAAATGCACACACAACTTGCTTACAGTGTTTCCTGGCACACAACTAAAGCTATTTGAGAAAAGTGACCCAAAAATGAAGGGTTAAACATATCTTTGATTTTTTTTACTGAGAACACAAAGTAGAAGTCTTCAGAACAATAGAACTCAATCTTTCAATGTGAAACAAAAGATATTTTAACTGAGCTGAAAAGAGTCACATGAGATGAAAACAAAAATTGGAATAATAGATAATATTTGTTGGACAAACCATATAACTTGTGAAGAACTTTAAGACTCACACAGTAAGTCCATAAATAGTAAACCTGCCATCACTCAGGACAGATGTATTAACTAGAGAATCAGGGTAGAAATGTGTTTCTGGTCTTCAGAATCTTAAATACTGGGGTTTGCATCACTTTCCTTATCAGCAGCTAAAAGAAGTATTGCCAGTCAGGCTTTATTTCTGCATTTCATCCATTAGCCTTAGATATTTATCTGTGCAAAAGACTGAGTCCTCAATTTCACCTGATTCCATCCTTATTTTTTCTGTATTATACAGTCGCTGCATTTCTCAGCAGTTTGCTGGTTTTTCTAGCTTAATAATTTCTCATACCTAGTAAACCTTTTCTTATAATGGCCTTATCACTTCAGACTTTTTCTGGAAGTAAATTACCCATTTTTTATTGATTATTTCTAATATTGTAGTAACCAACACGGAGCAAAGTGCTCTAGCTAACAAGGTGACTCAAAAAGTGATTTTGTATGGTACAGTCATTGCTTTATTTTGTGGCTTAAATGTACTTAGTGACACAATTGTTTTGCCAGGCCTATAGCTTGCATCTATGTGAACATATTAAAAATTACTTGGGCCTCTTCCTTCTGCAATGAATTATGCCTGCATTGCAGCAGTGCTGAACCACATTTTGGAGCATTCTAGTTCTATGCCTATAGAATGCATTCTAGCATTCTATGCCTGTGACATGAAAAGTGATTTTGGTTACAAGTATGAGGGAATATGATAGTACATAAATTCAGTTATGGAAAATAATTTCTCATATCATGCCTATTAGCTGAAGTCATGTTTTAGAGCTTTACTTCCTCTTAGGTTCCACATTCTCATATTTCAAACTCATCCCAAAATGTAGGGACTTTTTTTTTATTAGTTGAAACCACCAGTATATGACTTGAGGTTCATGTTCCTTTGAGGTTCCTTTGTAGCATTCCTTTTTAAAAAAATCTGTACATTTCCTCAATGTGGTGTTTGATCCCCGTTCTGAAAACCTAATGAAGTTATTGAAGAAGATCATACCTTTTGCTGATGATTAGTGTCCCACAGTTTGCCTATTTGCAGAAATTGCTGTGCTATAAACACAGGTGTGAATTAACTTCATTGTAATTGTTTTATATCCTTCCCTAGAGAAGTGTCCTTGATGCAAAATAAGGATGTATTATGTTGATTTCTAAGTCAGGGTTTGGCTGATATTCTGAACATATCCTTCTCTACCTGCTACATAATTCATTGCGAAACAGTACCTGCAGGCTTTTTAACAGGATATTTTCAGAAAAAAAAAAATAGAGAATTGTAGGATTGCTTCAACTTGACACCTGCACCTCTAGCATGCATAGGAAATAATGGAGACAAAATTGGGTGAGTATCTCAGAAGTGGAGTCACCATCCTGTCTGATGTTCTCTGGTGTTTTCAGGTCAGGCAGAACTGCTGGAGGGAGCCAAGAGGATATTGCTTCAACTTAGGTTCAATTAATTGAGAGAAATTGACTTTGAATATATGTAAAGATACTGAAGAAACAATTTTAAAATTCTAGGTTGGAGTCTTTGCAGTTTGTCTGAATGTGTTTTGTATGTAAAATGACCGAAAAGTTAAAAATATGACTTGAACGTAAAAGTTGGACAGACTGAACCTCCGAACATCAGGTCGCAGCAGGTTCCTGAAAAACACTTGGTGTGTTACCTTGACCATTCTCTTCACAGTTTAGGTAATGGTAGCATTGTAAATTCTGAGTACTAGCAAGTATGAGCTGGCTTTGCTAAGAAACTAAAAATACACTGCTGTTAGTGCAAGACCACAAATAACTGCAAGAAGTAGTGGAAGACTGGACTATTTGATGCCTTGAGGTCAGACCTAACCACAGTCAATGTTTGCGTCACTGGAAACTCTGTCCCACAGGAGATTTTTCCATTGTCTAACACTTGGTCTTTGCAATTGCACCCTGAGATCTTTCAAATAAATAAAACTGCCAGAATCAGACCATTGAAATAAGCCTCAGCCTATGAGAAGACACTGTAGAACTTTGCCCAACTGCTATTAAAAATGTCTTTAAGTGATTGGATTGCTTACTTATTATGTGTTTCTTTTGGGGCAATCCCAGTTTAGAGACTGGGATTGTTATAAGGGAAGGGAAGGGAAGAGACATTGTAAATGTGGGACTGAGTGGGGTTTCAAAAAAAGAACCATCTCATCATAGAAGCTGCACTTCTCACCTACTCAAGTGAGATCCATTGATCTCAGTGTCTTTTAGTCTCACAGTTGCTCATTCAATTTATCACCATTATTGAATCATTCTGTGGTCTGAGGTTTGGAGGAAGTTTGAATAAAGGAAATATGCACTGTGATCAAAGCTGTACAGCAATTTTGATCCAAATATGTTAATATTTTCCATCAGCCTGGGCAAAGTGCTGAAAGGCTAATAGTGAGAAATAAAAAAATTACACAGTTCTCTTGACAAGCTGCAGGTCTTCTAAACTAAAAAGACAAGTATCCCTTGCTGGTACAAGACAGTATTATTTTCCCAATTTATTAGGCTGATGGCAGCCACAGTCTGACTGTAGGTTGCTCTCTCAAATTAAGCTAAAAGTTCAGTAGTGAAAGCCCCTGGAGACTGTACACCAGGAAAGATCATAACACCATACAATGTACACTTCTACAGTGCAGCAACATAGAACCTTTCCCCTAGAAATACTGCAGCAGGAAACACAGAGGGTTTCGTGTTGCAATATCACACCAGTAATTTGGAAAATATCAAATAATTGCCTATATTACTTTCTGTTGAATGGAAATTCTGTCAAACTTATGCATGATTTTTGATACTTGTAAGACTGCTATGCTTCTGCCACTTTTAAGATTTTTTTTTCCAGCTGCAAAGAAGGTAAAATATTAGCAGAGTGAAATATTAACAGTAACTACTGAAACAAACACAAGCAAGCTTTTATAAAAGCATTCTTTAAATATAAAGTCTTCCATGGCAGTTGTTAACCACTTCCTTTGGCTGCCTTGCAGGAATTCATTTAAGGAGAAGAGATAAAAACAAGAGCTGCAGGTAGCTTGAGATGACTTTTGCTGGGGATTTTCTGACATTGTGTACTGGAGAATGACAATATCAGTTGTTTGTTGCATATATACAAAATACTCCACATTTTGCTATAATTGTGAATTATTCATTTTTCTACAGTATCATTTTGATTTTAAGATGCCCAATGACAATTTAGTTTCCACTTAGGAATTGTAGAAATTTCAGCAGAAAGATAATATTTAAATAGAAGATCACCCACACAGAAGTAAGACTTGTAAATCTTCATATTATTTGCAAAAGGTACAGTTCCAGTCTGTTTACTTCTCTAAAAAGCCCTTTGTATTTGCATCACATCCAAACAAAACGCCAAAATTTAAAATATTAAGCCTAAATATCTTCAGTATCTGTAATGTTCCTTTCATGTTATTTTCTTCTTCATGCTAGAAGTTTAATTGAGGACCACAAATGGCATTGCTTTTCAGGCAAAAACCATAACACAATGCCCATTTTGAAGGCTGCCTATGGTGGTTGTAGAGTTTTTAATCCAGACACTCAAGTAAAATTAAAATTGTCTGGATACCCTAAAAAGAGTACACTCAAATCTTATGAAAGGCCATTTAAAAATGGGTGGAGTAAATGCTTCTTGGGGAACTAAAACCTGGCCTTGAGAGAAGGGGAAACCTGCATCCTAACATAAGGTCTAAATACCTATGAAATGACAAACCAAAACCCAAAGTGGGAGCTAAATCCCAGTAAAGAACTGTCTGTTACCATTATCTCTATAGAAAATATTTAAAGTAAGGGAAGTTTGAATATCAGTGCGTGTGAAACTGAGAGACCTTTTGCTTCTTGGAGGTTTAGACAGAGCCTAAGTGAGAACACTAGTCAGTGTAATTTTCAGCATACTCTTTGAGGAGATGTCTTCAAAGGTTTGAAAGCAATTTCACATTTAGGAATTTTCAAATTTTTTTTTGTCTGATATAAGTGTAAAATCTGAAGGAGGGATATAAAGTTTTGGTTGGTAATATCTGTAACCTTCAACTTCACACAGTGAAGTTCTCTATTCAAACTTACAAGCTACTTTTAATGCAAATGTTAAATTTCATTATTCCGTGAGCTTCCGTTGCCTTCATAGATGCTCAAATACAGTTTAGATACATGTTCTTTGTGGAAATAAAATAAAGAAATTGTTATCCTAGGCACATTTTGAACAAACAGTTTATAAAGAAACATTTAAAGGCATATCAAGTCTCCACTCCGAGCATCCTAACAAATTACGTGCCCACTTCAAAATGGCTAGCTATGAACTAAAACCACCCTAATAATTTTAGAACCTTAATACAGAGTAGTTGTGCCAATTCTTTATGTAAGTCCAAGACCACCTACCTTCTCAAATAAAAGACTGTAAATTGTTATTGCCACCTGATACCTGTTTGCTAGTTGTCCTCATTGAATAGCACAGCAGTTGCATTACAGTTGGTAGAATGCACCATGCCAGGCACATCAGTATTTGTTCTTCAAAATCTGCATACTATGAACACAGAAATTCCCAAAGCAACCACCACCAATCTGTTTTGGGACAAAATCAATTGAGCCAAAAATATTGCAATATCACAAAAGAGATTACGTGTTATTTAATAGAATTAAAAAGAGGATATTGACATTTTCGATCAAGGATGTACAAGAAGCTTCTCTGTAATGATTTCCACCTTTAAATAAAATCATGGAGAATAAGGAATGTCACTGGGCATAGGGAAGATGGCTATAGGTTGTCTTTGACACTGCTTCACTCAACTTGTTACTGAGGATTACAGAACAGCTCCTTTGGAGGGGACCTCAAGGGATCACCTGGAAAATTTTCACAAAAAAAATAATGGAAAAGGGGGCCTAGATGAGATGGTCTAGCACCCTGCCATTCATATCTGAAAAACCTCTTATGATGGAGACTCTTAAGTCTTTCCAACTTCTCCAGCCCTTTGATACACCATGGCTTAGCTCATACACACCAAGCAGCACTGCAAAGGCAAGCTTGGCATGTGTTACCGTGGTGGTTGTAGAGAGAATTCTGCTGGCAACACAAATATTAGCCCTTGTTGAAAGCCTGGGCATTTAGGTGGTCGGTGGAATATCATAGCTATTCCATCAACTGAGATACAAATCTCCGAAAATTATATATGAGTAAACGGCTACCTTCCATTACTCATAAAATTACTGAGACATGATGCCTGTACAACTTTGACGTTTTCACTTTTCCCCATCAAAGTATGTTTTGAGAGTTTTTACTCCATGGCTCTAGGGATTCTGTTCAGTGTATGGATGCCCACAGGCTGCAAACACTCAGTGCAAAGTTTTTGAGCAGTAACTTTCAATGATATAGGCACATCGTACCCATCAACTGGTTGATACTTCAGAACAGGACAAGGGAAAACAGAGGAATGCATTTCAGTGCTGTGTGCAGAAGATGAAACATTAATATCCTGATTTTTTATGTAACTAAGCAGATACTTGTGCATTCTTTACAGATTACTATGTTAATTCAGCTCTTATCACATGGATGAATTCAGTACTTACACTAGTATTGCTGTATTCACATAACTCTGAAAGCAAGTCCTGCTGCACAGTTCAACTATAATGCTGAACATAGTCTCAGGAACTACATATATAATCTCATATAAATATCTAAACAGAAAGAACTTCTCCTATTTTTTTAAACATTTTTGTGTCTTGTGAGAGAATTAAAATGTTTCCAAAAAGACTGAGTTGTCTGTATTGAATTCAGACTTCAATTCTTCATCCCTTAAAAACACCATTGTAAATTGGGAAAAACGAGATCTTCCTACCTGCATATTAAACAAAATCATACAAAAAAATTTCTCTGTTATTGCAGCTTGTAGAATCAGGAACCAAGGTTGTGAATATATACATATACATGTGAATGTGTCTAACTTGAAAATTCCACTTTATTTGCAATTTACTAATAAAGCAAATAGCTGTGCTTTTATTGGGATAACCAACATGCATATAAAATGTTGTAATAATCTTTCATAGATGATAGCTTTGTCAGTTCTCAGTGTAAATAAAAAGCAGCTGTAACTTTTCTTCTCTTAAAGGCTATCATGACTACCTTCTCAGGGTCAGTAAAGAATAGGACAATAGAAAAGGACAGAAAAATCTGGGGTTTTTTTTTCCCCTGAGGTTTTCACATGGTTCCAGACAGAATTAAAAAAGGATGAAAAATATGACACATTTCAAATATCCAGCTCCTTCAAGCAAGGGAAACTGTAGGTTGGGACTTACAATTTTATAGGTTGAATTAATAGTAATTAGAAGTATCTGCTGTTTGAGTAGAAATATTAATTTGTTATGTTTGTTCCACATTAGTAGTTTTTTTTCCTAACTTAAAAATAAATTCCTTTTGCATTCATCTGGATTTTTCTCACTTTAGAAAACAGATAATTTTGTACTTTTTATGACAGTGCTGGCCTATGAAATATCACATTGTACATTGAGGATTTGAAGTGGCTTTCAGATTTTAGAATTAGGTTTTTCTTAATTTTCCATTGCCTTGGACCCAGTTCTTTAAATTTCTGACATTCAGCTCTGAAACACACTTACCTTTCATCGAGAAACCATAATACTGCTAGTTGGAAAAAAGTGTATATATGTAAGACCAGTAAAGATGAATCAGATGGATTTTCATGAAAGTTTAAAATTTTAAGTTGTTAATTGTCTCTAGGTTAGCAATCAGGATGTTTTTGCAATACCCTTCAACTCTGATATCAGCACCTGTGAACATTGCATAAAATTTAAATATGGTTACAATATAAAGCTATAATTTAATATTACACTGAATAAATTGCACTTTATCCTGAACATTTTCCCTCTATGCTATTTATATAGTTCTTGGAATGTGTTTTTGTTTAGACCTTGTCAGTATTTTTTCTTTAAAAGAATACATTGCTTCTAGTACATTTGAAGTAAGATAGCTAATTTTATAAGCATCCTCTTCTAAAAGTAATGAACTTGCTTTGCAATTTATCCCTCCTTACTTTTAAGAAAATTACTTTGTTTCTGGAGAAATACAGATTTGCTGAGATCTTTGACCAAGAAATATTACTGCAGTTGCCCGACATGAAGTTGATAGACATTATTTTAAAAAAAAATTTAAATGGCACATCATTGAGAAAGGAATTGTACGGGTCTGCATAGAGTTTCCACTTCTCCCTTGTCATCAGTGATTTTTCTCTTATTATTGATTGGACTGGGTCTGACTGGGATGGAGATCATTATCTTCACAGTAACCCATAAGGTGCTGGGCTTTGGATTTCAGGCTAAAGCAGCTTTGTTAGCAGATCAGTGTTAGCAGTGCTTACTGCACATGCAGTTTCTCTGTTTACCCCTCTGCCCCACAACAAACAAGCTGGGAGAGGATGCACCCAGGACAGCTGACCCAAGGTGACGAAAGTGATATCCCCACCATCATGGCAACATTAAAAATGCTTTAGCTCAGGCAAGGGAGAACACTTTGTGAGATGGTTGCATGTCTGAAAAGACTTACGACTAGTCCCAATGATCCGTTAGTCCTACTGATCCTCTTCAAGCAAACATTTTATAGAAAAAAAGACAAAGAGTAGCAGATACTTGGGTCTACCAATTCATTATTTCACTAAATTACTGTGCTAAGTATTATCATGACTATATAAATAAATATAAAGGGAAGAAAATAAAGACAGGAAGAGCTTTTATACTAAAAAGTATTAAGATGTGGAGACTAAAGCCCTTCAGAAGAATGTTGTGGACCAGAGGGGCAAACAGAGAATATGTAAGTGCAGTGAGCACTGCTAACAGTGAACACATGTTAACACATACTAACCGCAGAAATGCACCTTTAGCTGGTGCTTTTCGATAGCTTCAGGAATACTTTCAGAGGCATCCCCATAGGACAAGTGTTGCATCAGAAAAATCACTACAAGAAGCAGATATTTCTTGAGATTAATAAACAGTGGAAGCCAGAGCCTAAGAAAAAAATAATTGCTGAAATATTTGGAAAGCAAAGAGTGCCTAAATAAAGAGAACTTCATCTCAATAACTGCTAAATAACACTTTATAGGGAAGAAAATGGCCAAAAGGTCAGGCACCTTTTGATGAGCCTGTGGCATTTTTTTCCTACTTGATTACATAAGATTCCAGAGGTACTTGCATTTGAAAGGCGGGGGATAAAAGATACAATAAATCTGTAAGTGGTTTTGGCAGAGCTGCAGGCAGGCAGGGAATTTAAATGCCACCGTGTTTAAATGCTTCCTGCCAGTCCTGTAAAACAAATGGTATTGTAAATCAACATTGGAGTGAACATACAGTCACATCAATGTCTGCTGCCTTCCAACCTGAAGTTTCATATGTCATTTTGAAAGCAATATCCAAAAAACAACAAGGAGCAATGACAGCTGAAACTTCTTGCAGCCAGCTCCAGAAACTCTGCTGTAGTAAGCCAAATGGGGCTTACTGACCATAGTAAAAAAACCAAACCAACTATCCCACAGTCTTAACGAAATAAATCTCTTACATAACTTAAAGTTTGGTTGACAAGAAAGTGGCAAAGTGTTGATAAACCAAATTTACAATATGAATAGAATCACAGAGAAGAAAGAAGTCTTTTGGTAGTTGGTTTGGGATTTTTTATTACCACTTCCTAGTAGAGCTAGTCTAGAAATATTACTGGTACTTCTACAGAAAACAAAAATAACACAGGGTCTAGAGGATTGGCAGATAGCTATGGCTCTGAAGAATTAGAAATAACAGAAGTATTAGGCTTGTTTCTGGTACACTGTTTTGGTTTAGAATGCTGGCTGAAAGCCAGGCACACACAACACCTGCTCACTCGCTCTCCGCCACCACCACTGGACAGAGAAGAGCGAGGTAAAGAAAAAGAAATAATTAACAAACGGGTTCATGAGTTGAGATAAGGAATGGGGCGGAAACACTTGACAGACAAAACAGGCTCCACTTAAGTTACAAAGTGAATTTATTACTAACAAAGTCAGAGGAGAAGAATGAGAAATAAAACCCTCAAAGACACCAGTCTTCTCCCCACTCCCTCCCCACTTCACACTGACAGTGCAAAGTGGGGGATGGGGGGAACAGGATGTGGGGTTGGTCAGTTCATCACCAGATCGTCTGCGGCTGCTGAGGGAGAGAAGTCCTTCCCTTACATTGCTGTGGAGTCCCTCCCACGGGAGACACTTCTCTGTGAACCTCTCCAGCGTGGCTCCAATTTCACAAGCAGCAGTCCACACACATCTGCTTCAATGTGAGTCCCTCCCCACAGGCAGACAGTCGTCCCCAAAAAACTGCTGCACTGTGGGGTCCCTCATCCTCTGGGTGCAGGCCTAAGGCCAGGCTGTTCCATCTTCTCCACTGACCTTGGTGTCTGTATCCCTCACATATTCTCAGCCTCCTCCTCCTCCTCTGGCAAAACTACTGTGGCCCCTACCTTTGTTTTGATTTCTTCTTAAATATGTTGTCACAGAGACGTAACCACCATCTCCAATTGGCCCAGATTTGGTCAGTGGCATGTCCATCATCCTCAGAGCCAACAGCAATTGGCTCTGCTGGACATGGTGGAAGCCTCCAGAAGCATCTCACAGTGGCCCCTCCACTTCCAAAAACTGGGCCAAGCAAAACCAACACATTCAGCTAGGCTGAAGAAGCAAAGGAGTAAATGAGTTTTGTATGTATGTTTCAAATGTGTAAGGAAACAAAGTGAGATTTCATGGAATAGGTTGGGTTGGAATGTATAATATCATTCCAAACCATGTGTCACGGTAAGGGACACCTTCCCCTAGGTGTGTATTTATTTCCAGTAGGTATAAAGTAAATAAAATGATATCATAATTCTATATTGTGGAAGACATTGAGTATGTGAAATTGAATCTAACAACATTACTAAAAGGTATGTAAGGCTCCATATCATGCTTGGAGCAAACAAAAACACTTCCATTTTAGAAGACAAATCTTCAGAAACTGGGCTGCATATCTATGGGGATGTTAGCATCTGCTTCTTGGCTTTGGTTCTCTTTAAAATATAAATATTTCTGATGTCTTTACAAAACAAGTAAAGGAAAGATGACCTACTTTACATTTATTACTGTTCTGCACCCAGACATCTCGGTGACCAACAGACACATGAGTTGATCCACCCTCACCCAGAGGAACATGTTCTCATTTGCTGGAGTATGACATTCTGCTGTTCAAGCAATCTCACAAATCACAAAACATGAAGTCTCAAAGACAAATGATCTTACAAGAAGAAGCTTTCGCCAATCTTGTATAGTGAGTTCTAGTACTTGGCACTGTCAATACATCTAGGCATATGGTGAACTCTCTTGATGAAATCTGAAGACAAGATTCAAAGCCTGCTGAAGTCAATATATGTATTTTCTTTTTCTGCATTTTGTTGCAGTTATAAAATCCCAATTCCTACTTTGTTAAAAAAGTTGCTTTTTCTCTTTTCCTGGCATCAAAACATCATAATAAGCAGTCTAGTGCTTCTGGATGAAAAGAAATAAAGTTCATATTAGAGCAAATGACAGATTTTATTTTAACATCACTTTCATGTTGTCTCCGGGAAATGAGATAAAGCACATTTGGCACTACATCAGTGAAAGGGCAATTCTAATGCGTAGCTGTATCAGATGTAAAATCTGATTTCTATCAGCATGGTGAGTCTGAGTGTGTCAAAAATAACTGCAAATGTATGATGGGATTTTGTAAAGCTGGTGCAAGATGACACATCAATTCTGATTGCTTCCTAATAGACACAGAGTAAAACAATTATAAATGAAATATGTCAAAATCTGAGGACAAAGTAGGTGTTGTTTTGAAGTCATTCAGGAATAGGTAGCACCTCTGGACTGAAAACCAGTACTGTATCACCCAGTGAAATGGGTTCTCAAGTTTTAGAAGAATTTCTTTCTTCACTTAACTGGATTTTGTTGCTTTGCCATGAACTCTGTCTCCGCGGATAGTATCCAGGAGGAGTATTCAAATGTCAGTCAACTTCTTCCTTCTCATACAGAAACAGCCCATCCTACCCTCACATGAACATGAGCAAACAACCATGGATGCTTCCCCAGATTTACAGTGAAAGTCAAACACATCTTCATGTTGTCACAGTGCTGGACTTTTAACACCTATCTGTGTGAGTGGCAAACAAGGCTGTCAGCTGACACCATCTGACATGACACACCAATTTCCTGCTCGTTTTGGGAGTAGCCATGCCCAGCCTTCATCAGCAAGACTTGCTGGTCATGACAGATGAAAACAGATTTTCCAGGATACTTATATAATGTGAAAAATTGGCTGTGAATCCTGGCTGTATAAACGAGAAAATGTAAACTAGGAAGATTATGGTAACATTATATTTGTTGATGATGGCACTGGTGCAGTGTGTGTTCTGAAAAAAAAGCAAGGGACCTCAATGAAATGTCAGGTGACTAATTACAGAACTACAATTCACTTTATTAAGATCCAAATGAGACTTGAAACATGATCTGCTGATCTAAATCAAAATTTGGTAGAAAAGAGATCTTTCGCATAGCAAGCAATGATATAAATTACTCCACAGCTGGAAACTGAAGACAGAAACACAGGGGCAAACCAAAGATGCATTGTTTTACCAGTAAGAAAAACCTAGCTGGAATTGGGGGGACAATAGGTGAGAGACCCTCCACATTTTTTAGCTAGCCAGAAGTTGAACACTTAATTTAATTAGGATGAGCGCCCAATATTGTCACTAGATAATCTCCGAAGTGTAATTCACCCACTCTTTAACATCTGTCTCTAGATAGAGCGTTATTAGGGAAGGGAAAGAAGAGTTACTGAAGGAAATTAAAAGAAGTTTGATACTACCATGGCATCTGTAATTTTTTGTTTCTACTAGTATTAGTATTATTAGTAGTAGTAATGATAACTTGCTATATAGTTAATAGTAATGATGATGATGATGTCAGTGGTAAAGAAGTTTAACTAGTAGTGCTAATTAAATATATTTAACATAATGTTATGCTACCTGATTTTCTCAAAAGGTTTCTTGGATTATTTGAGATTACTTTTACTCTTGCTATAGAAAACAGCCTCCTCCTCACAAATCATTAGTGAGAAAGTTAAATAACAATACTGGGAAGGAAAAGAGAATCCCTATCATTGGCCTATGAAGGAAGATCCTACTAAGGCAATATTATAGAATTTTGCACGATACAAACATCTTGCTTTTAACCTCAAACATCTTGCTTTTAACCTCAAACCTCAAATATTATTATTCTTGTGAGACTGTATTTTCACACCTGACTTCTTGTAAGGACAGGTAGTAATTTATTAGTTTAATGCTTGCCCACCCTCAAATCACATGAAAGGAGTTAAAATCTTTGCAAATGATCTGGATGGTGGTGGACAGTGCATCCTCCATTTTCTGCTAGTATCACACTGTGATGACAGGCTGGTACACGGAGAAGCGGATGATATGCCAGAGGGTTGTTCTGTCATCCAGAGAGATGGAGAAATGGGTTGATACAAAGGTTGCGCAGTTCAAGAAATGCAAAATCTTGCACCTGGGAGCAACGACCCCAGGCACCAGTATACACTGGTGTTAGAAAATATACCAGTTTAATTTTTTTTTTATATGTAACTTTAGTCAGGTGTTTCAGTCACCTTTGCCCAGAGAAAAGGAATCTTAAGTTTCTCTCCAGGATGTTGTTCCACCAGGTGAGGTCTGATACACTTAACATATTAGCAGACTGGGAGTGGCACAAAAGATAATGACCACCAAAGGCCACTGATGGAACATCTTTTCCAAACCTCACCCTGGCATGGTTGGTGACACTTGGTCTGGGAAAAGAGCGCTAAGAAGGAGGACCTGATTAGCATCAGAGGCAAAGAAATCCAGATCCTGTAGGAAACCAAATACTAAGAACTATGCAACTTGAAACCAATGAACATTGAAGCAATGAATTTCTATGGGTCTTGATGGTATAATGTTTGGGGAAAATCTAGTAAAATTCATGTGTCATGGAATGATTTTCTCTGCACACCTGGGCTATGTGTGGATGAAATTATTTCTGTTGCACATCCTGGCCAGAACACCATCCTGGACAGAAATGAAGTAAAGCCTTGACTCTCTAACACTAAAATGTTGTGTGGAGGGTTTTTATTTTTCCTGCAGTTTTGGTGACACTGGGACCATCCAGTTGGAAAGCAGCTCTGCACTGAACCGTAGAGATTTTCTTGGACTAGAAGCTGACCATCAGTGAGGTTGTTAAAGCAAGCACCCAAGACCTATAAAATGATAAAATGGCAAAATGGAGAGTAATGGTCCAAACTGATTTTTTAAAATATTTTTTAGATTTTCTGTTGTGGTTGGTGGTGGTGGTGGTGCTGGTTAACCCAGTATTATTAAATATATTAAACATTTTATTCTCTACCCCTTCTGGGATTTTACACATGAAAGTTACATTGCAGCATTTTGCTCAATTTGTAAAATCTGCAGGTAACATTTGAAATAAGGAAAAGTTTTTAAAGATTATTTATACGTACATAGCTCAGAATACAAGAAATTGTAGGATTGTTCTTGTAAACAGAATAAATATGACCTTTAATCCTGCAGTGCTCGTGCGTTTTTTATTCCCTTGACAGTTCTTTCCATTCCAGATTAATCTCCTGAAACAGTCAGAGAACTGGATTCTCCCTGTATTCCACTAGAAGCATTAGGCTTCTCTTTGCATTTGTTAATAGCTGGGTATATTTAGCTCAGAATGACTGGATTTGCTGTTTGCAGAAACAGATATTTCAATATCGTAAAACAAAACTCAAGGTTGAAACACATACTCAGAGAAAGAAATGTTATCTGCATAATAAAAAAATTGATAAAGTTCTTATAAAAGAGAGGAGAGAGAACCTCCCTTTCTACTTCCTTTTTTACTTTTCCTTTACAGAGCAATGAGATGGATCAAACCAAACCTGTGAGACACAACAAATGGAAGAAAAATCACTATATTGTTAGATTAGCAATAATACTGTTATTTTCAGAAGTATATGTTTGAACAAACCTCTCCCTTTTCTCCCAGCCCTCATATTGAACAAATGGAACATTAAGTAACGACAGTAATCCAGTACTGTAGTAAATGTAAAATACTGATAATAAACATGTTAAAGCCATGGTCTTTCACCTGCAAATGTTAAACCTTTACAGTTGCCTTTAAAAATAATGGGAGAGAAAATTTGAATGCAAGGAATACTAACTGTCTAATCAACAAGACACAGTGGCAATCTTCTGGAAGATAAGCATAAAAAAAAAAACAGTTACTGAGGTTTTCAGTGAAAAATAATGCCTTTATTTAATGGCATTAGGTGGTAAATGACCACTATGTAGAACATCAAGAATCCTTTGTGTTCCTACTGAGAATTACACAGCTGATTTAAGAGCATTCTCAAATAAGGGAATGAGCTAATACAGTAGCTTTCTTTACAGATGGACAGTGTGGGATATGGTTCTGTCAGAATAATGCCAGAGGCTCGGCAAAAAAATATCTTGTACGTCTTTATATAGGTCTCTGCTATTTTTTAGTCCACCCACCTTCTATGCAAGAAAACTTCACACGCCTCCCCCTTTTAACTCCAATGAAGCAGCTATATTGAAGCAACAAGTGTATATATGAAGAGTATATATATGTATACACATCTATACACGAAGTATATACAGCCAAGAACTGAAGAGAACACATACACTCCTTTTTTGGTAAGCCTAAGCCTAAGTGAGATTGCTTAAAACTAAATTCCATGTGTCTGTTATCATCTATATTAAATAGCTGCAGTAGTATTTTTTAATTTAAAAAGTTATTACCACTTTTTCAAATGATTAAACATGAAGTATTGTTCCTTTTATAAAACCAGAATTAAATGCCAAAAGTAGAAAATGAATTTGACATTAGTCATTCAAGATAAATTTTTTTTGTTGTTTTTCTAATAGCAGTATATAGATTTAAAGCAATTTATCCAGTCTCCTCCTTGTCCTCCTCAGTTATCTCTTTTTTATGTACTTTGTAGTCTCCTGGGGTCTAAATATATTCACAGCTATTCAAATAGCCATCATTATTCAAAACCTATTACGTATTGGCTTTAGGGAATCCAACCCACCCTTAGATGAACATTTTAATAGACTTTAGTGCAAAATTTCGCTGCACAGGATTTGCATGTTTTCACATAAATAGTTTTGCTTTTTTCTTTTGTCATTCAAATATACCTCTATCCAATAAGTGACTACAGATGTATAAGTACTTGCACTCACAGAATTCAATTTTTTAAAGGAAAGGCTGAAATATGGTAATTCAGATGGATCATTTGCATAGTTTTTCTTCCAGACAGTATTTCGGATTATTTCAATCTCTGGTTGTACAACCATCTCTTCTTTTGTTTCTGTGTAAAAGCCAGCCAATTAGACATGCGGGGAGAAATATTCATGGCATGCTATCAAGCTGTTTGCATACTCTAAATAAGAGACATACTTATCTTGGGGGGAAAAAAAACCCCAACAACCCAAAAAGCATAATTACACATTCAGAGGACATAAGCAATTGTGCAACACATCCTCTGTAACTGAGGATGTGTCAAACTACATGTAGCTTTCACTACAAAGAGCTTGTAGTGGATCAGACCCCATTTGAAAGCAAACAAACCTTACATCAGGGAGAGACTATAATGCCATTTTTATGTATATTGAACAGAAATCTGAAAAGGCTGAAAATACCTAGAGGCTTTGACATTTGGCTTTGCTCTGAGTTACCACCTCAAAATACCTGAAAAAGAAAGTTCAAGGACTGAATTAACCTTTTTAGTTATGACAACATACTGTATTTACTATGTAACATGAAAAACAAAACAAAACTGAACTATTTCAAATTAACAAGTTTCTTTTCAAAAGCAAGATTCTAAAGCAGTCAAAACAAGGGTGAGTTGATACCCCTCTTTGGTTCCAAAACTTAAAAATGTAGTGCTCCCAGAAGCTTTTAAAATGGTTCAGTATTGACTATTTTGCATTACTCTAGTGTTCCACTGAAATGACTCTTCTAAATTGAGTAGGTCTGTACTGAAACACCAGTAGAGGCTTTGCTCCTTATGTTACCTAAATAGGTTTCAATGAATGACACATCCCATCTGTGTTTCTTAGGTGGTCACCCTTCACCTTTCATTTCTACAAGTGGAGTGAATCAACTCTTGAAAAATAAGATTGCTTAGAATAGGATAAAAAAATTATTTTCCCCCTCTATTCTGCTCTGGTGAGACCCCAATGGCAGTGCTGTGTCCAGCTCTAAGATCCTTATTATAAGAAGGATGTGGATCTGTTGGAGCAAACCCAGAAAGGCCACAACAAGGGGCAGAGGTCTGGAGCTCCTCTGCTGGGGAAATGGGCTGAGAGAATTGGGGGTGTTCAGCCTGGAGAAGGCTCTGGGGAAGTCTTAGAGCCATTTGCAGTACCTAAAGGGGCTTCAAGAGCTGGAGAGGAACTATTGGCAAAGGCACAGAGTGACAGGACAAGAGGGAATGGCTTTTAATTGTCAGAGAGCAGGGTTAGGTTAAATAATAGGAATTTTTCACTGCAAGGGTGGTGAGGCCCTGGCACGGGTTACCAAGGGAAGCTGTGATTGCCCTATCCCTGGCAATCTTCAAGGCAAGGTTGGACAGGTCTTGGAGCTACTTGGGATAGTGGAAGGTGTCCCTGCCAATGGCAGCTGGGTGAAATTAGATGATCTTTGAGTTCCCTTTTAGCCCAAACCATTTTGTGGCTCTACAATTCTATGAATTATTGAGTTAAGTTTCCACTTTCTTAACAGTTTCCAGTTTCTATTAGCCTTTTTTATTATGCTGTTGCTTTTAAAAAACAAAATAAAGCAGTAAGCTCCAGTTAACATCAGTGATTTTCAGAATTTGGACAGCTGTCTGCAATACTACATTTCCATAACACTAAAGACTCTGGAGAATACAGAGTCTGAAGTAAAAATTCTGTCTTCCCAGAACCTCGGTTGTTCAGTTCTTTAATTGGCTTTTAAACATTTGAGGTACATCCCTTTCTGTCCCTCTTTCTGTGTACTTTAAAACATGCTGTGGAACCACCCATCTTGGTGATACTGCCATTAGCAGAATACAGCCTATCTGCCATATTGAACACACTTCATTACAGATGAGCTGTTCTTCATTTAAAATAAGGATACAGAAAGATGATATAGATCTCCTAGTGCTAGTTTTGAATTAAAAAATAACTACAGTATGGCCTTGAGTTAAGAGTAGTTTTCTCTTTGAGGCTTGTTTAATTCATCATTATACATGGTTCTTAATATCAAAAGATACTTTGCTAATCTGTGCAACAAAACAGGAAAGGGAAAATGCAACTCTTAATAATGTTAAGGAAGACATGACAAAAAAAAAGCAAGTGAAGGTGCAAAAAACACAAGCAAAGGCACAAAAAAATCCCAAACAATGGCTCCCATCTCCCTTCTTCCCCCTCCACTGGGAGGAAGTGTGATAACGGGTTTCATGATACAGCTGAGCAACCCTCCTTCCAGGTGTGGGCCTGTCCTGGCACTCCATACAGATTACTATCATCCAGGAAGGTATTAAGAAAGCAAGATGGAGATAGGCAGTGCCAACATTAATATTTTTCTTTAATATTTTTCTTTAATATTTTTCTTTAATATTGCAGTTTTTAGATCTGAAACATAGTATCTTGTACCTGTGGCTCAATTAAAGTCTATGTTAACAAGATTGCTTTTTACTTTTTCGTGATTCTCAGCAATTTTTTATATTGTTGTTTATGGAATTGCTGGTACACTACTCTCACTACAGCGCTGCAGAGAAATTCAGCTGAGACCTTGCTTCTCCCCAATATAATACTACTCTCAACTATGCCATATTTTCTGTACCTGCAGACAGGATTTGCTTACATTTCTTCCTAGGGTCTGCTATGATCCATGATCTTAACTTAGGTGAAGAGGTATGGTAAAGATCTAACAATAGCATTTATTCTAGCTATGCTGGTATCGAAACTGAACAATAGAAAAAGGCAGAATATGGCCAGATACTGACATTTGTACAAGGAGGTAATGTCAGGTATTCCTGTTGTCCAGGAGCTCTTTCCCTGGGAAACTGAGTTGATGCCAATAGGTGGATTGGCTGGTTAGGAAGGTAGAGTGATTGGAAGGGTGAGAAAGCAAAGGAGGAAGGCAAATGCAGAATCATTAGACAGTTTGGCACAGATGTGACTAAACAAATGTCAATGCAAATTACTTTTCATTTTTACAAGGATAAATTATGCAGAGGAAATCTTAGTTACAGATTTGTGAGTTCAGTTGTAGACTTGAATAGGATCTTGAGCACTGTAATTCACATACACAAGCGCATAACTTCTTCAATTATCTGCTTTACTTGAGGCATGAAATAGTCAGGAATTCAAAGGCAAGCCCAATTAAGAGTAACAGGTTATCATAGGATGTGATCTGTCAGTTATCCACTTCCCTGCTAGTACACAAATACTAAGAAGCATCCTTTCTCAGTGAGAAGGGACACTCTTCTCTAGTGCAGATACAACATAAATTAATCTGCTGCTATAGAGAGATCTCTCCCTACAGAGAAAAAACCCCAGATTTTAAAAGATGGAGCAATAGGCTCAAAATACCAACACAAAGAAGACCAGTGAAGACCACTGCCAGCTCTAATTCCATTAGAAAGTATAACCTTATCTGAAATCTGCCACTCTGACTTTGTTCCTCTGGGACAAAGTCCTTACCACCATCTGGCACGATATTAAGCAGAAGCTGAACCCTTTATTCCCATCATGGAGCCTCTATGCGCACCTGCTGCAGGGACTAGATGTGCCTATTCCTTGTGTTAAGGCAGGTCCCTGTTTCCATGTTACCATGTATACCGCAATTTCTCATTAGTTGGAAAGATACTAGTATTTAGCCTTCCCTAATTTCCTATTCAGTGTGCTAAACATTGCTGTTGTTATAAACTGCATGCATATACTGCTGTTTACACAGTACAATTTCCAAAATACAGCCAAAGCCTTGTATATTCATATTTTATGTTCTGACATATCTTTCCAAACAGCTCATGTTTCACTGTTTTACAGAAATAAAGATAGAAAAACCAGTGTGTCATCGCCCACTATGAGGAAATGGATATCCCTGCATATGGTGCTGTATCAATGAAGGTTGCAAAGCTACTCACAGGCACTGAAAAAGCAGCAAATGAACTAACTATATACCAGGACATGTTGGAAAATCTTAGATTAAATTTAAACAGTGTTAATGCATTATCATTTAAACATCAAATGAAACCTGTATTATTTGTAGCTAACCGCTGCTACAATAATTGCCCCTATTAGCGGATGACACATCAACGCCACATGAAGCATGTGAATTAGACTTCTATACCTTTCAAAGCAATTAGGTTCAGCATTATCAAAATCCTCAGGTATCTTTGACTTAAACAGAATAATGAAATGACAGGTAGTAATTTCTTGTTTAATACTTTTTAGAATTTGTCGTGGTTTGAACTGTGCCCACGACATTCCCTTTCCCCCCCACCGGAGAGGGAGAAGGGAGAGAAAGCGAAAACCCAATTAACATAAAATATTTATGGCTTTGAGATAAACATAATTGGAAGAAAGATACCTATGTACTCCACAAAGAGTCAGACAGGCTGCATAACTTAAGTTGCAAAACAGATTTATTACTACACACTACTAAGAATGGCACTAGGTGAAAAACAAAGATAGGGATATTTACAAAGAGAAGAAAAATAAAATGGACATTTTAAGACACCTGTTACACTTTCCCAGGGACCCATCTCTTCTTCCAAGTCCCCCCATCTCCACCACTCCCATGTTGTCCCTCACACACAGGGGGGCGGAGAAGAAAGTCTAACACAGATCAAAACACTCAGCTGTTCTCCAAGCATTGCAGGATACAACATTCTTACAGCTCCAGCTGTGGGATGTGTCCTTTTCTGAGAAACAGTCAGTTAAAACTGCTAATAGCAGAAAGGAACTTCTTTACCTCGCAGGAGAGAAAAGAAATGTCCTTCAAAGCCCGTTGTTTTTGTCAGCGACGTGAGTCCGATTATCACAAACCTCCTGGCAGAACACCAAACACAGCTTCTTCTACATCAAAACTTCGTGGGGGAGCAAACCTCTTCTCTATTTCTTGGCTTCATAATCAAAAACAGTCCAATCCTCAAAAGGCCAGGGTTGTTTTCCTCACAGCAAGGTCGCTTTACTTCTCTATACAGGTCTCTCTCAATATGATGGAAATAGCCCTTTTCAAGAACAACTTATCTCCTCAGCTTGTCCGAGAACCACAGCAAGGGCACAGCTTCTCCTTACTGTTCTGTGATCTTGAGGTGTCTCCATTTTCTTTTCACATCTCCTCACCCTCCCGCTCTGTTTTTTTCCAGTGCAAGATACTAAAGCTACATGCTATCAATTAACTAAACATGCGCCGCAGATATCTTGTTTTCGATTCCTTCTTAAAAACAAAATATGTCATCACAGAGGTGTAAGCAACCTGTGCAATTGGCCCAGGCCTGATGGTCAGCCTGTCCATCAACCTCAGAACCCATGATGGGTTGGCTCTGAAACACAGGAGTGGGGCAGGACTCCCTTTGCTGGAGAAGAAGAAGAAGGAGACACCCCTAGGACTTCTCACAGCAGCCATCTTTGTGGTTTCTTGATCCCCATCCCCCACCACCAAAAATTGGACCAAGCAAAACCATGACAGAATTCAACCCACAGTGTGAGTATGTTTAGGTCATTCTGGAATGAATTACATCACTCCTTAAAACTATGGACTACGTATGTTCCTACTCCAAGTAGTTTCATGCTCTGGAATTGATTTCAAATGCAGAAATACAATTGAACAAACTGTTTCATACAAGTAAATTCTATCATAAGCAAGAAACATAATGGTAATGGAAGGAGTGATAAGTGGAGTATTTGAGAAGTAAATGTTTAGACTAACACATTATAAGGCCAAGAAGTTTAGTAGTCTGGGCAGTGACATAATACAAACCACAGCATTTTACCTATTAAACTTTGCAGTTAGATTAATTCAGCGTCTTAGGTCGTAGAATCCTATAACCAAAATAGCTAAGAATTTGTGTTAGCATCTTGGATTTTAACAATTGTTCTTTCTAATTAAGAAACATACCTTAATGAACAAACTCATCCCAGTATGGAAGATATATAGGAACTAAACTGTTAGTAGAAGAATAAGACACTCAAGCTATCCCAGTATAACACCTGAAGGAACTTCTCTCTGGGAGTATACACACAAGGAAACAGGAATCTTCATATACAGAATGGATGCTTTAGATGTGTAAATATAACGTCAGTTACTCATTTCACAAATGCATTTCATGCATCTCACATGCAAATACCAGCGTCCATACAGTCAGTAAGTGTATAGAGAAATTTTGCTGGCAACATGTGAGCAGACATTTTAAAATATAATTGGCTTCATAGAATCTGATGTCCAGAGAAATGAGACCTGTCTACATCTTAGATAAACAAACATTTGTTACATGAATCAGCATTTTCTCTACTTACTTTTCTGTTTTCAATGACATAATTCATGAAGATGTTAATGTAAAATGTGGGTCAAAAACAGTTGGGTATTTTTTCTGGTAACTTACATGGAATTTTCAAATTCAAAATAATTTCCACTGTTATTACTTTATGAGCTTCATTCTATAACTATTCCTTGAAAAAACAATATATAGCTTATATATTACATCACATTATATTGCTGTTACATATAGAATTTTACTCTTTAATTGTCCTGTTCAGCAGAGCAGAATATGAGCATGCTGAGTGATACATGCAGTTATATAGATTTTTTTGTTCATTATAGATTATACATAAAGCTTTGCCTGACAGAAATATCCTTTATTAAAATACAAGAGATAGATGTTTTATATTAAGCCATTGGAACTAATAATCACAAATAGAGAAATTATTTTGCTGAAGTCAGTGAAAATGATGTATTCCTCAATGGTGTTATTAACTGCTGTTTTAAACATTTCAGAGAAAACAGCACAAAAAATGATCCATATTTTAACCACAAGGTAGTTCTCCATGCAATAGCTGGGATTAACCAGCGCAGGTTACATCATGGGTCTCCAAAGAAATTCTGTAAGTACTAAGAATGTAGTTACATTTTCTTGTTTGTTCATTCTTATAATGTTTTTTTTTTCCTTTCCCTAGCTCCTTAGAAGCATTTACATAAACATCCAAACCATACCTAAGCATCTACAAAACTACAAATATATTTGTCAACATGTAATTTTTGTCCATCAACAGTCAGACATATGCTGCACAAACCTAAGCACCATCTTTACTGAGAACTCTTATGGAAGTTAGATGCAATTAACTAAACAGGGAAATTATTACATGCAAATATTTTCACGCTTAAAATATAGATAGGAATACATAGTCAGATTTCTCTCACATTTAAATATAGACAATAATACAGAATTTTAATAAAAGGATCACAGCCATTAAGATCCGACAGGGCAATCATATAGCACTTTTTTGTATGCTACTGAAGTTAAAGGTATGCTGAGTTCACAGGGTGTCATGGTTTAAGCCCAGTCAGCAGCCAAGTCTCAAGTAGCTGCTTGCTCACTGCCTTACCAGTAGGATTGGGGAGACAACTGGATGGGTAAAAGCTGGGAAACTCATGCGTTGAGGTAAAGATAGTTTAACAGGGAAAGCAAAACTCACACACACAAGCAAAACAAGGAATTACTTCACTATTTCCCAGGAGAAGGCGGGTGTTCACCCATCTCCAGGAGAGAAGGCCCCCATCATATGTAATAGTGACTTGCGAAAAAAATGCCATCAGTCCAAATGTTCTCCTTCTTCCTCCTTCTTCCCTCAACTTTATATACTGACCATGATGTCACATCATCTGGAATATGCCTTCGGTCAGTTGGGGTCACCTGTCCTGGCTGTGTCTCCTCTCAGCCCCCCATGCATCCTCATCTTCCTTGGCAAGTGCATAAAAAGCACAAAAGGCCCAGGCTCTGTGCAAGTCCTGCTCAACAATAACAAAAACATCTCTGTATTATCAACACTATGTTCATCACAAATCCAAAACACAGCCTCATATCAGCCACCATAAAGAATATTAACTCTATCCCAGCTGAAACCAGCACCAGCACATAAACTTGAACTCTCATAAAAGAGGAAAAATGCTGGTGCTGCTTAATTAACTATTATATACTAAAAAAGACAGCAAATTTGTTAGAGAGGGCACTGATATGACACAAACATTTGTAAAAATCACATGAAAAAGTCACTGTGTTTCAAAGCAAATAAAACAAATACTCTTAAGTGTGCTCCCACTTGTCCCTGTGTGCTAAGATAAAATGCTATCACCTCTGTGACTGAAATATCTTTATTGGTTTTGGTTTCTTTTAATCTCCAACTGTCTTGGTTTGAAAGACAGGTGTTTGCCAATGAAGGCAGGGACCCCCCTTGGAGTGGTGGATATGACCCCCCTTCCCTCCGAATTATTATAGCTTTGAAAATCATGGGCTTTCAGGCAAGAATATGAGTAAAAGGGAATAACAGTTTTTACTAATATGTATAACAAGGTGAAACAAGTAACAACAACAATAGCAACAACCAGCCCACTCACAAATCCAGTGACAGCCTTACAGAGACACACCCTCCCCTTTGGTGCAGTTCCAGTCTCAGTCAGCAGGGGTACTGTTGGCTCCCGGCCGGGCAGGGCGGGTGCGATGATTCCCCGGCGGCTGCAGGGGGCGCTGTGGCGCGGGTCCCAGCTAGGTTCAGATCTCCCAATGGCCAATGGTAGACACAAAAAGGCAGGGATGGATGGAGAAAAGTTCCTCTACAAACTCACAGCGGAAACGCTGATTTTGGTGCTCCTCTGGACAGCAAGAAACCCCAGGATGGCAAAGAGACGAGCAGAATCCTGTGGCTGCGAGATGGGACGGAGCAGGACTCAACCCCTGAAGCTGGAATCTCGGGGGGTCCCCGGCAAGGCACAGGGGAGAAGATCACAGTGCAGCAAACAGGAACTAACAAGCGAAAATTCTGGGCTCTGCAGAAAAGGGCAGGCAAGTTCTCCCCCGCAGCTAGCAGGTCAACCTCCTCCTCTCAGCCAAGCAAGGCAAGAAGTGAAGTTAACCCCCACCACATACACACACACACCCCCTCCCAGTACTTGGCAAGATCGTTTGGGTGGGGCATAGGTCTTATTGTCTTTGCTAATCGCCCAGCCATCAAAAGTATGACTTGGCAATCAATATATCCCAGCAACAAAATGGGAAAGAAAAAATTCCCCAAGAAAGGAAACAAAAGGAGAAATCTTAACCCACAACAACAACAACACAATTAAAGATTGTGGCTGGCAGCTAAACAGCATCTTCCTCTGGAATGACAGATTCATGACCTGTAGTTTGGGTTCCACTTTACTGACCAGTTTCATCCAGTTTCTAGATCAGATCTCGAATTTGGTTTGTTTGTCAATTAAAACACAACACTGACACCAATCCAGGGCTGTGCAAGACCATATATTTTTGCAACTGCTTAAAAGACAAAAATAAAGGTACTGATGCAGCAGTAATTTCTTAATGAATTTCAAATTCATTAACATTTTGACTCTCAAGATAGAATACAATTTAAGTACAGTCTTTTATTTGGGCTTAACTCACCTCCAGCTTAAACGTTTATTTGAAGACACCAACATATGCAGGACAAAAGTCAGCAGGGACAAAAGGTTATAGAGGAGTCTGGAGTTTTGAGAGTGATGATTTCTTATGTAACAACAATTTCTCAAAAATCAACAATCATAAAAAAAATTCATTAACAAAAAATACCATTTGAAAACTGTTGGACTTTTAAACTGAAGGGAAATATTTTAAAAGTTGCTTATCATTGCTGATCTCTTCAGCGATGCAATACAAACAAAATACTCAATTCAAGCCAAAGTTTCTAATTTATACCATGAGTATGGAAAAACTGACAGTACAGACCCAAAATTAATCACTAAGGCAGTGATGATGACTATTCAATGACTGCCTCAGGACAATCAATCTGTGAATAAGATCAGCTTTATTCATTAAAAAAAAAAATAAAAACATATCAAAGTTAAGAATTTAGGTCACAGAAAATAAAAATGTTAATATTCAAGGCCTAATTCTCCCCACCTTTCCACCTCCTCAGCAATACATGTGGCACGACAACTATGCAGGTAGAAAAAAACAGCACTCTCTGTAACTGTTTATTAAATACTTGTGGCAGTACAAAGGGAAGAACTGGAATACTTGACATTTCAGATTCTTCATTACAGAAAACTGCTTTCTATCACTCCATCTATAACAGAAAGACTAAAATTCCTCTGCAGCTGTTTTGGTTGATGGGGGCACAAGGTCACGCAGACACCAATATGATGAGCATGATCCTTTATTTCTAATACAAGCTCCTTTTTATCTATTTCATAAGCCAGCCTCTCTATATGATTAGTAATGCCTTTCTATATGATTAAAATTATCATTGGTTAATTTAACAGTCTGTCTATTAATTTCAGCAATGATTGGTATATTGCAAAAGCGTGTTTTGCATGCCTGCAGTTTCAAATCAACATTCTCAGTATTTGCACTTTCTTCAATCGTCGTATTGTTCTTCAATTGCTTTTGTTCTTGCTTCTTACTATGTTTCGTCTTCATGGTCAGCGTGAGGTATTGTTACACTGCTGAGTCAGTCCTCCTCTTTCCATCTCTTCTATCTCATTCTGCTCTATCGTTGAGTCGGGTTGCTCAGTAACAGCAATTCATGACTTCGTTCCCACAAAAACCTGTCTAACAGAGATTCACCTAACTGAGATCCTTCACAGCTATTTGTTTGTGAGACAGGATAACTGTCGGGGTTTGAACCCCTTTCCTGGCCAACCAAAAATGTCATGGTTGGACCCTGGCTGAACGCCAAGGCATCCACAAGGTCCTGTCGCCCGTCCCCCCACCCCACCACCCCGGAGAGGCAAAGGGAGAAAAACCCATTAACACCAAATTTATGGCTTAGATAAGACAACATATGAGAAAAGATTTTCACACTCCATAATGGTCAACAGGCTAGAAAACTTAAGTTGCAAAAAGATTTATTACAAAACTACTATGAATACTACTGCATAAAAGAGGAAAAAAAAAAACAAAGCAAGGCAGATTTACAAGGAGAAGAAAAATACCTGGCATTTTAAGACACATGTTTCTCTCCTGATTCACTCCCCACCCCTCCAGCTTTCCTGTTGCAGAGGGAGCAGGGTGACGTTTTCTGGTCAGTTATCACTACAGTTGTCTTCCACACCATAGTAAGGAGAAGTTCTTATCAGCTCCAGGCTGGAGTTCTTCCCAAAAACAGACAGTAGACAATTCTACTGGCATGGGATTTTTCTTTACCTTGTCTGCAGGGAAAGGGAAACAGTCCTCCAAGGCAGGCTGGCTTCATTCTAGGAGCAAGGCAAATTCCTGGCAAAACACAATTTCTTGTGGGCATCCACTTACTCCAGGCTTGGGTGGGGGAAGGGGGCACCTCTACCCCTTCCAAGGCCAGGTTGTCTATCTCGGGTGCAGGGGCCTCTCTCTCTCTACAGGTCTCCCCCCTGAAGACAGTCACCTCAGGAACAGTTTGTTTTCCCCCATGCTCTTGGCATGGGCTCTTCTTCTCCTCCGCCTGTCTGACCTTGTGTCTCCATTTTTTCTCATATCTCATCACCCTCCCACTTTGTCCTCCTCTGTGCAGGGCGGGGCTGGGGCTAAAAGCTAAAGCTAATGACAGCTGCTGCAAACTAACTAGTTTTGAATTCTTCTTAAATACAAGACCATACATCATCACACAAGTGTAACCAGAATCTCTAATTGGCCCAGGCCTTACCAGCAGCTTGTCCATCACCCTCAGAACCATCATAGATTGGCCCTAAAACACAGGGGGCAGGGCTACTTCTCTGGACATGATGGAAAAAGGTTCCAGAACTTTCTCACAGGAGTAGTCTTTGTGGTTTTGTGATCCCATTCTCCGTCATTAAAAAACTGGATCAAGCAAAACCACCACAATAACACAGTGGAAAAGTGGACTTAAACTGTACTCAAGTATAAGAGAGAAACAGGAATAAGAAGTGAAAGGGAAGGTTTTGTGGTATTTGTATCCACTATCCAAGCAACATCTTATCTTTTAATAAGTGAAATATTGTGTTACACTTTATGTGGCTTTTCACCCTAATAAGCATTAATGTTTAACAACTTTCAAATGTTGTAAAAAACCCTAATTGAGTCTCTGATGCTTCTGTGAAATAGCTTCTTCTTTTACTGTTCGAGAAGAAATAACCTTTCTCAAATTACTAGCCCAATGCCATGCAAATCAGTGAAAACTCAGCCTGCATACCTGAGTTTCTAATCAGGTATACAACTGCCTGGAACATCTCACCCTTGTCACTGTTCTCACAAGATGTACTATTATATTAGCTCAAACTAGGGAACATGCAAATGCACTTTCCAGGGAATCTTGCCTGATATCATTCATACAGCAGGGATGAAGGACTAACTACCCTAGTGTCATTTATACCAGGGATTTCAGAAAAATATGTATTTGCAGAATCACAAGAAGTATCAAGAAAAATATTAGTTTTTGCCCTTCATTCACAATATATCAATTTTTAAAAAGCTCCACAAAAGCTTGCAGCTGTAGTTTTGAGCTGAGAGGAGCAGGGAGTTGGACTCCATGGTCCCTATAGATCATTTCCAATCCAAGATATTTCATGACTCTAAAGAGGAATCTACTTCCAAGGCTTAAGAAGTGACACAAGGTAATGTGTATAACCTGCAGTGCCAAATGACTCGGGAATGGCTTTGCCACAAAGTAACCAGAAATGTGTGTCGGGCAGAGAGGCAACAGCTCATCGCTTGAATCATAATGGAGCTCTTCCTGGGCAGAATCCTTCAAATATTAACGCATTCTCCCAAAACAACCTCTGAAGTCAGTGTTGTATGCACAGACCTGCATGAATTCTTAGCACAAGCGGCAGCCTTCATAGTCCGCACAACCTCCACAGACACACGATGCGCCTGGAAGGCATATAAAAAGATCCTTGAAAGGGAACTCTAAAATAACATATCTATGCATTGCAAGTCTCTAGACAATTAGGTGTATTGCTGACTAAAAAGCATGTGAGGGAAAGCAAACAGCAGTAAAGAGAAAGACACAGAGTGAGCAGCCTACAACATCTTGAAAACAATTTCTAAAGCAGAAAAATGCAGTGAATGGATGTACTATGATGGTAAACTGAGGCTAGAGCCAGTTCTCTTTTCACTGACCCGGGCACAAACCCAGCATAATTCCACATAACTTAGTAATGCAAGCATGGAAGCAGAGTTTGCCCTTAGAAGGAAATATATGAAATTTAATTTCAGCAAGAAAAGAGCTTGAGAGCTGTGAAAGGGGAGCAAGCTTGTTTTAGTGGCCTCTAAGAAAAATTCACTTAATACTTTTGGGTAATGAAAGCTTTGAAAACCTGAATGTTCAATGCCTTTTGAGACTCTAGAGAGATGTGCAAGTGTCAACGTGCTGCAATTTGTCATCTTTTAACACTGGGGAAAAATATAAAAAAGATATCTACATATTGTATTGCACTATTCAATCATAGCGCTCTTGACCCAGAATTACTTAGGTGTGAAGGGAAGCTGATGCCCAAGGTAAACTCACTGCAGGGAAAATAAATGGTTGACATAATAGATAGGTATAAGTTGCCGAAAGCATGGGGTTGAGACTTGCAGCCTTGATAACAAGAAAAAAAAATTAATCTTCAGGGAATACAATTAAGTAAAAGAAGCACAGAAACAATTAAAATATAACAAAGACAGAAATATTCCCCTGCCAGTGACGGAGACCTGAAAGGAAGGATACCCACAACAGACAGTTCACAGAAGTTCTGTGATAGGCACAGTGGCCTCCCCAAATGTCAACACCCTGCGCTGCTCCAGTCCGCTCCTGCACAGAGTGTAGTTTGGCCTCCTTCCTCTTCCCCGCTCAAAGGTCCAAATCCTGGGCCTTAAAACCTGACCTGAGGTGATGGGTCCACCATGTCAGGTGCCTTGATGGCTGTTTCTGTGGTCATAAACTGAGAAGGTCCACACCACTCCACCAGGTGCTTTCCCACTCCTTAACCATGACCATCACTGGTTTGATGTTTGGGAAAGCAAAGTCCAAAGCGGTCTGTGCAACTGAAGCTTCCGCGAATAATCACAAGAACAGTATCCTTGCCACATATTGTCTTAAAGATATCATCACTTACTTCGCTCCCCACACAGCACTGAAATTACAAGGTAAGAACCCACATCATTCAAAGGGAGATAGGGAGTATCTTCCTGGGCGGCCCTATTCTGGTAAGACCAGTGCAAAAGCATCCCCATGTCATCTTAGTTTCTATTACAAACTCAAGGAGGTTTTTTTCTTATTTCCCCATCACTTAAACTCGCCTGAATCGGGAGTCAGGGGTAGAAGCTCACGTAATGCCTAAAAGACAGCCCGGACCCCTGAAAAGTTTTTCCTGGAAGTGTGTCCCTATCTAGCTACTGCTTCCACAAGTTTCCATGTTGGAATCATTTGTTACCACGAATACCTTAATAACAAATCTCGATAAGCAAGATTGGAAGCAGTTGGATGCTTCTGGCCTGCCAGGTTAGCTGACATATCTATTCCAGAAGATATTTTAACCTTGCCACTTGCAGTCTCATAAATCCATCTGGCATTTTTGGGAAGCGACCGCAGCCACAAGGACTATCCCTCCCGGCATTTCTTTGCGACTCTGTCATTGGGTTCAGCACATCAAACAACCTCAATGCTCGTTTGCCAGAGTAAAAAAGAACCACAGCACATATATTTGAGGAAGGCTTCTGCCCACCTGACAGGCCAACTGACCCTCATTGGTGCTAATATTTGTAAGGCCAAGTTTTTGGGTTCAGTGTGTGCCATTCTGTAAGAGATTTCTGGTAGCAGTGCACTTTCTTACCCTCTTCGTCAGCGCAGTTACCCATGTGCTTCTACTGAGACAAACTGCCTGTGTCTAAGTGCATTAGATTGCCCACCTTTTTCGTAAATTCATGTCACCTCCAATAGGCAAAAATTAAAGCTCCTCAAAGACACAATTTTCTTTTCTTCTACAATGTTAATCAACTTCCCCAATTCCCAAATCATGCCCATACCCTATATATTAGAACTCAGAAAAAATACTATTTGTCCGATACAATCAACAGCTCTTACAAGACGACAACAGCTCTGCGTCTGAGCGAAACGCAGTGGGTGTAACCTCCCTCTTCTTATCATCCTTCCAGAGATAGGTATCCTGTAAATGGCTTCTCTTTTTACACCCTGGAAGACCCATCAAAAGCACGATTTCACTTAGGCAGGGAGCATTCTACAATTCTTTCCCCAGCCCAGGTCCTGAGATTCCCTACTAAGTCATCAGGGTTGCTTCCGCTCCCCCCTCCTCAGGGCATTCAACAGGGGCTGGTTAAACCTTCCACTCTCAACTTCTAAATCTCCTCTTATTAACAAGTTCATACTAACCTGAGCACTGCTCATCACTTAGAGGCCCTTTTGGTTGACAAAGCTTTACCCTAATGTGAAAACAACATCAGGAATACATACGTTTGCCAGCCCTCTGGGCTTCTGGTCACCTAATTCAACATTATGGCTGCACAATTATCGCAGGCAATGTGGCCAGCCTCTGGCCACTGAAGTCCAACAACTAGAAAAATAAGCAACATGCACCGTGTTCCCCATGCTTGACCAGAATCCTCTAAGCACGGCCCTGTTTAACTCCTCACATAGCAATCCCCTTTCGAATCAAGA
>VKON01000207.1:254964-267034 GCA_009741485.1 Malurus cyaneus samueli
TCCCACAGCAGCGTGTATTCTATGATCTTCTTGTGGCGATACAGAGGCACATCTAGTCTATGCTTCTGTTTGCTAGTCACTCACTTTTACTGGCTTTCTTTTTTTTTTTTTTTTTTTTTTCCCAGTCAAATCACAAGTCACCTTTTACTTATTTCTTAACTGTAGTTTCCTCACTGTTTCTTAGCATACTTCTCATTCAAGTAGGAACACTCACATTTTCACTCTCAACACAAAATTAATTATCTCAGTTATCTTAGTTTAACCGTAAGAAGTTTGGCACTGACGCAACTGAGGGCACTGATTTTTTTTTTTTGAATAACTGATAAAATTCACTCAACTACGTATGTCTAGTAGTTTGAAGGACTAACGCAGGATGAACTTACATACATTGTTGTTTTATGAACACAAGAAAAAATCACAAACAAAAAAGACCAACAAAACTGATATATAAATGACTTTATTTGCAATGTTTTGGCTCATTTTTGGTACTCTTTTTTCACATTTTTGATTTACTCAAGTTTTCTTTAGAAGTCAACTTGTGTTTCACCAGTTTAGAGTTATAGTCCCCCTTAGTCTTCGATAGGTCTTTAATTCTACTGGTGTGAATCTATCTCTTTTTTGGTTGGATCGCAGTCTCAGTTGTCAGTAGAACTGAAAAGGACTTCTCTATTGTGGAGTTAGAGATTAGTCTTTCTATGTTTTCACTAATACTCTATTCTTTTGGATGAATATTATGGATTTTAAATTCTAAAAGTGTAGTTTGAGGGATTATCCTTTTCAACTGCAAGTTTTTAAGTGTTTTTGCAATGGTGATTACATATTTCTTAACACCCTATTTTTCCTTCCTCTAAGAGGCAGGTGTTGGTGTGTCAAAGAAAGCGCCAGCCATCTAATACATCATCTCATAAAGTGCATCTCCCTTAGTCTGACTTAGGTTGTGTTCGGATTCTCAATAAAGACAAAGGTAAACATTTTACCCATGACATTTGTAGTTTCAACTATAGTATTATTGAGGTTCTTTTTTAAAGTCTGATTTCTCTTCTAACTCAGCCTAGAACTCTTGTGGATCTGATGAGTATAGTATTCTACTTTATTCTTAAGATTGTTATTGCTGTAGGACTTAGGATGCAAAATGTGTTCTCAGATCTATTGATCATTTTATGATTCTCTATACCTTAGGAATAATTTGTTTTAAAAGAGTCTAACAGGACACATAGTAGCTGTAGCTCTCAGTTAGGGATGGCTTCTAAATCGAATCATGATCTTATTATAAATAGAAACTTCTACTCTCTTATTCTGGGGAAGTTTTAGTAAAATTATTTATTGATTTTGAAATGGCCGTTAGAGTAACTCACGACCTCCTGATGTGGTTTTTCTTATTACCTTTTTATTTACTTTTTGACAAATTATACATTTTTTCATTATTTTTTTTTGCTAATCTAAAGATTCTTATACACCATAATCTCTTAAAAAGTGATCACACAAAGCTTTAGTACTCCAATGAGTCTTTTGATGTAAGCCTTCTAATATCTTCTTAGTAAGTGGTGTATTTAGTAACACTGTTCTCCCATCAGGATTCTGATACATGCTCACTCTATTTCTATTTTCTTATTTTTTTTTACTGACAAATTTTGGAAACTTCTAGTTCTTTCTTATCTGGAGTCAAGATTAACATAACTTTTTCGATTATCTGCGTATTTTTTGTTCATCTTTGTGTTTTTGTTCAAATTGTTCTCTTATTCTGAGGGTCATTCTTTTTTGGTGTCTTTAAACATGTTACTATAGCCATTTCTTAAGGCATTTTAATAGCTTTTCTAGATTTCTAGAATTAGGTTTCTTTTGTATTAATCCTTTTCTTTTTGAATTTAATAACTTTTGCTCTTCTTAAATTTTTCTAAAAGTGTGTACTACTCTAAAGGCATACTTTGAATCAGTATATATAGTTCTTTTCTTTTGTGCTAAAAATTCTAGTTCTCTCTTCAGAGCATACAATTCACAAGATTGAGCCAACCAATTAGAAGGCAATTTCTCTTTTTGATGGTTTGCCATTTATCCTAATCAACTAAGCATATCCTGACATTCCCTTTTTCCTTGTGAGCATCTGGATGAACTATCAACATATATTTTTCTTTCTCTCGAGTTTGTTCTGCCTAGACAAATTTAGTCTTGGTATTGTATAATTTCTAAACAATCATGTGCTAAATCACTTTTTGGTTCTCCATATAGAAATTGAGCAGAGATTCAATTATTGATAACTTCATAATGTCAAGTCTATTATGTCTATCAAAATTGCTTCATACTTTTAACATCTCTGAATGCTCTTAGCATTTTCCAGCTTTTTGAATTTAATCACATTCAGACGGAGTGAGGAGTATACACAATTAGCTTACCTCTAAAGGTAAGTTTACATGACTCTCTTCTACTAGAATGGTAGTAGGCTGCTATAGCTTGTATACATATTGGCCAGCCATGGCTTCCTGGATCTAGCATTTTGGATAAATAAGACACTGGCCTTTTCACCCCCTCCTATTCTTGGGCTAAAACTCTATGAGCTATCACCTTTACTACTTCACGATAACAGAATGAAAAGGTTCTTTAGTGAAGGGCTAAGCTCAAGGCGGGGACCGAGGCTAATTTAATTTTTAATTCTTCTAACTTAGTATCATCTTCTGTAGTCTATTTTATATTGTCTCCTCTCTATTCAATTTTTCATGTATAAATTTTACGCTCCGTGTATCTTCTTTCGATCCATTAATCTACAATACATCTAATAACTTAAGCGTCTTTTAACTTCTATTCTTTGAAGAGAGAGGGGGAAGAGATAAAATCTCTGTAATTCTCGCAGGATTTAAATTTCTACTTCTTTTACTTAACAAGTGAGCAGATATTTACTTTGATTCTACAAATTGTAATTTGCTTTCTGATACTCTAATCCTTTTCCTTAAGAAATTCAAGAGTTTTATAGTGGCTTCTCTAAATTCTACTTTAACTTCTCCTGATAATAAAAGATCATTCACATATTGGGTAATTTGTATTCGAGGAGGGGTGGGAAAAGCTTGCAATATTCTTTCGAAAGTTTGTCCAAATAATTTCAAGGGATTCTGTAAATCCTGTGTGAGTCTTGTCCTCTAACTCGTTGTTTTCTTCCTTATTTGGATCTTCTTATTCAAAGGCAAAAAATATCTCTGAACTACCTTTGCCGCTAGGGGGAGCTAACAAATGCCAATCTTTAGAGATCCACTACAACTAAACCACTGATGTTGTGGTGGAACTTTACTTAAAAGGGTGTAGGGGTTAGGTTACTACAGGGTAACGAGTCTTGGTTCTTTTGTTAACTTCCTCAAAGTCTCGTACTAATCTGTAAGTCCTCTCAGGCTTTCTTACTGGGAGAATAGGGAGTCATATGAGGGGACTACAAGGTCTACAGGTCCCTTCCTTATATCAATTCCTTCTATCACTGGCTTTAAGCCTTCTCTTTCTTCCAAGGATATAGTGGTACTGTCGCAACGTATGGCATCGACATTCTTCTCTCTCAATCGTATACGGTTAGGGGGTTGATATTATCTCTCCTGTCTATTTTCCGCCCCCCCCGCCAGCTACTTCTGGTAGATAATTTTTTCACTCTTTTTGGCCAGTTTTTAACAATTTAGCCGATCATCTTCTATTCTTCTGATACAACCTCTATTCCTTAATTGTACTTTGAAGAGTCCGCTCCCCAACAAATTGACAACTTAGTTTCAGGGACTAATAAGACATCTCCCATCCATATTCTGTAGTTCTTTCTTTCAATACTACTCATTTTAATGATAGAACTTAAATCTTTCCTTTGGCTCTGTACCTTCAGTTTATACTTATTATACTTACTCCTTGGGGAACTTAATTCAACAAGTTCTTCTGCCCGGTACTAACTATGAAATCTAATATTCCCTCCCGGGGGCTTACTTTTAGAAGGTTACTAAGAGCTCTAGATGGTTTTTTTCCCCAGAAAAAATAGCAGCCAATTACAATCTTAGTCTGTTGATTTTCTGGAATGCATCTTTTGAAATATTTTCTAATTCTTTTGTATTAGGATACTCTTTTTATGTCTGTCCTTCACCCCATTGTCAAGGACATTTGTTTTATATCTTGAGCATGCTGGACTGAACTTTAGTTCCATATTTTTTTCTGGTTCTTTGTCTTTTAGTCCTGACTGTTTGGAATTGGTGTCGTGGGTATTCTAGTTTTTGGAGATGCTTTTTTGTATGGCAGTACCGAATTTTAGCTGTTCTTTGTTCTGTTTAATCATCTTGTTGTACATAGACTTTCTGAGCTTCTTTTAATAATTCTTTAATCCATTTTATCTTTGCTAATTCTTTAATCTTTTCTAAACTTTCTCCTTAATATCTGCTACGCACGGGGTGACAAATGAACTGCAATATTGCTGGTCGCTGTGCTTTATTAGGATCTATCGGAGTACGGACTGATGTCTTTTTAAGCTCTCTAGCCATGTCAGTTGGGTTTCCTTTTATTTGTGTCTCTTCAAAGCTTTACTACATTTTGCCTCGGGTGCTGCTTCTTTTATCCCTTTTGATTTCAAATTACGATATATGCATTCATCATCCTCCTGCTCTTCATTTTTATCCCAGTTAGGGGTGCTATTGGGCATTTTCTGATCTGCTGTGTGGCTTTGCTGTTCTCTCTTTCTTAATCCTTCTGGCAGCTCTAATCATGTGTCTTTCCTTTGGGAAAGTATAATATTATTGATGCATTTTTTCTCAAGTAGGAATATGGCCTAAAAGTGAATCTAACTGTTTGCAGTACTCTATGGGATCCATCTATTAACCTTCTGATTTCTTTCATTAATAATTTCTGACTTTTGAGGAGGTCAAAAGAGCATTACAAATCTGTCCCCTTCGACTTGAGCCCTCCCATGGGTACTTCCTTAACGGGCAATAGCACAACTTCTTGATCTCGTCTCTCTGTTCCCCAATCATCATAATCTTAGAGGGGTTGACCCTTTCCAGTGCTTTGGGGGTAATGCAGAGAGGAATCATCAAACTGTCTTTGAGTTTTACTGAATTCTCCTATCATTTGGTATGTGCCCCTTCGCTTAGAATTTGATGGAGCAGCTTGTGGCGCTGAACTCACGCAAGGCAGGTATAGAGAAGGGGCCAGCGGTGGGGTCGGGGATGCTGGAAAGGAAGCCATCTCTTTTTTTTTGTGGCGGGTGGTTTTCTTCCTTTTTCTCTGCCTGTTCTATTTCTGGAGGTTCTGAGACTTTAAATAAACTTCTACCCCTAGGGTTCCATGTTTGATAACTAATAAAAAGCATATTATCTTTCTTCTGGATCAACTGATTCTTTTGAATTTACAAATATGTTTAGAGCTTGACAAATCCAGGCCTCAGAAGACCCATATTTGGGCCAATAGACTTGATCGGATATAATTTCGTCCTTTATCTATTCTTTCATACAATATTGAATCATTTTTACTTTATCTTTTCCTTTTGTACTCGGATTTCTATCTCACTTAGCTAACTTAATTCTTAGGAGACTATCTTGGGGTATATTTTGGCACCTTTTTACTCTTTTTTTTTCTTTGATCTTGACTTACTGATTCTTTGCCTCATTTTTCTAGATTCCTATATACTGTCTTCTGTGTTCTTTTTTAGCATCCACTCCTCATAGCACAGAAATTCTTTTCTTTTTCAGTATACTCTCTTAATACTTTTATTACAGCATATGCTTTTACTCATTTACATTCACTCGCTGTATTTCTATAATATTCCATTTCCTCTCATTCAAATGATACCCTGACCTTTCCCTGAAGATAAGCCCATCTGAAGGTTGGGGGTCTCACCAGCCAGACTCTTTTTGCCGCAAACGATGGATGTTTTACAAGCTCCTCTGACCAGAGACTTTTTCTAATACGCATACCAAAGCATCTATTCTTCTGTTCTCCCTTTTGGTCAGGGTTTCTCATGCATTCCTTTCTCCTTATCTTATCTTTTGGTCAGTGTAATTGCAGCTAGGGCACCATTCGTAATTTCAACGAGTCTCCCTGTAGCTTCTTGWATAGTTTTGCTATAATGTGCAAAAAAATCCTACATGGAAAAGTTTAAGTCACAATCTAGACTATTTCAGTTATTGCAAGATAATCAAAAGTGTTCTATAACTACATCTGAATTACAAAGAAAATATGAACAGTAATTATTTCAAAATCATATTCGCATAACTAAACTTCTACAAGTAAGACAACATCGTATCATGATGCATAACACATAGCATCTACCTTTAATCTCTGAGAGAACCAACACTACGATATGTGTTTATCACACACATAGCACTCATCTTAATATTTGCAAAAGCCAACACCATAATATGTGTTTATAACATTGTCTTGTGTTAAAAAGTCATATAAAGGTCTGGCTACAACAGAAAAATCCTCAATCCANTTGTAAGGCCCTCCCCAACAAATTGGAACTTGCTTCAGGGACTAATAAGACATCTCCCATCCAATTCTAGTTTCTTTTTTAATTACTACATCTTTAATGATAGGAACCTTAAATCTCTCTCTTTTGGCTCTTATTACCTTTACAGTGTTACTACTTATACTACATCCCTTGAGAACCTTAATTACACAAGTTCTTTCTGCCTCGGTACTAACTATGAATTCTAATGCTTCCCCCGGGGGCTTACTTTTAAGGTTATCAAAGACTCTAGATGGCATTTTTTCCCCCAGAAAATAGAGTCCTTGACATCCTTAGTCTATTGATTCTTCTGAATGCATCTCTTGATATATTTTCTAATTCTTTTTCTGATTAGGATACTCTTTTTTAGTGTCTTTCTTCTACACAATTGTAACAGGCATTTGGTTTTAATTCTTGAGATGCTGACTGAACTTTAGTTCCAATTTTTTTTCTTTCTTTGTCTTTTATGTCTGACTGTTTGGAATTGGTGTCCTGGGTATCTGAATAGCTTTTGGAGATGCCTTTTTGTATGGCAGCTACCATAATTTTAGCTGTTCCTTTGTTCTGTTAATCATCTGTGTGTACATAGACTTTCTGAGCTTCTTTTAATAATTCATTTAATCCTTTATCTTGCTAATCTTTAATTTTTTCTAACTTTCTCCTAATATCTGGCCAAGCCCGGGTGACAAAATGAACCCTTAATATTGCCTGCTCGGCTCTATTATTAGGATCTATCCAGGAGTACTGGATCATGTTCTTTTTAAGCCTCTCTAGCCATTCAGTTGGAGTTTCCTTTTTTTCTTGTTGTCTCTCAAAGGCTTTACTAACATTTTGCCCTCAGGGTGCTGCTTCTTTTATCCCTTTGATTGTCAAATTACAATAATCATTCATACATCTCCATCCTGCCTCTTCATTTTTATCTTAGGGGGTGCTATTGGCATTTTCTGATCCCTTGGTGGTCTTTGCTGATTCTCTCTTTCTTAAATCCTCATCCTGGCAGCTCTAATCATGTGTCTTTCCTCTTGGGAGAATATAATACTCATTATTGATTGCATTTTTTCTCAAGTAGGAATATTGGGACCTAAAAATTGATCTAACTGTTTAGCAGTACTTATGGGATCCTCTAATAACCCTTTGATTTCTTTCTTAAAATTTCTGACTTTTGAGGAGGTCAAAAGAGCATTCACAAATCCTGTCCCCCCTTGAGCCCCTCCCATGGGTACTTCCCTTAACGGGAATAAGCCTGGGAGAGGGGTGGTGGGTACTCACTGGTTGGTGGGGGGCGCGTTGAGCGGAATGGCTACCTCTTCTTCCTCGTACTCCGGCCCGTCCAGCGAATCCCCTTCGTCCACTGTCCCAGACCCCCGGCCAACGGCGGCGGCGGGGCGGCAGCGGAGGAAACCCGGGATCGGCAGTCCCGCCGGCCGCCGGAGGGGCGGGCCCTGCGCTGAGCTCCAGCAGCCCCAGCACGAGCACAAAGCCGGCCGCCCGGGGGGCCGCCGCCGCCAGGAAGGGGCCCTGCGGCCCGGCGCCCTGCCCGGCACACGGTGGGGCAGTTCACCAGCTCCCGGCGGCGGTGGCGGCTCCCGCTGTCCCGTCGAAGTGCCCGAGCCGCCTCCTCACCCGCAGCTTCGGCCGCCATCATGTTGATCCTAACCCACCCCTCCCCCCACGCCAGCGCCTCACGCGGGAGGAGGCGACAAAGGGGCTCCGGCCCCCGCTCCGCCCGGCGGGCAGCGGATGCCGGGATGCGGCAGAAACTTCCAGGCGGACGGCCGGAAAATGCCCGGCTGGGCGCGGGGCTAGAACGGCTCCGCAGGGCCCCGCGCAGCTGCTGGCCTCGGCCGCCCCAGGGAAACACGCCGCCCGGGACTCCGCGCCTGCGCGCCCGTCGCGCTGCGCGGGCACGCGCGGCTTCAGCGGGATGTGCGGGACGGCGGCGCCGAGGATTCGTGTCCGTACGCGCCGGAGAAACAAAGGGCTCGTTCCGCGGCTGCAGGCCAGGAAGGCTCCACCAGTTCAACCCTATTCGAGCAATATATCCCACTGTAACCCTGAATCGTTAAACCATATGACCCAGGGCCAGATCCAGACGCCTCTTGAATACTTTCAGGATGTGCTCCACTACCTCCCTGGGCAACCTGTTTCAATTCCTAACCACCCTAACAGAAGAAACTGAAAGGAATGAGAGGAGTGTCTTTACAAACAGACTGACTCTGGGGCTAAGATAAGGCTTATACTGGGAGATAGAAGGAAATAATGGAAGGATTTCCATAGGAATTTTTGATTGATTACCAGATTTGTTAATATACAAGAGCAGAGACACAGAGATGTATATTGAAAGGGGGCAATGTATGATAGAAGGGGGGTTTCATCAGCTTTCGGGGAGCCTGCTCCTTCAAAACTCAGCCAATGGGGAAGAGAGAGGGGATGCGGCGGAAATTGGGATAAAGGAGGCTGCGTCCTCTATGATTTTGAGAGACCCCATGGGAATGCCCATGACCTCTCCCTTATTCATGAATAAAGTTGCGGGACTCCTCTGTCTCCTTTTTGGACTAAACCTCTGTGTTTGTGGATTAATTTTCCTAACAAATGGGCTCTCCGGGATTCTTCCCTCCGGCGGGCGGGGGCAGCAAGCGGAACTGAAGGCGCGCCTCACCCATTTCGGTGATCAGCTCCCTTTGGTGGCGGCCAGCACCGGACGATTGACTGGGTTCCCGATACTGTCCAGGAGACAGACGTGAGTGGGGACCAGGGGGGTCCGTGAAGAGTCCCAGGGAAGAACCTCACTGTTGAGTACAATGGGAACTTCGGGAAGTAAACCTAGGAGGGCACCCAAGAAGGTAGCACGGGTAAACCTGGGAGGCACCCATGGAGGGTTGCAAAGGTAAAGCTGGGAAGGGGCCCCGGCAAAAGGGATGACGATCCCAAAATATCTCTAAAGAGTTCTTTGGGAGAATATTGAGTTGGTTTGCACATTCTGCCAAGACATTGGATGCCGGGGGGCAATAAGGGGAGTCAGGAAGGGGTCTCGACAATCCATGCTCAGTGGGGCAATAAGAGGAGTACAGAGCAATGTGGTTAAGGCAAGGAGCGGCAGGACTGGGCGTGAAAGTGCAGAACCGGGAGCGTGGGCTGGGGTCCTGTGGGGAGGCGCCAGGCCGGGACTGTGCGACAGCTGTGGGCTCAGTGGCGGGTGGTCCCTGACACTACCACCTGCCCCGGGCAGGGGCAGCAGTGGCCTCCAGTCTCCATGAGGCTGCGAGACGCTCCGGCCGCCTGTGGTGCTGCCGGCCGTGGGAATGCTGGGGGAGGCTGCGTTTGGACACTGCGAAAGGAATATCTGGGAAATGCAAATTGTGCGTGGAAAGATCAGGATTTTAAGGATTTTGTTTGAGTCACCGGAGAAACGAGTGATTTTGATCTGTGTGAGAAGGGAGAAAAGTGATCAGAGTTATTACACCCCGGAAAAATAAAATGCAGGATGCAAAGGGGACCTGAGAGAGAGGGGATGGGGTCGGCCACAACGATGGCAAAGGCAGTTCCCCCCTCGGCAGGGGAGAGCAAACCCGAGCAGTGGTTGGGAAGGAATCAGTGTGCTGTCTGTGAGACAGAGGGCAGAGGGACACTGGAACACTGGAAGCGCGAATGTCTGAAGAAACAGTGGGATTCTCAGGAGGAGGAAATCCAGATATGGATAATGGAGATGGATTGTTAGGGGTGTCAGGGGATCCCATTATACTAGGGACCCAACACACAGGAACTCTTGTAACTTTTAAAATTGGTCTGATTGGGAGGAGGTTGTTTCCTGGTAGACAGGGGTCCTCTCGATCCACTTTGAATTTTATCCCTAAGGGGAGGGGGGGGGGGGGGGGGAGCGGGATTGTAAAAAGTTCTTTGATTATTCAAGGGATGAGTGGAAAGACAATAGTGTGCTTTATCAACCTCTATAGCATATGTGAGGGATAGGTTTAAAGAGGAAATCCTGTTTGTTTCCTAATTGTGATTGTAATTTACTGGGAAAGGATTTGATGGCTAAAGTGGGAATGCAAATTAATATTGTGAAAAATGATACAGAGGCTAACACTGGGGTGTTTTGTGGGGTTCAAGTCCTTGAGGGGTTCGAGACCCCTTTGTTGTTTTGAGGATTTCGTGTTCTCTCTATGGTGTTTGGAGGGGTTCAATTCCTCTCTCTGGTGTTTTGTGGGGTTCAAGTGGCCCTTGTGCTGTTGCATGAAAGCGTTGAGTTCAAGTCTCAACTATAAGGAAAAGCAGGTTTTAGTCCTGCATGGTGTGCTGTGCATGTTTTTGAGGAGGGTTTGCTCAGGTGCTTTTGAATTTTTTCTAGGAATTTGCATGTGCGTGTCGCAAATTACTGTGTGTGTGTGTGTGGTGTGTGTGTGTGTGTGTATGTTATATTTCTTTCCCCGGAAAATAAATCAGGGTGAGGACGCCCATGAAATAGAAGTAATTTGCTAAAATAGTGTTGAACATAATTTTAGTGTCTGTTTCTAGTTGTGCTATTGATTACGTTTTGGAGATTCTTTTTTGTGGTGTGTGTGTGTGTGTGTGTGTGTGTGTGTGTGTGTGTGTGTGTGTGGCTGCCCAGGTGCTGCATTCACCAGCCAGGAGCGCAGTTGCTGGAGGCAGTCTAAAGCAAATTGACACTACTAAAGGGAAAGGTGTGACGAGTCTGTCTCAACCCCAAGCTGTGCCTACTTGCAAACGCATTGCAAAATTGGGGAGGAGAACTGGCAGAAATTCACCCTCTCCTGCTCCAACATGTTGTAGTGTGTCTGAACGGCATGAGAAGGAGCCCTCAAGCAAAAGCAAGAAGGGGAAGCTGGGAGGCTACTGTGAAGCTGCTTAATTTCTTGCTGAGGGGGGCTTGGAATATCTGGGGGGCAGCGCAGTTGTCAGAAAAAGAAAAAAATTGGCACGCGTTTTGGCTGGAGGTTTGCAGTGCATTACTCTGAAAAGAACACAAGAATATTAAAATTGCCATTTCCCAGACAGATAAGGAGTTACGGCGGTTTGGGGTAGTGGCGTACTGCAGAAATGGATTGAGGATTTTCTGTTGTAGCCAGACCTTTATATAACTTTTTAACACAAGACAATGTTATAAACACATATTATAGTGTTGGCTTTTGCAAATATTAAGATAGTGCTATGTGTGTGATAAACACATATTGTAGTGTTGGTTCTCCAGAGATTAAAGGTGATGCTATGTGTTGGCATCATGATATAATATTGTCTTACTTGTAGAAGTTTAGTTATGCGAATATGATTTTGAAATAATTATGTTCATATTTTCTTTGTAATTCCGATGTAGTTATAGAACACTTTTGATTATCTTGCAATAACTGAAATAGTCTAGATTGTGACTTAAACTTTTCCATGTAGGATTTTTTTGCACATTATAGCAAACTATATCAAAAGCTACAGGAGACTCGTTGAAATTACGAATGGTGCCCTAGCTGCAATTACACTGACCAAAGAAAGATAAGGAAAAGGAATGCAGAGAAACCTGACCAAAAGGGAGAACAGAAGAATAGATGCTTGGTATGCGTATTAGAAAAGTCTCTGGTCAGAGGAGCTTGTAAAACTCCAGTTTGCCGGCAC
>VKON01000207.1:276627-299262 GCA_009741485.1 Malurus cyaneus samueli
ATTCAAAGATAACATGTACATATATAAAAGACCAGGGCATAGCTCTTTAGTTAAATGTTCTGTTGAAGAACATAATACTGGAACAGACAAGAAATAAAATATGTTTAGAAGTGGATTCAGGAGTTTGTATCACCAAATACTTAACCTTTTTCTTCGTAATTTTTATATTGGTATGTGCCTTTTCTATAAAATACATAAGTTGGCTTATGATTTAGTAGCTTTGTTCCCTTTCATTCATGTCTTGTTTATTCTGTGCATTTGTTTTTACCATTCTCAATTAAGTAATAGAATTGGTATATGTCAATAGTAAATTTTACCTTTTCAGTCCTGCTGTTTAGTTTTGGAAATGCACTTTCTTTATAATTATGCCATCTGCTTCTATAGAGTTGAACTCTTGATTTATTGCCATAACCAGCAGTCAGTATTATCCATTATCATATATAAAGAAAGCTCCAGTATGAGTTTTTAGGAACAGTAATTGATGTTTTGGTTTAATCTTGTATTAAATTTCTCCAGTTGGTTGTGATTACACAACTGCTCTTCCATTTATTTAAATATGCTTGCCAGCTCTACCTCCTAATTTCCCACTTCCTCCTAATTCATATAGTTTTTATAGGAGGAGTGCAGGGTGGCTTGATTAATAATTCCATTATTCTGTCACATGCTTTTTAGGTCTTAATTTTTCACAGTGTCTTGTGTGTACGTCAGAAATTTGAGGGCACTCTTCACTCCTGGCCTTGCCATGATACAGAATTGCTGTTCTCCTCTATAAGAATGAAAAGGTTGTATCTTTTATAATAGTAACAACTTGCCTTCCCTTGGATGCAATTGCATTGCATTTTAAGATTTCCTTAGTACTTACTCTCCAGAGAGAAATATCTGGTAGACGTTGCTGTTGGTTTTTCCAAGTTCAAACTTCAATTTTAGATTAGACTTTTAAGTATAAAATAAAATAAAGCATTCTGTATAAATTTAGACACAACTTTATCACTTTTTCTCTTGGGTTGTTTTACAGGTTAAAAAAACAAACTCAAAGCAAACAAAAAAGCCCAAACACAAATCAAAATACGAGTTCCTAGTCTCCCAAGTTTTAAGCCATAGTGTTGTTATGATGTCTTTATCTTGTTAAGAAAAATGCTTTTTTAAAAATGAGTATTCTTTTAAATACTGGGAAGTTGACGTTGTGGCTTTCATAGTAACCAATATGAAGAGATGGGAAATGAAGCAGATGCAGGTTTGGTGCTTCACCTCAGGATGTTGTAAATGTAGTTTGTTCAGGGAGATCTGAGGAATATGTCTTCTCTTAGTGTGTTTTCTTTAACTTTCAAGCAGTGGAAGCATTAGCATGTAACACCTTCTCTTTATTCACACACTCAAAATCTCCCAGTGGGGTTGATTTTTTTTTTTAATCTTTGATCTGGAATGAAACTAACTTGAGGCTTGTCAGTTCAGTGTGTGTGTGTTTTTATTTTTCTGGAGCGCAGTAGTGGTGTGTTTATGTTGCAGCTTAATATTAGGTGCGAGGCACAGAATACTAGGGAATAAAGTGGTCAACTTTGCTTGTTTTACTCATTTGTTCCCCTTTCTTCTCCATTTGCAGACCATAGTAACAGAGGCTCAAATAGTGTAAGGAAATGACTTCGGATTTAATGAACGAATGCTGATTCAGTTATGTATTTGATTTAAATCTTAGTTGGCAAAATTATTTTAGAATCTAGTGTTGCTAGATATGGCAAGAGCAATTTCAGTATTGTAGCGAAACTGGCATTTTCATACTGTGTTTTGTGAGCAGTAGTTACCAGTTTGAAATGGAAATCAGTTGCAGTCTGAAGGTGGTCAACCGCACGAAATGAAATAGGCTGTGAAAATATTGTCTGGTTAAAATAAATCTTTTCCAAAGCAGATATATTCTTTACAGTCATTTTGGATGTTTGTTGAGACAGCATAATAAGAAGCAAAAGCATTGAAGATAGAGATGGGTAGAGAAATACTAAATTAGAATGGACAGCAGTGAAGTGGAACATTTCTCTGTCTGAACATAGAGTAAGGTTCTAGTATTTCATATGAGTGTTGAAGGTGACAAGTCTACAATTCTGCAGCATTTGTTTCAGTAGCTCAGAGAAGGGATTTTTTTTTCTCAATAATGACAGAAAGATCTTTTCCAGAGTGATGGATGAATCTTCTGCATTGGAAACTGGAAAGAAATAGTGTTGGCACATTCAGTTAGGTACTTCATAAAAAAAAAATGAAATGTGTTGTCAATACATTTGAGTGTATGACTTTATTTGTTTAGCAGGTTATGTAGTTAGCACTGAACGTTTTCTCTTTTAGATACTGAATTTCTTTGTTAGTTCATATTCTGTGTGAAAGAGAACACTGTACTTTTCTCAAGCTGGTGGGTATGTACTGTTTGGGCCACTTTGGACTAGATGTGTGGTGTTAGAAGTACTGTTTTAAATGAATGATTAAATACAGCAGAACTGTATCAGACCTAGCCTGATACAGGAAGTGAAACAGTAAGTAAACTGAATGTTAGTTACATAGGTAAGAGAAAGCTTCAGGTAGATTAACCAGGAATAGGACAGCATTTTTAGGCAGGAGTTCGAGGATAATTTTTCAGTAGCTTAGTCAGTATTTCTGGTTAACATCAGATAATGCCATTTTATTTAAACAGTGACTAGAGTCTCTTGACTTGCTCTTTATTTAGTTTTTATTTTGTGTAATGCATTGACCCCCAGAATATCAGTGTGGGACTTCGGCAGTTCATCTGTTAGCCTACCCCACTGAGAAGTATAATATTGTCTTTTATTTTTTTACCTTTTTTTGTCTAAATGTTTTGTGGCTGTGCAGGTAAGAGGAACACCAATTTTCTAGTAAAGACATAGGTGTCTTCAGTATAGGGCTCCATCTTTTGATTCAGGCATAAATTCTTAAGACTCCCATAGTAGTTTTCTAGTTTCTTTCACATCTTCTCCCATACAAAACAAGCATCTTACTGTATGTCTCACTGGTAGGCACAGTAGGAGGCAGGAAAAGGCATCTTGTTTTAACATAGTCTTTGTGCTGCACGGAAGTATTGTAAGGTGGATTCCTCAGTGTCCCTCCAGAGTATGGTCAGTACCAGTCAAATGTTATCAGTGCGTGACAGAGTTTATATACTTGACCTGCTTTGTATACTTTTATGTAATATTTAAGGACTGAAGGTAGTCTTCTGTAGTTTTTCTTTTTATATAAAATACCTACTTTATCACTCTGGATATTGATAGAGCAGGAAAAAAATTCTGTTGTTGAATGAGTCTATCTTTAAATCATATTCAGTGCTGAAGGTGATGGGGAGTAGTCAGCATGGGTTTATAAGGGGAAAATTGTGCTTAATGAACCTAAGAGCCTTCTGTTATGTAGTCATTAACCTGGGGAGAAAGGGAGAGAGTTTACCTTAACTTTAGTAATGCTTTTGACAGTGTCTCCTGTAGTATCCTTATGGACAAACTGGCAGTGTACAGATTAGGTAAAGGAACACTGAGATGCTTTGAAAACTGATTGAATGACTGGGATCAGAATGCAGTGGTCAGCAGCTCAAAATGTGTATAGAGGCAAGTCACTGGTGGTGTTCCCTAGGGTGCCTCCAGGGGCCAATACTGTGATGTGGATGCTGGGACAAAATGCATGCACCTTTAGCAAGTTCACAGATAATGCAAAACTGAGAGAGGAGTAGATGGAACACCATGTGGCTGTGCTGACATCCAAAGTGATCTGGACAGGCTGGAGAATTGCGTGAGATCTTGTTCATTAAACAAAGGAAGTACAAAACTCTGGCACTGGTGAGTTGTAAACCCAAGCATGTGGTTGGAAAGCAGCTCTGCAGAGAAGGACGTGGGTGTGAGGATGTGAAAAAAGGCAACAGTGTGCCTGTGGTGAAGAAGGCTGATGGTATCTTGGGCATCATTGGGAAGAGTTTTCTCAGCATCTTGAGGCGGGTGATCATTCATTCCCCTCTGCTCAGCACTGGTGAGACATACCTGGGATGCTGTGTTAAGTGCTGGCCTTTCCAGTGCAAGATAGACATGGACCTCGAGAAAGGCCTGTACAAGGCCTTCAAGGTGTTGAAGGGACTGGGTCATCTGTTGGGTAAAGAGAGGCAGAGAGAACTGGGACTGTTGAGCCTGGAGATGAGGAAGCTTGAGTGGGTCTTAAACATGAGTATAAAGATCTTACGCGAGGGCTTCAGATTAGAATACCAGACTGACCTCAGTCGTGTGAGGTGATGGGGCAAGAGGCATTGGAGATAATTGGAAAAGCTTGAATTTCCATTTAAATGGAAACAGTTTTTTTTTTTTTTTGTTTGTTGTTTTGTGGTTTTGTGTGTTGTTCTTTTTTTGTGGTGAAGGTGATCACTACTATTCAGAGTGGTCAGGGAGTCTTCACCATTGAAGATGTTCATGACCCAATGGAACACAGCCCTGAGCAACCAGATGTAGCTGATCCTACCTGAGCTGGGGGCAGGAGTGGGACCAGGTTGATCCCCAGTGGTCACCTCAACTCAAGTGATTCTATCTGTATCTATAAATGTACTGTTTATAGCTGAGGATCCATGTTAAAGGACCTATTTGTTGAAAACTGTTACTTAAATTAGTTGGGAATAAAGTCAGAACAGGAGCTATTAGGGAAGATTTGTAATGAACATACAAGAAATTTTCAGGCTGGCAGAAAGAGTATTTCATTACTTTCTATATAGACATATATCTTAATTTCTCTGGTAAAAGCTCAGGAATTTGCCTGTAAAAGCACCTTTCTAAGGTAGCTAACAGTGCCTCTTAAATATTTAAAAATTTGCTCTGAATACCTGGCTTTTACTTCTAGGGTATGTTTTTATAATAATTATTAGCATGTACAAATTAATCCGTGTACAAATTAATGTATCCAGTGTTGCTAGATTAATTTCAAAGCTCCAGTCATATTTCATGAATGGAGTATTGACGTTTTCAGGACACTTGGTGTACACAGTGTGTGTTATGATAAGTTAACAGTCTGATTCTTAACAAGATCAGACGCAGAAAAGTAATTTTTGTGGTTAAATTTCAGTATTTTGAACTCCTTGTCAGACCAACTTCACACCAAATCAGTTTTTTTGTTGGTATTCTGTTTTTTGCCAAACTGGAATAGCAATAGTTGTTCATCCTCAAGTGCTAATTGTTGGACCTTTTTTGTGAATATAGTTTCATCAGGGTTGGAAGAAGTAGAATTATAGAACCATAAAACAACTTAGATTAGTGTGGGCTTTGAAAGTTCTTATGTCCCAACCTTTTGTGGGAAGGGGAGTATAACTGAGATTGTCTGGCAACCTGTCCAGTTACATCTTGAAAACCTCCGATGAGGTTTTTCTTCCTGCTAAGGGAGGTTGTTTCAGTGAATGATTTTAACTACTGGAACACTGGGATGAGATGCACCTGAATCTTTTCTTCTTCAGAGAGGAGAGGCCTGGCTCATCCATTCCTCATGGAACATGTTCTCCAGCCCTTTGTTTATCTTTGTGTCCCTCTTTTGGATCTTCTGTTCACATCTTTCTTGAATTACGTGGACCAGAATTAGAAACAGTACTCCAGCTGCAGCATCACAAGCTAAAGAGGGATGATCCCCATCTAGGGTTAGCCAACTTTTGATAATCATCTCAGGAATCATATAGTAATTGTGTGTAGATTTGTGAAGGATGTTTCTCTGAAATTTTGATTTTTTTTTTATTGTTAATGAGTCTACCTCTCGCTTTCCATAAAATTATGCATCTGTATGTAGTTCGGTCATATAAAGGATATTCTGTTAGTGGGTCATTAGGCTTTGGATGGTTATTTTATAGATCAATAGCATTATATTTTGTATTTTGAAATGTAAGAATAGTCATTATTTCTTCTCAATATCTGTTAATAGAGTTAGAGTTCTACATAATACAGAACATTATGGAATTGCTTACATGATCTTATTCAAACTCCAGTTTTTCCTCAATTATTTTCTTGCATAGATTTTTGTGCTTTCTAAGTGTCTGGATTTTTTGTTATTCTTTCCATTCCTTAATAAAACACAATAAAAAAGGTTCTGGAGAAATGTTTTTATTCCTCTAAAAGCAGAATGTTACCAAGCTTCTGTAGCTTCTTGATCTGTATTCAAGACTAGAAAGAGGTGGTTTTTTTCCTTTTCTCAGTTTTACACACAATTTTTTTTAATGTTACGCTATTATATTTGTTCTGTGTGGGTTGTACTGTCGGTTGTATTCCCCCACTGTTTTTTCTAGTGCAGGTTGGAACTTTTGGACATCTTTCAATTCAGGCGAGGTTTTGATTTTTAGTGTATAAATTAGTCAGGGTTTTCTCATTATGGAAGCAGTTAATCTGTGGATGTGATATATCTCTCTAGAGGAACAATCCAGCTTGCGGGAGAAGGTGAGAGTGGAGCACAAAGCCAAAACCTGTGTTTGACTAGTGTGGGTGAGGTGCAAGTAGGATGAGGATGATGAGGGAGCTTCTGGTACATTTAATGAGGATAATGGTGGACAAGTTAAAAAACATCTTGAAAATTCCTTGTTGTCATGAATATATGCTCATTTATGTAGTATTTTTAACATTGTTTCCGAACTACTCTTAGTACTAACAGAAAAAGGTATGTTTTTGACCTGAGGGCACAGATAACTACCATGTGAAAATGAGAAGCTTCTTGCTAAAGCCTTTAATGAGTTCCAGAATTAATTTCCTAATCTGATTCTTCAGTAAGAAAAATGGCAGCTGTTTCAAGAGCAATTTTTCATCAAGTTTAACTGTATTTCACTTTTTTGTTGGTGGGTTTTGCAAAAATGAGATAGGCAGTCAGTCTTCAGTGTTGGATAGCATGCTGTGGTAACATCTCTATTTTAAATAATGGCATTGTTTGCTATAGCAATAGAAACTTTTAGAACCTTTCTGCCCTTTGTGAAGTTATTTAAATATATTATACTTTGTAGTGTATGCTTATCTTGTGATTACATGTTTACACAGTCTCTTTGTTAAGACATACTGAGGTTTTTGGTTGATCTATTTTGTTCTAGCTCAGTGAAGATAAACTCTGCTGTAAGAGTTTTTAATGCTTTTTTTTTTTTTTTTGGAGGTGTGTGTAAGTTGGGAGGTTTGTGCAAGTCCCACAGTTAACCGGTTGGGGTGACATAGCTACTCTGCCAAAGGATGCCTGTTGTGGTGGCTTTCCATGTTAGTTGGCTGGTTCCTAGTCTCGTAGCACAGCACAGTTCCGTTTCCCCAATGATATTTTTAAGGGATTTTGGAACAGTCAAATGAGAAAAGTAGAATGAGTCTTTGTGGTGCATATATGGGTATGCTTAAATGCTTCTTAGAAAAGTGCATAATAAAGCAAAAAGGCTGAAAATACCTTTCTTGTGTTTCTAGAGCAGTATGCAATGCTCAGTGCCATGCCCATTGGACAAAGAGCCCTTACTTGGCTAGAAGTTAATTTTTAGTGTTTACCGTAAAGATGCATCCATTGCAACATATTTGTGCATGTTTTTCTGGTACCTAAGTTTTGTGATGTGAAAAACTGCAAAGATTTACTCAAAATTTGGTAATTACTGAATAATAACTAACAAGATGGGAGAAGGAGGTGAATTTAGTAGAATCTAACTGAAATTTAGTTTAATCTCTACAAATGATGTGCATGAAGATGTGCATACAGATATGACAGAGATGATGAATGAAGTGCCAAAAGGCAGAGTCTGGATAAAAGTAGTAAAACTGAGCATGCAGTTAAGGCTGAGAGAAGCTGTAAGACTGAAATGAAACTTCAGCAGTAAATAGAAACATTGACTCTTGTCTTGGTTTAAAAGAGCAGTACCTGTAAAGGAAGGCGGAAACCTCTCTGGAATGGAAAAACAGCTCCTCCTTCCAAATTATTGATTCTTAAGAAATTACGGGTTTTTCAGGTAAAAATATGGGAAAAGGAATAACAGTTGTTTACTAGCAAATATGTACTTTTCCTATTTGGTGTAGTTACGATGACAACTGTCAAGGGGCGCGTCTGTTTCTGTTGAGGCGGCAGCTGCAGTGACTGTATTCCAGCCAGCAGAGGCCACTAGAAGCCTCCAGCGAGGCAGGGAAAGTGCATTCGCTGTCTTGCGGTCAGCAAAGGCGCTCCGATTAAAGAGCGGGATCTTCCCAGGTAATGGCAGAGAAAGCGTTCCGGCGGCGATGGCCTTGGCCTCAGGCAGCAGCTCGGGTATTGGCCGAGCAGCAAGAAAGCAGGGAAGCAAAGAAGCAGGGTTTGGTTACAATGCCAAAATATTTGGAGCAGCAATATCCTAGGCCAGCCACACTCACTCTGTTTTCCATGTGGCCACTCTCCTCCGTTGCCAAAGGGAAGGGGCAACCGTGGTCCTAACCACTGCAGAATACCAGGCCGAGCTTACGCCTCTCACAATATCTCCTGAGCTGTGGAGGGCCTGGGAGGAAACAGTGACAATTCCCAGCACAAATGACTGTGGCATATCACCATGAGCCACCCCCTAAGAGAATCTTCATATGGAAGGCTTGAGAGGAGGATAGTTTATGTTAATAGAATAAAAAGACTTAAATAATAATTCAGGATATTTTGTGGTGTCATTTTTCTCCTTTCTGAAACTCCTTGATATTCTTGTGAGCCTTTTAAAATTGAGGATTTTCCCAGTTTAAAGTGATCTTTGCTCTCTTTTGCCTCTGTTTGGAACAGAGCTCATTGTCTGGGGTGGTAACAAGAATCTATGATGTGTGAAAGGTACTAAGGCAGAGTCTGAATTGATAGTAATGGAGCTCTGACCATGATTCCTACTAGTTCTCCATTGTTACTACAGGTTTTCTTGAAGCACCATGGTATGAATGAGAAATGCCTTGAGTGAAGTGGATGTGTCATTTGATGTCTTTTTTTTTTGAGCACCATAGCTTTTTCTAGATGGAAGAAGAGAGGTCTGCAGCTGTTATCAACATCTATGTTTGTACTGTGTTTGTTGAAATTCTTACTCCCCTTCAACACTTCCTCTTGCATTCTCTTCTTTCTTGCCAACTGTGTTCCCAAGTAAAGATCTCAGTGTACTGTAAAAACAAAATCCTTTAGTGAAACAGTAAAACATTGCTTTTCCCATGTGTAAAAAGGAATAAATAAAAAATAAAAGGATTTGATTTTACACTGTGACATAATTCCACACACGATAGCAGCTGCCTCCTTCTGTATGGTAAATTCACCAGCTGCTACCTCTTTGTGAGTGGCTGGTTCCTTGCTTGGGCCTTGTGGTGTGTCTGTGTTGGGGGCCAGAAGCTGTGTAGCCAAACTGTGAACTTACTAAAGGGGTGAAGTGTAACTGCATTTCTACTCACAGTAGAAAGGTCTGGGCCTAATGGGGCTGGTGTGACTGGGTGTATGATACTCAGCATCTTGCTTGGAGCATGGGAAAATTTGGGGATATCTTGTTCGCATGTGGATGTGAAGTGACAGCTCTGACTGCAGTGCAACTCACTCCACAAGGTTCATGACTTGGTATATGGTTGTCAGCCACTCAGTGTGGCAGTTGGTATAGGCATGATTTTTCTGCACATCTGTATGTTCCTTGTGAGGATACAGAGGCTCCTTGTGATGTTGTCTCTTTGCTGTGTCTGCTTGCTATAATTAAAGTGTGATAGATGGGATTGGAGTTTTGAACATGCTGCTTTTGATTTAAACTGGCAGATGGGAGCACTTTCATTCACAGTTTTGACTGGTTTCTGAAACATGGAAGCCTTTTATTGGTATTCTCTTAGAAGCAAAATAAAGAACAATCACACAAGTTTCTTGAAGTGGGCAAGTTAAACGGGTGGTCACAGAAACAACCACTTGAATTGTGATTTGTAATTAATAGGACATTTTATAATTGAATCATTTATAGCATATTCTTGCAAGACTACTTACCGTCAGAGCATAGTAGCAACTGCATGGTTAGAGCAATAGCTGTGATTCAGAGTGTAATTGAATTATGTTTGCTCAAAACACAGTGAAAATAGTGGTTTGTTAGCATTTCGAAACATGCAAAACTAATGTTAGAAATACAGAAGTGTTCCTATGTAGGATTAGGCAAACAAGCAGAGGTACTGACTAGAAATTACAGGGATCTTGTCTTTGGCAATGGTGTTGGACATGTGTCTTAAGTGCTAGTGAGTTAGAGTTATGAGTGCAAGCATTTGTAAATAGCAGTCACTTGCAACATCATATTTATGAACAGCTAGATAGCTTTTTTGTGGAATAGCTTCCTATCCAAACCTTAATTCTTTTCATTAGGCTTAGAGTACACTTTACATAGCAATTCCTTTCATGTCTGTTAAGAATCTGTGTGGTTAACATTGCTTCTGACTGAAAACATTAAACTTGAAATTGCTTTGATTGCAAAGTATTGAAGTTGCACATCTTGACTTATAAAACTCAAGAGGGAGAGGTGGTTTCTTGTGATGTATTTTTGCAGAAATACTGAACTCAGGCTTTATTCAGATACCTACCTGATCAAAGCTTAAAGCCAAAGGATCTGGGGTTTGCTTTATTTCATTTCAGAAATTATGGTAGCCTGTTCATATCCCTCAGAGTATTCTGGAACTCTGTTCTCTGTTGAAATTTAGAAGTATGACTAGTTCTAGTCATAGAACTAGTAGTTTGCTTATTTCAGTTGTACTTTCTTTGGATAGCTCTGACTATTGGATGGATCTTCCTTTATAACACAGCATAAGCTATCTTAACATCTTTCCTTAGTGTTCAGTAGATTAGTCAGTATTCACAGAAAAACTGATCTATGGATGTTTTTCATAACAAGAAAAAGAAAAAAAAACACAACCATTTAGGAGAAATATTAAGAAATTGTATGTCACTGCTTAACTGAGCACTTGATGTGCTTAAATCATATTGAGTACTGCAGACTTTGTAAAAGTCTTTACTGTTAGCTATCAAAGTCCTTGAAGATATAGAATGGAACATTACAGAGTGCATCTTTCTATGATACTGAAAATTGGTGATAGCAACATTAATTTTAAGACATGCACTTGTGAATGAGGTCTTTCAACGCTCCTAGATTGTGTATTGCTTGCATAAACTGCTCTTGTCTATTGTTAAAATCATACTCTCTGGAAAAATGCAGTTATCTCTTGACAACTATTTTGCACACTGTGATGGTATCATGTAAGTTTGCATTTAATTGTGTATCCTGTTTTTTTAAAGATGTGTTTGATCCACAGAGGCTTCCTGAGGATGTCTCTTGAGCTGTTTTCTCTTACCGTTGTTCAGTTCATTGGCTGCTTTACTGTCATTTGTATGAAGTTTAGTGTTAATATTTATTTCTAATATATATAGGGCTAATACTATAGAGTACATTGGTGCATTACACAAATGCATAGTGAGCTGTAAAATACAGTGTTTTTTTTCTACCAAATGTTAACATTTCATATATGGGCTCAGTGACACTGAATTTACTTGCTCTCAGAAATAAATTTAATACTTTTATTTCAGAAAACAAACCTTTCCTTAAATGTGCTACCAGGTAATAAATGTCTTCTGGTATGTTTAATATAAAACTGTTGAATGGGACAAAATACATATAACTTGTTCAGTGTTAGAGAATGTGATCTCCAGTATGTGGGGTATACCAATATATATGTTGCTGTCCTCAGCAAGGAGGGTATCATTTTTATTCAAAGCTTCTGGACTGAAAATTGGAGCACGTAGGTTTGTGCTATTGTTGTTAAAAATCTTAGTCCCTTACAGAGAAATTAATTCTTTTATTTGCATATGATCCTACCTTTCTGTTTACTCTGCAAATTTTTTTTGTAATCTGTGTTCTTATTAAGACTCCCGCCTTCTCAGTTTTGAAATTTTGCCTTTCTTTAAGTTTGACAATGTAATGCAATGTGTCTCTCAATAGAATTGAGATTTTTTTTCTCAAGTGGATGATAAATAGGAACAAATAAAAGCTCAGTGAGCCAATTGTTTGTTTAAAATAGATTCTATGAAATGGAATGTTGGTTTCTTGATTGGGAAAGTTTCTTGAGTGTCTGGGGAGTTTTATATGAAAATCAGTCTATCTAGGAAAGGAATGCCCACTTGTGACATGTTGGGAACAGACTCACTCAAGTTTCACCTGTGCTGTGCACACTGACAAGCAGAATATTTCATCCTCATTAACATCCTCATTAACTTCCAAATTGACAGTCTTGATTTTGTTTCATTTCTTATGGGACCCTTCTGGTAGGGAAGGTGTAATCCACTCCTTTGTGGACTGTCTTTGAATGACACGTTTCTGTTCACAAGGCTGCTTTGCTGTGGAATGGGATGACACAGGATCTTGCTAATGTAAGTAGGCCTGCAGCAATCTCCAGTTCTATACGTTGTACAGGCACAACAGTGCTTTTATAAGTTTAGCTTGTTTTGATTGGGATGAGGAAGAAAACCAAAGGAGAGCAATGCTAGCATGCACCCAGCTTTGCCAGTGTTAACAGTACCTGTGCTTGTGCTGCTTCTACTGGTGAAATGGTGTTTATTGGTTTAGTCAATCTAATTTTTGTTCTGATAAAAACTGTCAAAGCTTTTGCTCCCATTTTGTAGAAAAAGATAGTTTTTGGTCAGATTTTATCAACAGCTCAGCGGTTTGCCTCTTTTTTTTTTTAAACTGTGCTGTGAAATATGTTGGGTATTTGTCCTATATTAGTTGGTAATTTACATATATTTTCTAAATTGCACATTTGTGAATCTTGCAAGACATCTGTGAACTGTTAGAACTAAATGTCACGTGATCTGAAATGGTGAAGGATTTAAATTGTCTGAAACAGTGGTTGTTTTGAAGCTGACAGTGTCTGCGTGTAAAAATTAAAGAATCATGCAAAATTGGAGGAGCTAATGAATTGTAATACATAGCAATGGAACATGCTGTGGCTTGGTGAAGGTTGTTTGAAAACTGCTCTCCATTGCTTCTTTTTTGAAAAAGAAAAGTTATACTTGTTCATTTGAGGTGGAACAAGTGTTCTGACAAAGGCTGTGTAAATAAACTGCGATAAGGTGATTGAATACTTGAATGGTAACAGTAGATTAAGTGTTCTTTGCTGTATTTTGCAGTCTGATTTTTCATGCATTGGCACTCACTTTTGATTGATAGGGTGCACCTTGTGATTGGGAAGAATGGCTTTGGGACTGGATGGTGGCTTTGTAAGTGCTGTTCAGTTCACTAGTGGCTTGGCTGAAGCAGCATTTCTGTCAGCTGAAGACAGGCTCATAGAACTTGCTTCTTAGTTTGTGCTTTTGAAATATCCAGCCTGTGTAGGCTTAAAATGGAAGAATCTTTCAAATCAGATCAGTCACATCTGTTTCTGTTTATTGTAATACTTTTTATTGGAAATAAGTAAACCAGGAGGTTCAACTTGTGTTAGCTTGAAACAAAGCTTTGGACTTGTGTCAGTTTTGACTGAAAGATTTTTTTTATTTTATAGGTTTATTCTGTGCGAATAAAGAAAACCCTTAAGTTCTAAGGACACACGTTGTTACTCTTGTTTTCAGGTGGTATCATGGAAAACTTGACAGAACAATTGCAGAAGAACGTCTTCGACAAGCGGGAAAACCTGGAAGCTACCTTATTAGAGAGAGTGATCGGAGACCAGGTTCATTTGTGCTTTCATTCCTTAGTAAAACAAATGTCAATCATTTTAGGTGAGAATTAAATGCTTTCTTTTGAATATTGTGATATATTTGTTTTTTGTTTAAGAACATAATAGAGTACAAATAATGATTTTATTATAATGCATTGTTTTTGACTCTATGCTTCCATAGTACAGCTTTTTGCTTGTATTTAGTTGTTTTAAAACACACCGCTTAAAAATTGCTTTGTAGGGTGAAGAACAGATACATGAGGAAACCAAAAATGTCTGTGTACACAAGCTTATCTAAAGTGGTTTGAATGGACTTAAGCAACATGCTTTGCTGTTGATTCATTAGTCAGAGAGATTGTTTTGTGTCTGTTCCATAGTGACCATTGTGGTTAGCACAATTAAAGTGGTAGTACATCTGGTTGCTTCCTTAATTTTAAGGGGACAAAAACCCAACCAAAACCAAAATGAACAAATAGTACCCCCTTCCAAAAACAAACAAAAAAAGGCCGCCAAAAAAGGCACCAAACCAAAAATCACAAAGAAATTTTATGTTTAATAATTCAAAGGTTTTGCTGAAAACAGCTTTCCATATGTGTTAGAATTAGTTTTTGTAAATACAAGTAGCTCTTTGTCCCAAGTTGCAACTAAGTTTACTTCACTATTGTCAAATAGTGTGCATTAGTAAGTTCAGTAGTTTGTTGGTGTAAATGAGAAGTATTTTGAGCAGAACAATCATCAGTAGGTGGAGTACTGCTGTCTGATGTTCCTCATTACAAAAGAGGAAAGCAAATGTTTCTTCAGCAGTTTAAAAAACTCCATGTCAGCTGGCTTGATGGTAACAAATCCAAAGCAAATTCTTCAACTTACTTTCCAGAATACCAGCTTTTGTTCCTCTATGCATATGGTTTGCAAATGTAGGCAGGTTTAGTTTGCATCTAATGTGTAATGGAAGTGTGACTCAGAGGTTCTGATGTACCATTGACATAAAGTCATAATTCTCTTCAGTGCAGACAGTATGACATACAGATAGTACCTCATGTTTGCATCTTGCCGCCTGAACTGTCAAATTTAGCTTCTCAGCTGTACTGATACTTATTTGGGAACTGTTTCCTGTGTAGCAGTAACAGGAAAGTAAATTGTTCCTAAACTTACTTTCTAGTGCAGTTTTGAAGTTTTATTTGTGATAAATTCTGCTTTTGAAGCCAGGGTCAGGCAATTGGCTATTCGTTCATGTGCACCATAAAAGTGTTGCTGGCATCTCAGGTAGAAAATAATCTAGTTATTTTTAATCCCCCAAGGAAAAGATCCTCAAAATAGTTTCAGTCCTCAAAGAATTCAAAATAATTACTTTCTTTTGCTGTCCCTTGAAAGCTATATACAGACATGTGGTTTTGCACAGCATATGATTGTATAAAAACTAAATGTTTTTTTCACTGTAATGTTACATTTTTGGTGAGTTAGAGTGGTACAATATATTGAGAGAAAATATCTATTTTTAATATTTTCCTTTGGATTTCTCTGTGATTACAGAAGTCTTTGTGTATTTGCTGACTCAAATAGTGTTTTGAAGAAAGATTTCATCTAAGCTTGATGAAATAATGATCCAAAACACTATATTTAATTTAGAACCTAATATCTGTTGAACAGTTTGCCAAAGAGTCTTACAGAAAATATGCCAAAACATCTAGCGTTGTTTAATGACTCCCCTTGCTGTACTGCATGCTTATGAGCTTTAATCTCTCAAGATTGATCTTTGCTTGGATTTTACATTGCTGTTTAGGAGAAATAATTTAATTCAAATTATGCATTAAAGAATCTCTTGTTTAAGAAAAAATGCAAACCTTAAAGAAAAAAACAAGCCGTTTTGTAAGAAGCCTTTGTTTTGTTAAACTGCTGAAATGGTTGTGTAAGCTTTTTTCCGTTAGATACCAAATCTTTTAATTGAGTTTAAGGAGATACTTTGATTATTCCAAAGTAATTTCTTCACTTTTAATATGGATGCTGAAGTAACTGTAATGAAGTGACTGATTTTTTTATGGTGGTTTTTTTTCTGCATAGTCTTGAAGTGCATGTATGTAACTTGTTGTTAAAATGCTTTACTACTTTGTTAAATTGATGCCTTTCATAAAAGGTGTATGCTGTGCATGATAGAAGTAATAATGCTTTTGTGTAGTAGTGGATTCAGTTTTCCGTAACATTCACGCTTTGATTTTTTTCCTTTTACTTTCATCTAGTTCTGACAAAGGTACTGTCTTTTTCTGTGAATCAGCACTTTCTTTAATAAAAAACTGGTAGATCATATGATGTATATTTTTTGATAAAAAATGTACGTGTAAATTTTGATAAATGGTTTAGTAGGTTTATTTACATGTTTACAGAGAGCCTGTAATACTGCATTTTGGTGCATATAGGCACTCTTTTAAGAATTAAACGTGATGCACAACTCCTTTTCTTCAGTAAAAATCTGTAGCAAAAAAATTTTCTAATGTCAAGCTTCTCATTTGTTTTATTACTAGGATTATTGCCATGTGTGGAGACTATTACATTGGTGGGCGTCGCTTTGCTTCACTCTCAGACCTGATAGGTTATTACAGTCATGTGTCCTGCTTGCTGAAAGGGGAAAAGCTTTTATTTCCAGTAGCACCTCCAGAGGCAAGTAAAAAAACAATTATAGTAAAATTCTGAAGTACAATTTACTTAAATGTTTGTAACTTTAATCGCTGTTCATGGTTTGCTTTGGGAAAGACATTTTAGAAAGTTTCCTGTAGTTTTGTACAGGCATATGTGGAAGTATAAGAAGTATAAAAATCCATTTTTACTGGAACGAGGTAATGATTAAAAAACCCGGTTTAGAGGTATTGCAGTTGTCTCACAATGTAGTGACATGTTAAGTAGACAGAGAAAACCAAGAAATAGTTAAATTCTCGGCTAATAAAGAGTACTGTGGTAATATAACCTTCACTGTTCTGTGACGTTTTGCATGTTTAACATTGGTTTCAAGTGGGCAGCCTGGAAATAGCCAAGATTTTTTTCACATGCACATCCCTAAAACAACGTAAGTAATTCAAATGAAACAAAACATGGCTAAATATCCCCTGTAACAAAACCAAAGACCTGGCTAAAGATGTTTCTGAATGTTGAAATTCATGACATTCTTTCCATTCTAAGTGAAAGAAAGTTTAAGTGCTCTCTTGGCAAATTAAATACATGTTTCTAGTGCTCTAGTGGTTTTGAGCTTTGAAAATAAAAAACTGGCAAGGGGGGTATAAGTGATGTATAACACGTATACCCGTTCTTTGCCTCAGAATAGCATAATGCTGGGAAGAAGGATTCTGTAATATAAAGAAAAGGATTACCTTTGCTCTCTTTTAAACTGTAGCCTGTGGAAGACAGAAGGAGAGTTCGAGCAATTCTGCCTTACACCAAAGTGCCAGAAACCGATGAAATAAGGTAAGATTGAACAACAGTAGTAGCTGTGAAATTCTCAAGGGTATTTATAAATAGTGATAATTTAAGTAGGTGTTTGTTTGCATATACTTTACAGTTGCATCTTAAACTTGACACAGTTTAAAGAAAGATACCTCACTGTTCTTTTGCTGGAAATAAGAATAAAACTTCTTAGTATGTTAGTTTGTGTTAATTGTAACGGAAGGTACATTAGGTACTGTCTCGGTTTGAGACAATGTTTCCATACAAAAATGTTACAGAGTAAATGTTTCCTCTGAAGTGAAAAAATTTGGTAATCTTTTCCCACCAATGTGAAATAGATGCCGGGCAAAAACTGAAGAGAAAAAAAGGTAGTTTATTGATAAAACACAGTGCTTATAGGACACAGATAAAAAGGAACCTTTAGATATTTAAAAGTCCAGAAATGCCATGTGAAACTCCAGTTCGCCACCTGACGCAGACAAAATGGCAGCTCCCCTCCCCGAGAAAAGAGAAAAAGAGAAACCCAGTGGCCTCTCCCGTAACAATGGCAAAAAGAACCACCCCGCCACCCCCAAAAAAAACCTGTATTACAGTCCTTTCTTCACTGTGGATGGAATGGAGGGCTCCGTGTGTTTCTGTTGCCGGTTTGGCTTCTGGAATCCCAGACCAGATGGAGCCACGTGGCTTTATGGGTCGCAAATTGCCCCAGGAGCAGAATCACAGGAGCCGCAGAGGGAGTCTGTCAAGGGAAAGCTGCCAAAGCTAACAAACCAGAGCTAGCTAAAACTGCAACAACGTAAATCCTCTGCACGCAGGGAGCAAGGACTCCCTGGGTGCCAAGCTGAGCTGCAAAAGCAAAAGCCGAGCTCCAAAAGGCCCTGGCTGTGTGGCAGCGCCAGCTTCCCAGCAGCCCCTGCTCCTTCTTCTGAGTCGGAGTTAAAGGCACAGGCACCTTTTGGGCATTACAAGCCAATGGAATAGGAATACAGAACAGAATTGCCACAAAATCAACCCAAGACAGGTACATAGAATTAAATTAGTAATGTTAAAATTTTGAAATATGTTTTGGTTTTTACCAAAAGGATAAATTTATGTGTGAAGGAATTCTATATAGAGGTGCCTTATTTGAGTGCGTGAAAGAAATAGGCTAAGCTTTTTTCCTGAATTGCCACAGAACTATTAATAGATATAGCTAAGGCAAACAATTCAGATCACTAGAAAGAGAAAGTGAGCCTAGACTACTTGAAATTTAAGAATAGAAGAAGTGAGTTTTTCAGTAGATGAGCATTTTCTGATTACTTGGAATTGGTACAAGAAAGCTTGAGATATTTTTTTTTTCCCAGATGGAAAAGTAGGAGGATTTGAAAGTGATTTGTGGGGATTACTAATCTCTGTAATGAGACAGTCTCTAATGAAACAAGTTTCATAAATTGATGTAATACACCAGTTGAATTGTGAATTTTCTTAGGTTTAGGTTTAGGACTATTAACTTAAAATGTAGAGGGAAGTGCTTTATATCCTCATTTGGATGGAAATTTATTCCAAGACTCACAGTTCAGTCTGATCCATTAAAGGATGGTACGAGGATATTTGTTTTTGTATCTGTGTGTTTCAGTAAGGTGTTAAGACTGGGAAGGGGCTCTTTAACAGCACATTGCAACTAAGGCTTCCTACTGTATGTGTGAACAAAAAAGGGATTGAGTGATTAAGTGCCTTATTGCACCTATCAGCTTAAGAGAGAAAAACATTTTATTAATTTGCTATCGTAACAAAAATTGTAGGCAATTGAACCTTTTCTTCCTCTATTAGGATAGAGCTGAAATACAGAGTTGGTATTTGGGTATCAAGGTCTACATGGCTAAAATAATTCTGTTCATGGCATAGCTGAGACCATAGTTCTCAGTTTGTTCTAGGATGAATTAATATAGTATTGAATATATTATGTATTTTAGAGAATCTTGGCTTGTGATTTTAATATCATAATTAATGTTTAGCAAGTTTGAAGTGAAGCTGAGTTAATTTCAGCTTTGTCATCCATGCAGTAACTATACAGTGATGGAGGGTGTTCTTGTTGTCTGTCACCTGTTTTAAGTTGAATAGCAGTTGAATATGTTCTTTGTTTTCAATAGCGGTTTGTTGCTTTCTGTTTTTTCTGTTAGCCTACTTCAGATGAGAGCAATGGTATAGACATTTGCAATGAAATTTTGATTTTAAATGGTAGTTAATGAGCTTCAATGCTTTACTGCTTTTCCTGGACCCTGGTGCATCATGAAACATGACTGAAAATTCTGTGTTGCAGTGAAAAGTTTTCATATGACCTGAGTTTGTGTCTCAGCATTTAGGGAGTAACTTAAACTAATCTTCCAGACATGAAAACTCCCTTAGACCAGGTTCTGGGTCCTGCACAGTAACCCTCTGCTGAGCTACGGGCTGAAGGAAGAGTGGCAGGAAAGCTGCCCAATGGAAAAGGACCTCGGGGTGCTGGTCAGCAACCAACTGAAGATGAGCCAACTGTGCCCAGGTGGCCAAGAGAGTCAGTGACATCCTGGCTTGAATCAGCAGTGGTGTAGCCAGTAGGAGTAAGAATGTGCTTATTCCCTGGTACTCCACACTGCTGAGGCCACATCATGGGTACAGTCTCCAGGTCTGGACCACTCAATTCAGGAAAGACATTGAGGTCCTGGAATGTGTTCTAAGAAGAGAGATGGAGCTGGTAAAGTGTCTGGAGGACAATTCCTAATAGGAGTGGCTGAGGCAGCTGGGGGCCTCTCAGGGAGTCTCAGGGCAAGTCTCATTGCTCTCTACAAGTCCCTGGAAGAAGATGTAACCAGTTCACTTGAACTGAACATGAACGAGCATGTTCAGTGTCTTCTGCCAAGCAACCAGTGACAGCCTGAGAGGACATAAACTCCCCTTAAGTCTAAAGGGCATCTTTAGGTTGGCCATTAGGGGGATATTCTACACAAAAAGTTGGACATTGAAATGGGTTGTCCATGGAGGTGGTACAATCACTGTCTCTGAAGGTGTTTAGGGAAAGATTGGATGTGGGAATTAGTGCCATTGTCTGGTTGACATGTGCTTGGGTTATAGGTTGGACTCGATAATCACAGAGGTCTTTTCCAACCTAATTGATCCTGTGATTTTCTGATTCTGGATGTTGATGCTTCTAATGCTTTTCTTATAGCTAATTGCATGGCTTCTTTGGTAACTGCTCTGTGTTCTCTTTGTGTCATTTGTCTTCATCTGTGAGAACATAATGAATAGATATTCCACAGTTTATATTACATAAGGTAATTTTTCAGTGAAAGGAATAATATTTTCTTATAGATGAGAATCTATACTAAGGGTTAGTTATACTAACCCTACTAAGGGTTATTTTGCTTATATTTCATATTTGATCTCTGGATAAAAGAACAATAGTTCTGTATTTTAATTTTATTTTTGCTTGCTACATTAGCACACTTTGAAGTTGATAGCACTGAAGTATATATTAGATTCTAAACATAAATCAAAATTACAAGAACTTGTTTATAATAGCCACTTAACTGTGAGGAAGAACACACATGTGCTTGGAGTATTAATTCATGCATTTTCACAAATAGGTTTTCCCAAATCTTCTATGGAAATTATAGTCAAGAATTCATTGTGTTCGTTAAACTTTATATTATGGTTGTATCTCTGATTTAATCTTGCTGTAACGCTCTTCAGTTTCCTAAAAGGAGACATGTTTATTGTCCATAATGAATTGGAAGATGGCTGGATGTGGGTTACAAACCTACGGACAGATGAACAAGGTCTTATTGTGGAAGACCTGGTAGAAGAAGTGGTAAGTAATTTTTGTATTCAAATTTCTTAAATGAATGGGATTTTTTAATAAAATAATATTGAAATGAACAAAACCTAGTGACATTTGATTGCCTGTTTTCTAATTATGCACATTTCTACACCTAGTAAGTAAGTTGATCTAGTAGTTCTAAAATACTAGAACAAACCTTTAAGTAGAATTCAATATCAAAAAGTGCTTATTTGTATGTTTCCCAAAGATAAGTAGAAATTAATGGTACTGTAAATTTGCTAGGCTCTCCCCTAAAATCTGCTTTCCTGGAGAGGAATCATTTAATTGCATTTCTTTTTTAAAATTGCCTTGAGAAATTCACTATGTAGTGTAATTTTGCATTGTGGTAGGCCCTTCTCTTTGTACAAGGATGAATTTGGGTTAAAAATTAATCGATGAGAGGTGAAAAAAGAAAAAAATATTTTATTACATCTTTACACAGTACACAAATTTTGCTAGTAGCAATGTTACCTGAGATGCCTCTCATAGATGACCTGTGTCAGGGAATTAGCTGTGAATAGCTAAATTGAAGTATTAGATTATTGTTTTGTAGACTAGTAAGTCAGGGTTCATTTAACTTCAGAAAAGTTGAGATTTTAGAAGGCTATCACCTCTAAAGGATTTTGATCATGATGGAAGTTATCATCAGAAATAATATATTTTTGCTGAATTTTCACATATGAATGAAGAGGAAAACTTTTCGTAGAACCTGCAATAAGCCCTTTAGTTAAAAAATGCCCCAGACTTCTAAATGTAATTAATTTTCTACAGAAGGTCTTAAATTATGAGTTCATTTTTAGAAGTGAACTGTACTGTTGTTATACATTTAATGTGTTAATTTTCTCATAGGGAAGAGAAGAAGATCCCCATGAAGGCAAAATGTAAGGATTTTGTTTGTTGTTTAAAGCAATCATAACTGTTTGTAAACTTCTACTGTGAGATTTCTAAGTTTTTGGGAAAATGAGCAAGGGATTTATTTTTTAATCTCAAGACTTTTTTATATACTAGCTGCTGCAGATGCGTGGATACCATAGACTCATGAAAGAGTCCTGTAATGGGTATGTCTATTAATAGTGGGTACGTAGTGTTAAAATCTCGGAGGGGCTATATATGATCACTTTCAGCCAAGATACGCACAATGGAGTATTCCTTGAACATGGTTACCTTGGAGATAACAGCTGTAAATACTGTAACAAAGTATGTTAAAAACAGTGTGTCTATTTGCCTAGTGGGTGGGAGTGTTTATCTGCTGGAGGATGGAGGGCTCTTGCAGAGGGTCTGGATAGGCTGGATCAGTGGGCCAAGGCCAGTGGTCTGACATTCCACATGGCCATGTAGTGGAATGCCCTTGGTTCACAACAGCCCCCTGCAGTGCTACAAGCTGGAGCCGTGGCTGGAAATCTGCTCAGCAGAAAGAACCCGGGGTGCTGGTCATCAGTGCTGAACATGAGCCAGTGTGTGCCCAGTGGCCAAGAAGGCCAGTAGCATCCTGGCTTGGGTCAGCAAGCGGTGGTTAGCAGAACTAGGGCAGTGACTGTCCCTCCTGTACTCAGAATCAGTGAGGCCACACCCTCAGTGCTGGTTCAGTTTGGGCTCCTCACTATAAGGAAGACATAAGGTGTGCAGTGAGTCCAGAGAAAAGAAAATTGAGCTGGAGAAGGGTCTGGACACAAGTCTGATAAGGAGCAATGAGGGAGCTGTGGAGAGCTCAGCCCACGAGCAAAA
>VKON01000207.1:307725-323549 GCA_009741485.1 Malurus cyaneus samueli
TCCTTAGTGTTACTTGTAACTGAGCAAGTTCTTACAGCTTTGAGTCTTAGGTGTAATGTGTTTCTCTTGAAGTTTTTGTGTTTCTTCTGCAAACCAGTTGCTTTATTGTGTAAATTGTGGCTTGAATGGATCACATGGATCCATAAATTGTGGATTGGTAATTAAGAGAATACTCTATTAGAAGTGACTTGGATGCTACTCCATTTGTGCTTGTCTGTTTGAAAAAGGGAAAATAAAAATGCTGTTTTTATCTGAGATAATCAGTAGAGTTTTTGAATAGTAGAAATGGGTATTTGTAAGAAAAAGGGAAAACACCTTCATTGTTGGAAAAAGTTACTAAATTTCATTGTAATATATACATGATAATTGGAACAGAAATACAGATCAGTTAATTTAGAGTGAACAAGCTTAAGATTTCATTTCTTTTGCCACTGGTGCAAAAATACAGTAATTTGTACAAAAAGAGGAGTAATGAGATGTTTCCCCTTTTTTGGGGAGAAGTATTAGTACACTTCCATTCTTGATAGTATTTTGTAGAGTCGTTGAAGCTAGAAGATTCTCAGTAGTGAAAACTCACTTTCCTGCGTAAACAGAGGTAATTGCCTCATAAAATCAGCATTTTTCCAATCCTGCTCATATAGAACCAGGGCACCTCCAATAGAGAATTTGTATCATTTCCAGCTTGGCTTTTGAGTAGGTAGATTCAGCAGCTCGTGTGTCTGAGAAAATGTCTCTTCACTGAATGCAGTGCATTTCTTTATACAACTTCACATACACTTTGAGACTGAACAATTGGACTCCTATGAACTTATGCCCATGCCACACCCAGGCTGCTTGAATGCCTTCTTCATTAACCAGTCTGGCTTCCAGCCATACTCACTGAAAACCAGGCTAGGTGCGCTGTCAGCATTTCATGAAGATAGATGCTCTTTCGCCCATTCTCTAGTTACGTGGCTTATTAGGAGGATGGTAGGCCAGAAGCCCCCCACGCTTGGTGTTGTCAAATTAATCAGCAACTTAGTGGAACTCTTACTTAGTCCCAAATGGTTTTGTAGCATTAAATAGTATACTTTCAGAAAGTTACTACATTGTTATTGCTTCACATTGCTTTATAATACAGTATTTGGGGCATAGATTACATTTACCTGAGATTCTGTGCACCTGAACAGAAAACAAGATTGTAAAGTATAAGCGCAATAAATAGACAAGTGCTTTAAATTTTTTTTTTTTTAGTTTTGGTACCTATTTTGCAGAGATCTTCCTCCATTTGAAAGAAATTCTCTTTTGTTTTTGTTGCATGTTTGGGAGAATTACTACTATGCTCTGCAGCTCACATTCAGTCCAACTTGCTATGTGTATCACGTTGTGAATTTGCTGAAAATTCAAACATGTAATGAAGAATGCAAGCCCTTAGTTGCTCCATCAAGGCATGGAGTCCTAGTCTATATGTTACTCTAACTACAAAAAGAGTTTTCAAATATAACTGTGTTTGTTCTTCAGCCCATATTACAAAATTGGATAAATTTTGCAGGCACTTACTCTTTACATTGAGGAACTCATGGCATTTTTAATCAAGGAAGCAGAGGGGGCATTGAAGGTCAAGGTATTCTGATTTTGAGTGAGAAAAATTATACAGTGCTGTTTTATTGATTACAAAATGTTGGTAGTAGCTGTTCAACTTGTGAAATGTGACTGAGACATTTTCTGTAGTGAGATGCAGTTGAAATTCTTTTGCAGAAAACAGCATATGCAGACAGCATTTCAGTAAAAATTGAAATCAATTACTTGATTTCAGTATAATTAAAAGAAAAATTAATCTCATTCTACATACCTGAAAAATAAAAATACTTCTGGGAAGGTCATTTTAGCAAGTTTGCACTATTTCATAGCTTCAGCATGAGATAGAAAAGTAAACCAAGATGACTTGATACACCTTTTATTTAGAAGTTTTTGAGATTTTTATAATATCAGCTATTGTTCCTGCATTGTATACATTCCTTATTCATATCTATCTGCACACAGCTGAGTGTTCATGAACTGAGAAGACATACTCAATATATTTTTATCTACTTAATTATTTTACTCTTTTTGAGATTGATATTTTGCATGCAAATGATTAATTTCTATTGATGTCCATGTTGCTGTTCTCATTACAATGTAAATTTCAGTAGCTGCAAAAATAAAGCAACTCAAGTGCCTTGAATTTCTGCTTGTATCTGTCATTACTTCTCTTCTGAGCCTTCCAAGTGCAATTGCAGTCTGAATCTGGTGATTAGAGTGAATGCTTCCCTTTAGAGGAAGGCTCTACAACATGAGTATTCAAAAGAATAGTTCAGTGACATCTACGGCTTTATAAGCCCTGCTACAAACCTTTTCTGTTTTCTATTCCTGTTCTTCTAGAAAGAGATTGCCCTTCACTCAGAATCTGTCCCATTCCTCTTAGTTAATTACTCTAGAACTTACTTGGAGAATTATTGCCACTGAAATAGCAATTTTCAGCCTGGTTAGAAAGTGGGTAATGCACATGTGCTAATTAAATGTGGAAAGTGCAGTGTCCTCATTTGACATTTTAAGCAAGCAAGTCATTAAAATAGTTTGCAGAGTTTAGAATTAATTCATTCTCAATACTGTTTTGTGAACTTTCTTGACTTCAGTATATTAGTAAATCCTCATTGCTGCAAATAAGATTATGATGATTAACACTTGATTTTATTAAAACTTGGTGGGAAAAATGTTTGTGGTTTTATGGGAAAGCAGATTCTCAAACAGAGGAAAAATTAATGTGTTTAACATTTCAATTTTCTTTTCACTGGAACAGTATTGCTGACATCATTGAGCACTATAGAAAAGAGCAAATTGTTGAAGGATATTACTTAAAAGATCCTGTTCCAGTGCAGGTAAGATTTCATGTCTAAGCCTTTTGAATCATTACCAAATCAATTTGTGAACTGAATTACAACGAGATGCCACTGTTAGTTAAACAGCATCTTCTTCAGTAGTCAGTCGTTGACAGTTTCAGTGTTTTCAGCTCATCTTTTTTTATGTTTTATCCTCCAACTTACCAAAGACTGGCTTGTAGTCAATAGAAAGTATGGTAAATTTTGTCGGTCCCGTGAAGTGTGTTCGACCTTTACACTGTGCCTCTGGTCCTGGGCTCAACCATACTTTGATTTAGTCGCATTTTAGGGGAAACCAGTATGCCCTTCTCTCCTCTGTGGCTGGGGTTTTTCTCCTGTCACAGGAAACCTGTTGTCATGGTTTGGCCACTGGCCAAATGCCAGGTACCCATAACATCTCCTCCCTTGTTCTCCCCTATCACAGCTGGGCAGAGGAGAGGAAAAAGTTTTAACACAGAGGTTCATGAGTTGAGAAGGAACTGGGAGAAGATGCCTCAAGGATGAAACAGGCTCAAGTTACACAGTGAATTTATTATTAACAGTCAGAGGAGAAGAATGACAAGTAAAAGAAGCCTCCAAAGACACCGTTGCCCCACCCCCCTCCTTCCCACCAGCAATACAGGGGGGCAGGGCATAGGGGTTTTGGTCACTTCATCACCAGGGTGTTCTTCCACTGCTTAGGGAGAGGAGTCCTTTCTTTGCATTTCTGTGGGGTCTCTCCCACAGGAGACAATTCTCAGTGAACCTCTCCAGCATGGGTCCATCTCAGGAGCAGCAGTCCACACACATCCACTGCAACGTGCTCCCCCCATGGGCAGACAGTCATCCTAAAACTGCTGTGACGTGGGGTCCCCTGGTCCACAGGGTGCAGTCCTCCAAGGCCAGGCTGTTCCATCTTGGGAGCAAGGCCTCTCTCTCCATGGGTCTCCCACTGGAACACAGCCTTCTCCAAGCATCCACCTGATCCAGCATGGGGCACCTCCTCCACAGGCTCTGGGTGGATCTCTGCACACCCTGTGGACCCCATGGGCTTCAGGGCAATGTCCTGCTCCACCATGGCTAGTGGTGCATCCATCTTCAGAGCCATCAGGGATTGGCTCTGCTGGACATGGTGGAAGCTTCTAGCAGCTTCTTACAGAAGCCATCTTGGTGGTCCTCCCTATTAGCAAAAACCATGCTGTGCAAAACCAACACAGTGACTTTCTTCATGCTCCATCATTGCTCTTTAATCGTGGCAGTAACTCTTACATTTGAAACTTACAGTTTTCTATTAATAATGACTAGTTTTCCATGTGAAAGTACTTCAGATTCTTCAACTTAGCCAGAGAACACATGTGACTATTTAAAAAAATTTAGCAGTCAGTGGAGCATTTGAAGTTCAGCTTTATCTTGCCTCCCTTGCCCATACCACCATGCTCTTACGTTTTTAAGGGGGAAAATATTCAAAAGTTCTGTATCCTTTTGGGTCAATCTGATTGAATTCCTGTGTCTTACATGCTATTTACTTAAAATTATTTGTCACTAGATCTCTTGTTTTGTGCACAGCTCCTTGTATAGTTACGTTACAAACTTTATTGTGACAGATAATTATGTTACAGACATTGTCATAACATCTGGATATAGCTTCCATTGTATGTCCTGTAATTCCTGTTAATTATTTTTCATCTTGCTTTTTTTTTTTTCAAAATCATAATTCTTGTAGACATATGCACGGGAAGAAAACTAGAATAATGTGTAAGAACCAGTTCACATGTCTCTTTTCATCTCAGGGATGTTCTTACTACTTAACAGTCTTGCTTTTCTTGTTTTTTTATGGCTGAAGAACTTTCGCTGATCAGCTTACATGGTAGGGTCAAACCTGGCTTGGGTTTTGGCCATATTGATTGCATGTATTTGCATATCCTGCCATTTTTTGTGGGAATTTATCCTTTTTCAGTTTTCTGTTTCTGCTTTCTTCTCTTGTCTTGAGTTCTGCTCAGTTAGGATGTGGGCTTTCCAATGGGATTAATGAGAGACTGTGCTCCTTTGAGCTGATTTTAATTGTGATCTGCACTATTTTTCCTTCAGAGTTTATACATCATTATTCAGGCCAATGAATTTTGGTAGAAGACAGTTGGAAGCTAGATAAATCTTTAAAGACTTGCATAAATTTTAACACAAATCATAGTGAAAGATGATGTGTTTTATTTTTACAGGAAAAAGACATACTTTGTAGATTTTGTTCTGTATTGAAAACTCTTTCTTTCAGTTTTGGAAATACGGAAAGAGGTATAGTACATTTCTAGCATGTGTACTGTATAAAAAATAAATGCTGTATTAAAATGCATGAGAGAACAATAGTAGTGAGTTGGTAACATTCAGTAAGATGATCCTGATTGCAGCTTCATAGGATGCATTTTGTAATGACAGTTTCTGAGCCTAAAGTATGTTTTTCTTACATGTTTCCCAGCATCAAGAACAAGTGCTTAATGATACAGTGGATGGAAAAGAAATCTACAACACAATTCGTCGGAAAACAAAGGATGCTTTTTATAAAAATATTGTTAAAAAAGGTTATCTTCTGAAAAAAAGTGAGTTATGTTTGCTTCTATTATATTTTTTAAGGAAGAAAAAAGCAGATAAGGATCACAGAATCACACATTTAAGAGTATCTTAAATTGGAAGGGATTCATAATGATCATGCTCACTGCAGGTCTATTGAACACTAAACTACAGGACTAAGACCATCATCCAGATGCTCCTTAAACCCTGACAGGCTGCGAGCATTTCCTTGTCTACCCTGTTACAGCAGCCTTCTCTGTGAAGAACTTTTTCCTAAGTTCCAGCCTGAACTTTCCCTGATTCAACTTAACTCTATTTCCTCATGTCCTATTGTTGGTCACCAGAGAGCGGAGATCAGCAGCTCTTAGCTTAACTTAGTGAGTTTAGTGGTACTAGAAAGAGCAGAACTGAAGTGGGCAAAATGTTATAGAAAGTGTGTAAGGAGTATGAAAGATCTCTTTCCTTAAATAGTAGATTAATAGAGCAATGTGATACATTAAATTAGATGCAGTGTCAAAATGTTGGTTGGCAGTTCTGAAAAAAATTGGCATACGACAAGAGCTAGGCATCCTTGTCAAAGGTAGCATTCAAAATCATGTAATGAAGTATCGTATTGTAAAGTGTTTGTACATAATATGGAACTCACTAAATTCTAGCTGATAGAGGTTTGAGGGGTCTAGAATAGTATGAAGCTATGCATTCACTGCAGAGCACAACTGGTTTAATTCCGTTGTTCCAAGTCAGGTTATATGTTTTCAGTCTTAAATTTAAAATGCACAGTCTGCCACACAAAGGATATAGTGACTTTTTAGGGTTCTAACACCAACACAGTCAGCATACATTATATTAATTAAAATCTGGTAGCCTCACTCACTTCAGTGTAACCTCTGGTAAAACCCTGAAGAACTGCCATTGAGCAAGTCTTTGAAGTTTTGAGGAAGCTAGTCCCTTGCTGAGTGTTATATTTCTCCTTTTGGAAAAAAAATCAACATTAATGGAGGCAGAGAAACTATCAATAAGAAAATTTCTGCAGGTGACAAGGATAAGTTAAGATGGTAATCTGGTTAGTAACCAAATGCAAGAAGGTATGAGTTTACATATAGCCCTAATATAAGAGACATTAAAAAACCCTAAACCACTCCAAACTATGTCTTCTGAACAGCACAAGGAAAGCATCTCATTTGTTGAGAATGCTTACTCTGAGAGGTGTAGAGAGATGTCATGGAGTGAGGAAATCAAATGAGTATTACTTGGAAAAATTAGACTAAAGGATATATTAAATGTGCTAATTGGAGCACTGAAATTTTAGGTGCACATAACATATATGGAATAAATGAAATAAAATCAGTCTTCCATCTGGGTGTCTGTATAATGAATGAGTGGTACGTCTATATTTTGAAAGTAGTGTTGTTACTAGTTTATTAAGAACCCAGTGGATTTATGAAGATTAAACTATAAATAAGACACAAAGTTTGTTCTAAATGGTACTCTGACTTATGCACTGATTTATTGCGGAAGGTTCCTAATCCATTATAAATCAAAGAATCTTCCTCTGCTAGCAAGTGGAGCCAGTCAAATTCTTAGATACAGCTGTGCTTGGGGCTTGATTCTGATTTAAGTTTGCATATAAAGTATTTCCATTTTGTTCTTCAGCCATACTCTTTTAAGGTACTGTAGTGCAATCTGTTAAACACTGATCAGAGCTTAGGAGTAATCTTCTCATGTCAAAAGTCCGTTTCTTAGTAAAAGTCTAAGGAATGGGCTCCACACTGACATTATTTGCAATCTGCATAGAGACAGGCATAACACAGAGAGGAGCTCACTGTTCAGGCAGCTCATATGCACTTAGTTAATCATATTGAGAGCACTGAAGGAGTTTGAAGAATCTTTTTGCAGTTCTACTGCATCTGTGAAAAGGGTCTGATTTTAGTCACTTGTATAAAATTGAGTGTGTATTCTGATGTTAAAACTCAAGTGTGATTATCTGTACATTGTTCTTCTCTTGGGTATTTGACAAAAACTTCACTGCCCTCTTCTGTTTTCTTAATTTACAAAATTTCCATGTTGATTTAGACAGTATTGTAACCTTTTGCTTGACTCTTGTACAGGTAAAGGAAAGAGATGGAAAAACTTGTACTTTATATTAGAGGGAAATGATGCCCAGCTTATTTATTTTGAAAGTGAAAAACGAGCCACAAAACCTAAAGGATTAATAGACCTTAGCGTGTGTTCTGTCTATGGAGTACATGACAGTTTGTCTGTAGGTGCTTTTCTATTTAAGAACAAGTACTTAGTTTGTGATAAACAAGTTCATTTAAGTAAACATCCCCCGAGATTGCTTTTGCACAATTGCTATACTCAGAGTTACTTTTGCATCAAATCTTATTTACTATAATATTTTGATATTCAAAATATGCTGACCACAAGGGATGTGATTATCAGCAAGAAATATGAGCATCAGCATTCTTTCAGATATCACTAGTAATAAATAAGAGAGTTTTTGTAGTCTTTCATTGTAGTTAGAAAAGCAACTCCACTGGCCTGTAGTTTAGTGATTTATAGAAGAAATACCTACATTTACTTACATTGTAAGTGATAGAAGTTAGAAATTCTGGTTATCCTAAGGGTATTAATATTTATTGAAAAATAATACCTAGTCAACTTCTAGTTACTTTATGAAAAAACTTAAAGGCAGATGTTTAAAATTAGTGGCGTTTCTTGAACTGCGAAGACTGATGCTTTGTTCTGTCTAATGGGGGTTTTTAAAATCTTTGTAAAATTTTGAAAAAAAACCCTAATACTTAACTACTGGAATGAGGAGCATAGGTACAGATTTAAAAAAAAATCACTGAAATATTCCTTATGTAGCTGACAATTAGGCAGGAAGCCTTGAAGTATATTATAATCAAAGAACATTTTGGTTTTGTGTCTTAAACAGCTTAGATGGAACACTGCGTTGTGGGTTGGAGCATAGTTGAGTACAGGTGGTACTACACGTGTGTAGGAGAGTGTGCGTGATTGCAGCAGCTTAGGAAGTTGTTAGTGAGGAGCTGCAGCTGAGACAGAATTTTTCCGACACTTCAAGCAGCTGATGAAAAACTGCCTTTGCACTTTCAGTCAACTACAGTGAAGTCTGTGCCTCTGCAGCACTTAAGGTTGTAGAGGTTTCTGTCACATACACTTGAGTGTTCAGTGCATGATCATTTGGTACACATTTCACTGGTTGTGAGACCTTTGGGGCACATTCACATAGGGGATTCCTTAGGTTAATACGGTTTAGTGAAAGAAAAATCCTTAATGTGTGATAAACTGATTGTGGACTAATGCTGAACCTCTCCTGCTTTTAAATTCTCCAGGAATAAACCCTATTGACAAATTTTTTCAAATGGCTGTTTTTTTTGCCTTGACTGTAACTCAGCATACATGCCTGTTCAGTACACACCATTCTAAAAACGTGTCAATGTTCTGAAGCAGGCTGCATATACTGAAGTGTAGTTTTCTTAAAATGACATAGTACATTCAAAAAAGAAATGAAATTTTTGAAGGACCTGAGAAGTATTGTTGGAGTTCTTCATCTTTCCATGTGTGATGGTGACAAATAGTAAAACAAAAACTGATGCAGTCTTTCAATGCACCTTACAGATAAAGAGCAGAAATCCATTAGTTGAGTGTAAACGTTGTTTTGGCATAGATCAAGTGAAGGTGATATGTGAAGATTAATGAAACTTAATTTTTGTTTTGTTTATTTTTAAGGCCAAACTGTTTTCAGATAGTAGTTCAGCACTTTAGTGAAGAGCATTACATCTTTTACTTTGCAGGCGAAACTCCAGAACAAGCCCAGGTGAGAGCTTTTTTTGCTAAGTGTAAAAAAATAACTTTTTGTCTTGTGTTGTTGAGTGATGTTACCCTTCTGAAAAACTAAACAAATGTGTCACAAATATTTAGTGGTTTATATTAGCACGTATTAAAACGGAGTAATAGGAGATCTCTGGGGGGAAAGGTTGGTGCTGAAAATTCAGTACCTCTGTTACTTGCTATTCAGTGTTTCAGTTTGCACAAATTCCAGTCAGGTCCCATTAGAACTTCTATTATTTTCTATTCTCTGTTTCTGGAAAACATACATATTTTTGGATGTATTTCAATTCAGAAGAAAAACTTACTCTCCTGGTCTTTTTCATGTTATAAAACACAGTATTGTAAGTGAGAGTTTAACTTCAGATTGAAATAAATAAAATGCTAATGCATGTATGTGTGCCCAGTGACCAACGTACATTGAACTGCCTTTTCCAGTTATTGGCCCTGTGTATAAACTAGTAGTCATTTATAGTCATTGACCCTGCTGGTGCATAGTGCAAGGTTTTCTGGGTTTGTATAGCATCTTCAGTTACTAGGTCTCTTAACAATCATGTTCAGTGATGAAGAATTTTGGGATAAAGCCTGCTTCTGAGAAGTTCATTCACCAGCAGATTATATCTCAAATCCCACAGTGTTCTGGTTTATTAAGTTTTAAGCTCTGCAAGTCCACTACTCCGATGTATACATGTTACATTAGAAGTTAAGCTTTGCATTGGATGTTTTTTGAAGGGAATGGAAGTATTTTAGACCACTCATAACAGATTATTATTCACCAGAACATGAAGGCTGTATCAATGTAGTATTTTCCTGTGTTGTCTATACAGGTTAGCACAAATTTTCTTGTTGAATTAATGCAAAATACTTAAATTTGCTGAATAACATAAGAGTAATGTAGTAATATTTGTCTTATAACTGTCATTGTACTGTTTTTGAGAAGCAATGTGCTGTATCATAATTGAGAATAAAATTAAATTCTGTGCCCCTTATTGTACATTATTTTTTTGCCATATATGTAAAATCTTACGTTCTAAAAAGTGGAAGAATTGAGAAGATGTAGAAAATACAGTATTCTGTTTTGTTTCCTGAACATTTGGTATCATTTGCTTTTGGTACTAAAACTGCTTAACAAGCTGTTCACTGCATTTGTACAGAACACAGTTTTTTCAGGTTTCTGTATAATGTAGCTTTGGCCCAGAAAAGTTTACAGATATTTCTTTTTTGCGAAAGCTCAGCTTTCTTCATAACCTTTCATGGACAAATAGGATCTCCATGGGGTGTTTCTGAAAGCTTTTCCTTGGCAGGATTTGAGAACTGAAGCCTAACTCACAAGGTGATCTAGCTGAGAAGAGATACAGTACATATTCCTATATTTTTAGAGTGTGGAAGGTATTGTGAAGAGTAAGATTGAAGCAGTGTTGTGGGGGTTCTGATGGCATTGTTAAGTTGTACTTTAAGAGTAGATCTTTGAGACACAGACTGAAGAGAGGGCTGTTGGTCAAAACCTAAATTTTGTCCTTTACAAGAAATATAAAGGATTTGATGGTTGGTAGACAGTAACTAGAGAATGAGGACATATCTTCCACCTTCTAAAGGCAAACTGGAGAGTGTTGGATATATGCTCTGTGTTTCTCTGTTAATTGTTTAGTTTTTTTTTAAATATATGCAGTGTTATGACTGCCATACTGGAGTGATCAATCAGACCAGTTTGGCTTGTTAAATGGAATTTTCTGAGAAGCAAACAAGTTTTGCTTAATTTTGTATACAATTTAAATTATTGTAGTATCGCTACTCTGGAAAATTGGCAAAGATCGTATATCCATTAGTATTGCCTGATAATTCCATAAGAGAAAATGGTTCAAATCGTTTATGAGGTTTTGCTCAGTAAAGATAATGCATTTGCTTTAATATTTGAACTTCTGTACTGTGGAATTACAGAAAACTTAGGTTTTGCCAAGCTAATGTGAAAATTCAGATACTCTTTGTAGATATATCTGTTCCACTGCAAGAAGCTGTATCTGAGTTGGTTTCATAACATTATTCTGCCTCCTTCTCTCTTAGGATTGGATGAAAGCCCTGCAGATGTTTTGCAGCTTAAGAAAAACCAGTCCAGGAACATCAAGTAAACGTCTGCGTCAGGTGAAGCTGATACTGTGGGGTTGGTTGTTTCCTCCTTGCAAAATGATATTGATAAATCTCAGAATTTTCCTTTCAACAGCAGCAAATCCTGAATAGAAGTGTCAAGAAGTCAGTATATTCTAAGATGTAGAATGTACTTTACATGGGATAATTTAAAAATTAATATAATGTGTAAATAAAATGCATGTGCATAAAATATTAATTTACATTTCATTTACATATAATACACAATTAATGCTATTCATTTTATGTAACAAATAACTGCTGAACCATGCTTATGTCTTAATTTTTCTTGACCTCTTGAAAGTGCTGTGTATGGCAGAATTTCTTCAGAAAGAGGGAACAGTCAATCTTAAATTGCTATGTCTGTAACGACTGGAGAATAACAGGGAAATACTTCAAGAATTCTTAATATTTTTTAATCTTAGGAACATTGAATGTAGTTATTTGTCTGCAGACAGTAGAGAAAGGAACAAAATGTGGAATAAAAGGAATAAACCACAGCTGTTTGGTTGTGAATATTAAAGAAGTTTGGATTCTGCTGAGTAAGTGAACTAAATTAGGTAAATTTATAGATAAAGTGGCAGGTGCAGTTAAGAGCTTCAGGGTGAAGCAGAAAGGGAATTATTTTCTTCAAGAAGCAAAGACAATGCTAATCTACATAAAGGAATACAATATAATGTGTTGCATAAGAGAATTTTACATAATCTGTTAGGAAAGCGCCAAACAATGTTTGGAATTGCTCATGACTCACTCAAAGTGCCAGTCATTCATTTCAGTAGAATTTTCTGTGTCTGGAAAAGTTGTTACTTGCAAATCCTAATGCCTCAAAATTATTTTAAAATAAGAAACAAAATGCCTTAAAAACATGGGGCTGGATATTTGCTTTCTGTAATAATGTGAATTACTCTTATTTTTTTGCTTTTGCCTGTTAAAATGTTTCAATATGTTTTTTTCTTTGCTCTTCTAATAAGGAGTTTATAGTTTGTATTCATGTATTAACATTAAGCCTCTGCACAGAGGAATAAAAAAATTAATTCACTTGCTTTATACTTTAGCAACAAAAAATAAATTGTATTTATTTTTTTTCAGGTCAGCAGTCTCATTTTGCATGTAGAAGAAGCTCATACGCTCCCAGTAAAGCATTTTACAAATCCATATTGTAACATTTACCTGAACAGTGTCCAGGTAGCAAAAACACACATTAGGGAAGGACAGAACCCTGTGTGGTCTGAAGAATTTGTCTTTGAGTAAGTCTTAATCTTCTTGAATTAGTAAATTTCACTTTTAATTTGTATTGCATTTAAGCTTCTTAATATTGTGTATTGTTTTACAGTATTTAAAAAACCACCGTATATATGTTTATACATCAGCAAATTTTCAGACATCAGAAAATTCTGCATGGGCAGAATATTCAGTAGACACCTATCTTTACTAATATAAGCAATTATCAAGGCTGATAATGATAATTTGGGTTGAAATGAAATTAGGAAAAACTTGAATGCCAGCCAGTTATAGTATTAATTAAGGCTTTCTGTCTTTTCTCCTAGTGATCTTTCATCTGATATTAATAGATTTGAGATAAGTCTTAGTAACAAAACAAAGAAAAGTAAAGATCCAGATATATGTAAGTATTTTTCTGTAAAAGATGCTTATATACTACACAATGGATACTTTGAGTAGTTATCACTGCTTTTGTCAAGCACTGTCACAAGACAATTAAGTAGATTTTTATGTACTCCATACTGCTGTCTGTGTATGTTTTTGATGTCTGGTACTGGCTTTCCTTTAATGTTTTTATGATGAGAACTTCCATTGATTTTAGTAATAAAAGGCACAGTACTCCAGCACTGTATGTCTGCCATGGCTGTGCTCTGTGGTAACTATTGCTAGGCTGATGCCTGATGATTTTTATATTTTCTTTTTATATACTCTTCAATATATTTATATCTCCTTTAAGGTATTTTCTGTACCCTTTATATATTCTTTGTACCTTTAGCATACATGCTTGTAATTTTTGTAGCCTGATATTTTAGCTTAATTTTGGAGTTCTGCTTGAAAGACCAACATCCCCAGTAGGAGGCCCGTCAGCCGCATGCTGTCTCAAAACTCAAAAATGTGTTCTCTTTGGAACGTACTTTGTGAACTGGGCTCTAGCCTCATCTGAGGAGGGATTCTTTAGAATAGAGGGTCATTACTTCATTTATTGAATTTCTTATTGGGGATTTAGCAGATACTATTTCAAGGTCTATAAAAATTGTAAACTCATTATACAAGGTATGCATTGTGGTGTGTTCCACCTTGAAGAGCTGTGCACCTAGGATCCTATTAAAATACTAAGGTAAAACCCTTCTATCCCTTTAATTATGTCTGCCTCATAATTCCAAGACTGGCCAAAAGGCAACAAGGCAATGACTATGATTATACGAAAGCGAGAGCAAAGGGAAATTTTCTGTATTAGTCTGCTCCAGAAAATGTTAAATTCCACCGAGTCTGTCTGTGTGTAATTTCTTTTCAGATTTTGGTTGCTTCCAATGAGATAGGAAAAATTGCAGTCCTTTATTAAATAAAGAAAAAAAATCTTGGCAGTCTCTGATCGCTTGGTTTTTTCCCATTTCACCTCACCTGTCTGCTTCCCATATTACCTCTCTTTGGCTTAAATCTGAAGTTACCTCAGTGTCACTTTGAATGGGAAAGGATCTATATTTCCTCCTCATGTTAGCCAAACAGGTGCATCTTTAACTGTAGTTTTGTTTCTGTTCCAGCAAATTAGCAGCAAGTTGGTAGAATCTGCCAGCTTCCTAGAAAAAAAAAAGAGTTTGCAGAATGTGAATTTTAAGCTGTTAGGTAGAAATCTTTTTTTTTTTTTTTTTTTTTTTGAAGTTGAGGTCTCTTACTACACAATAGACTTTTAATTTTGTTTTGGTTTGGTTTTTGTCTGTTCTTCAAGGTATCTTGTTTCCCAGTATACTTGTTCTGGAGCAGCTTCAGCCCTGTGTCCTCTCTTTGCTGCCTGCATGGCAGGATGGCTCTCCCTTCTGTCATCAAATTTGTTATAAGATTATTTTCTTTTCCATTATGTTCTGAGCTCTCTGTTCCAACGCAGTCAGAGTATATATAATGTAGTGCAGTTGTTTCAGTTTGCATATATTGTGTTACTAGCCTGTAACTTACACCTCAGTGCTAATTGGTTTTTGGTTTTCTGGGCCTAAATAAGATCTGTAAGGAAAACTTAGCTATAGTGTGGATATTTACATCTCATTTTGAATGATCTTGCAGAATGTGATTTGATTTCAAATCTCTCTTTCCTCCTTTCAATAGAAAAGTTTCTGCATAGCAGGAGTAATAAAGATATATTCTCTCTGACAGACTAAAGGGCTCTAATTGCAGTTGTGGCGTTCATCTGTAATTCACTTGAGCTGAAAAACTCATTATCTATCTACACCAAAGCCTTTGGTTAGGAAAAGAATCTTAGAAGTGTAATTGTTGAGTGAGATATACAGTAGTTTCTCAGAAAGTATTTTTGTGGTTTCCTTCTCTCTGTCCAGATTAAGGAGATGCTGTTAGTTTTGGGTGCATTCAGGTGATGGAAGGTGATAAAAGGCTTCCTGTTCTACGTCAGGAGCAGGATTGGCTTAATTTCTTTACTGTAGTTAGCCAAACTCTTACAGCATAATCCAGCATAACTCTTCCATTTTGAGATAAAGATTACACTAAGTCAGCTTGAATGACCATACATGTCTGCTTACATCCCCAGCCCTATGAAAAATGTGAAGTTCACTGGGTAAAATAAGCTAAACCACTTCTTCTCTAACCTATGTTGTGTTGCACTACCAGAATAAACCTGGAACACTTCAAAAGCAAGATAACTGGTCCCTTACCTGGACTCACAGCCTGTTTTTCCTGAACCACCATTCCTTTCCTTTTCAGCCACAGATGTTATGTGTGGAAAGCTATGAAGTGGCAGTCATGTACAGCTGGTGCTAGTCATCTAGTCAGTTAATTATGTTAACTCACCTTTTCTACTTTCTTTTCCTTCAATGTAATGCACATTGAAGTCCCAGAATTTAATTGGATTCACTGCTTTGTTTCTTTCATCATAACATGCAAAATTTAAATACCAGAATGATACGTGAATGAAGGCTACCTTTTCAATATTTTAAAATATTTCCTGATTTTTCAGGTGTTTACATTGAAGTTTGTCTATTATGAGTGTTCCCTGCTTATTTGAGAGTTTTTTAAGTATTCCAGATAGTCAGAAATGATACTAAACAGTTCAGCACCAATTCATCAAGTCTCTTCACTTTCATTTCTCTAACTGTAAATTGCATAAGGACTTATTCAAATAAATAAATAATGTGGCTGGAAAATCCAAAGCCATAGCATTTTTAGTAG
>VKON01000207.1:323574-409534 GCA_009741485.1 Malurus cyaneus samueli
TCCACTCCAAGAGCTGGAAGCCATCTATGCAGGACTTTCAGACAAGTTTTCAACAATAATTTTCTAGATATACAAATATATTCCAGGTTCTGCAGACACATAACTTTATAAATCTTGTTCATTTCAGAGATACCACAACATTCAGCTATTAACTCCGGCACTGTAGCGTACTGAAAGTGACATCTAAGCTCCCATTACATTTTTCACACTGCTACAATGCATTAAACAATGCAAGACAACTCAACATTTTATTATTAAATATCACAATGCATGGTTTTTTTGACTTTAAAATAACATTGGCAATAACCATAATCAAGCCTTTGAGGGTGAAAAGCATATGCCCTAAGAAGTCAGCCAAATTATATGAATAACCTGACTTCAAACAGAGCATTCAAAAAAACTTCCAATTTTGCTATATTAGACACCACAGTGATTTCATGCCTCCTGCTGCATAAAGTACAGATAGATTCAATCTGAAGCACATAGTCACCTGAGATGATATTAAACATCCTTGGGTTCAGGATAGCAGGACAAATCAGTCGAAGAAAAACAAAGCCACTGAAATGGAAAGAAAATTGTATTTTGTTCAAAAACCATGAGAAAATTAATGTAAAATTGTGTAGTCTTTCAGGAGTAAAGTTAATTTGGGATCTTGTTGAGACAAACACCAAGCAACTAGTCTCTGCTCTGCCAAAGTATCAGTTAAGATCATGGTGCTATGAATTGCAGTGAAATCTGAAAGAATAGGCACCTCAATTTCCCTGTAATAGTGAACTATTTAAATAGTGTAGGAAGAACTTAATTGCCAAGTAATAACAAGGCCAATCCCAGATCATGCTGGCTCAAAAAGGAAGAGCCCCTTGGTCTCTGACCTCCCAAAAGTCTTCACTGTCTGCTACTTCAAGTCATCCACCCCACAGCTACCTACTTCCCAAAGTTATCACAAGCTGGAGTGCAGGAGTGGGTAGGCAAAAGAATCCTCTCCTGACAGAACACACCTTTACGTCAGTTTCAGCTGATCAATTATGGTGATGATAGTACAGTTCAGTGGAAAAATAAGGGATCTAGTACTTTCCACCATGAAAGAACTGCTGCTATCTAAAAAGCTGGAAAAAGTGTTCTAATTAAGGAACTATGAATTAATGGAACAGGAACCCCGAACAGGCTCCAGCAGCATGAGAAAGATCTGCCTGTTAATACCACAAATAAAAATCATCCACTAAGGTCAACCTAAATTCTAGCTAATTGCTGTACAATGAAGTGGCATACAGATGAACTAAATCAATCTAAAACAACGGTAATTTTGTCCTTGGACATCACCAGCAAGCTGGTTTTCAGTACAGCAATACCAGAAAAAAAAAAATAGGAAAAGAGGAAGGAAACTTACACTACCTTGTCTATTGTTAAGTACACAGTGATGGAAATGTCCACATTACTTGAAAGTGAACAAACAGCAGTGAGGTTAATGCACCTTCTGGAAGTCCAAGAACACCTAGTATGTTCTGTTATAGATATGTCTTACATCTCTAAGAACTACAAGTTCTGGGCTGGTAAGAAAATAGTTCTTGGCCAGAGGTTAATTTAAAATACTTTTGGTGGCGACAATTTAAATCTATGAATAAGTAATTAATTTTGAAATCATAGTGCATACACCAATCTCTTTCTTAAAGTGCCCAATGATGAAGGCCAACAAAGTACAAATCTAGCAGAGACCCTGCTGATAGGGAAGATCTGATACTTATCTTTGTCAACCTGCCTAAATTAAGACTGACCAAATATCTACATGGGAGTTTTACAGCCAGAGAGAAATGGCAGCACATTCTGACAAATACAATAGGGAAGATATTCAGATATCAAAAATTTGTCCATCTGGTTCTGAATATTTAATCACTCTTAAACCAAAAGCAGTGCAATGAAAAGTAATAAACATCACTGCAAGCCATGAAACTGCAGTCTAGAGAGAGATTTCAAGTGTATCCACTTGTGAAAATGGAACACTACCAAAGCAAGTGATAAAGTATTTTTATCATCCAGTGGAGACCACTGGGAAAACTGAAAGTGAGCTGTGTGTCCACTAAGGAAAGTCACATGGTCCTCTTCAGAGCTGGGAGGTACAGAAAGATACAGAATTCATTATTGAGCCTTACAGCCTTCCAACAGCTTAGCCCCTCAGAGTATAAGGAGCTCTCACAGTAGGAGCAGTATACATTTGAAGCCAATGCCGCTTCATAGTATGGAACACATAAGGCTTTTGGCGTTAAAATGATAAATACAAGCTCAAGACAAATCCTCCGAAAATGCCTTCATGGGATATTAACTTCTGCCAACCGTTCAACTGTCTGACTTCCAAAAAAAGAAGACTTAGGCTCTGATACCCTTAAAAACCCTGGCATCTAGAAAAAGTGTCAAGATCACATCTTTGTTCAAAGTTTTTGTTTGACCTACCCCGGCAATGAACAGAGTTAGAAGAACTTTTGCATTGCACTGGCTTAATAACTTAGACTGAAGTTCTGGTGGCTGGTGTGAGTTCAAAAGAGCCAGGTTAAGTAAGCTCCACAACATTTTCAGATGACCTCCAGAATATTTCGACATTATTGGGTTGTAGTATTGTAAATTCGAAGTTAAAACCATTAAGTAAAACTATATTGACCTCTATATTACATAATTTTATTCTGGCAAGGCTCTAAGAACAAGACCAAGAATCCAGCAAGCTCAACCTTTATCTGGGACATTGTGCTTTAGCATCATAAATATCTTAAACACTGTTGCAACGTGTGTAAGTATAAAGTTTTGTCACTAAAAGAAAACATAGGTAAGTACACTGAAGTATGTATTCAACAAGGCTTGAAAGAAATATTTCCAGAATAAGGTTGACAAGTAACTTACCTAACAACTCTGGTTCTCATGGTAGTATTAGCTGGCCATTTGTTTTGAACAGACTTCTGCAGGCACCCATAAATATACCTCAATGTCCTGCAGAAATAGTAGCTAATTACTCGTTCCATTAAACTTACAGAATCAAAAATGCTGGTTAGAAATGATGTAGACCAACCTCCTACTTGATGCAGAACTGTTATCAACTTTACATTAACAGTGTAGCCAAATCTTACATTAACTTTAACTAAGAGTTAATTTTTAAGTTAAAAATCTATTAAAAATCTAAGGTTTTACTACAAATATATTTATAAATTACAAGGAAAACCCATTTTTACAATTCTGTAATCATTCAGATGTGCTTTATATGTTTTGTAACTGTCTCCTTAAGTAGATTTTCCTTTTTGAAAAAAGACCATTCTGATGGTTGATTTTTTAGTTTCTCTCTTAACTAAACCAATTCTTTTTACAATAGCTGCATAGCGAGAAAAGCTAAAAAGTTAAGCAACACAGCAAGAGTCCTCTCCCATTTAAACCACAAATTTCTTTTTTTTGTTTTTATTTCAGAAAATGTTGATCACTGCATCATATACTTAAAAGAAGTGCAATTTTCAATGCTAATCTTACCAGCACAGACACAAGAGAAACTTCCATGCTACTCTAATGTCTCAAACTTGAGGGTTTCATATACTTATTAGCTAATGACACTGTGAAAGGATAATGCACTATCAACTTTTTATTAGATGATTCAAATGTGAGGTATGAAAACAAGTTACTTTACCAATTAAAGCAAGTGGGGAAAAAAATAACGTACGCATTCCCTAGAGGACAAAAACAGGCATGGCATGGTAACATTATACCTGCCTGTTTTTTTAATATGCTGTTAACAATTCCATCTCTTTCTCAGAGACAGACTGACAAATATGTCGTTGTTTGCTAACTACCATAGTTTTACCTGTTTGTAAAAATATGAGATTAATTAGTTTTTACTATTTTTTATCCTGATCTTCTGTGTCTGGTAGTTTGTCCTTAAAAGATAAACAAATGTGCCAGCCAGAGCTTTTATAAAAAGCACTATTAATTCCCAGAAGTGTTATTTTTCCCGCATCTATACTCCTCTGTGTCTATACGACAACCCTAAGATGTATCGAGTAAGAGTTAAATTTTAATCACTGAAACAGGAATTTTCAAACATAAATCTGAAAAGAAAAGTGCAAACTTACGGGGGCAGTATCTCTGCAGCCATGAATATCTTCTCGACCAATTCTGAAAGTATACTGAGTAGATGTGCCAAATTAGTGTTTACATCTTCATTTTTTTCTAACTTCGAGGGATTTAACTAAAACAGAGAAGATGACAGGATTTCTTCTTCTATCTAGAACTACATATATATATACTTTCCTAATATACACACTGCTATTTTAAAGCCAATATTCTGTTGCGGTGTAAGTCTCTTACAGAACTTAGCCTCTTTCAGTGGCAGGACAGGAAATGTGAAGCAACATTTTAAGTTCTAATACACATATATGGTTTTCAACAGCTTGGACATTTATCACTTTTCTTCTGCATGACTTTTTTGTCTCTCTCAATCCAAATTTCTGACAACTCCCATCCTTTCCACAATGAAGCTGAAGTGAAGGAGTTAGGGCAGTAATTTTAAAAAGAGTTACAGGATCAGTAACAACCATTTAATATCAGGAATTTTATCATTAAAATAGAAGTTCAGACCTTGATTTCTAAGGTATCTTGTATTTAAGAAGACTTACTTATATTAGGACATTCAGTAACAGCTACATAATGCCTACAACTGATAAGTAATTAAAACAAATTTTGATTTAAAAACTTAGTAAGCTCTACTATGAATATTGTTGGAAGCCAAATCCAGAAAAAAAATTTAAAATCTCTTCATGAATTCAGTTCCTGTATATCTAGTGTAAATGAAGTCTAGTTCTGAGACATTAATAAATGTCTCTAAAACAAATATTTAATGTAAATGTAACATTTAACAACCACTGGATTACTGTGTCAACAACATCTTTAAGAACACACTTAAAGGTATCACCTCACAGGACTGCTTGCTCTCCATTATCTTTAATATGGAGTCTTTCAGCGCATGATGAACAAAACTAGTTGCAGTGGCTTTCATATACTGCTCCATAAGAGTGCTTGCTAAAGTGGTGGCACGGAACAAGGTAGTAGCTTCATCTGAAAAAAGAAATTGGAAACAAAAAAATTGAGAAAAGGAGGCAACAAAAGGAGAGGAAGAACATGTTTACTCTTTGACATAAGCTGCAACTAAAGCAGGAGAAAATGAAGACAGCAACCAGAACTCTTCCCACCCCACCTGCCCAGAATTCCCGTAAACCTTCATGTGATTTAGTGCAGTACCTTCCATGCTTATCTCTCTGTCATTTAGTGTTCGTAACAACAAGGACTCAAGCTTTTCATGAAGAAAAATCTTCAGTAAAATGCCAGCCAACAGTGTTCTATCTTGTCCACAAACATGTGACAAGGCATAGACTACATGAAGTTCTTTCTGGAGTATAAGCTGAAAGAAAAACAATTTTAAAATATTCAGAAGCTTTTCCTAACATGTAACAGCTTTGAAAAAATATATCTATATCCATATATAGATGTCATTTTAAAAATTATTTGATTACATCAACTGTAAGATCTGAGATCTGTCTCAACCAATGAAAGAAAAAAAAAGAGTTCCGACAGATAAATCAAGGACAGCTATGAGAGTTCATACCTCTTTAAACTCACTGTACTCTTCTTCTGGCATGATCTTCTCCATGGAATATCGTGCTCGAACACGCAAAGATCCTGGCTCAATACCCTTTAATGGTACATGGGAACTGAGCTGAAACCACTCATCTGTAGCATGTCCTTTTTGTAATCGGCTTAACTGGCAACGCATAAACACTTAAAGAAAAAAAGCATTGTTCAGGTACATTATCTCCATCAAGAAAGTGCTACTACTGAATAAAAAAATCACTATATTTTTAGCACGTCATCTTATTTCAGAAAAAAAATACTAGTAAGATTAAACAAGTTTTTCATCAATATATTAATGGGTTCTCTCTTCAATAGCTTAACAGAGTCCAGTAAACTGAAAAATAAATATATGGCATTTTGTAAAGAATGTATACATATAAATTCAAACATACCACACAAATGTTGCAACACCCAAGAAAAGTAAGTAACATGGTGCTACCCTGCAAATCGAGATAGCAGTCAGAAACTGAAAAACAGGTTAAATCTTTAGAATTCACAATTCCCTTTCCAGCCTTGGGCTGACACCACCATTAAGTCTGCTCCTATTTGTCACTACAGTGTTGCTATGGTATTCCCGAACACTGACATCCGTATTTCTTTTATAATACTTCCAATCTAAGCAACACTTTATGTATATTAGGTTAAAAAGTGTTTCCAAGCACTTGATGATTAAGTAATGACAATCAGCTCAAGAATGGCAAATCATAAACTGATGGTGTTGGTACATTGAACTTGCCAAGCAGTGATCTGGACTGCAGCTGAAGTCGGATACAGCAGCTGGCTAGCAGGCTACAGCAGCTGGGACAGAGCACAGGCCCATCCAGAGCAGGTACATGTACTCCTGAGTGAAGGGTTTTTACCCAGGAAGAGCACAGGCCCAGGCACTTTCAGATGCAACAGTGTGTCTGGAACACTCACTATGCTCCAAGAGGAGTCTGCGATTAGTTTTACATTTACCCTATCAGTGTGCACCTCTCAGTCAAACAACCACTCTTTCCTTGACTCTCAAAGGTACTTGCTTTTACTTTCCTCACATGAAAAACAACAAAAAAAAGCCCATAAAGATTATGTTTTTTTTCCACAGAACAGAAACTGTCAGTGGTTCCAGCAGACTTCTCATTGCCCCAGTGCTGCAGCAATACATAGCAGGATAAAATTTGATACTGGAACAGAAAAAAGACCACATTTATAATGCTCCATTCAAGACAATCCAGCTGCCTATTTAATATTCTTTGGAGTTCATAAACTGATAAAAGTTAATGGATTTAAACCAGTCAAATAACATGAAAAACAATCCATCACCATGTGCTACTTATCACCAGTATGGACAGGATTATGTCATTAGCCTACGTAATAAATTGATTTTCCTAGAATATTTCTCACTGGCACCAAAGCCAAGAATGCACAACTGAGAAATGTGCTTTTCTTCTTACTTGCTTGCACATGTAAAGCCCGTGTGCCACAGCAAGAGGAATGGTGAATGAAACACAGGACCCAGAATAAAGTGATTATTTAATTTTTCCCTGTAGTTATAGCAGTACTTCATAGCTATAATGTAAATACTAAAATTTGATTTTGATTAAGGAAAAAAAAAGATCATAACAAATATCTGTACAAGGACCACAGAATAGTAATCATAATTCATACAAAATAACTTTAAGTAATAAGACTTTTTTCTTGTTTATCAGGTTACACTGAATTGGTAGGCTCCTTTCAGTAAGAGACTTCTACTCAACATGAACTAATTTGAAATTAATCACCAAAGTGTAAATGAAACCAGAACCTCCACACCAATTCAATACTGTGTGGTCCTGCAAGACTTAGTAATTCAACTATCAATAGTAGCAGATGAAGTTAACACATGGATGCTGAAATACCCTCTAAATCAACAGTGCATTTACTTTCATTTTTTTAAATGGTTTGTGGCAGTGTGATGGAAAGACACCTTCCACTAGCCAGTTGCTCCAAGCCTCATCCAGCTTGACCTCAGCACTTCTAGGGACTGGGGCAATTCCAATGCCAGCCTCTCGGCACTGTGCCAGTGCCTCTTCTATGAGATGTACAGTGATGTACAAATTAAGGATATGGACAAGATAAATGTTGTCTGAGGACTCACTCAAAAAGTGATATAGCATGAACATTGCAAATCCACCATCTGTGCAGACACTGTAAAAAATCCACAGCAGCTGGAGTTAGCCAGTTTCCATTGAGTTGTTATGCAGCTTGATTTATTTTAAAACTTTTCACTTATAAAATAATTTATGCTAGACTTACAGTACACAAAGACCAAACAATACCTATTTATAAAATGGTTTAATGAATGCATGCATGCTGATACATGATCAATAAATTACTCAACTCAAATTATTTACTGTTGTAAACATTTACAAAAGCATTGTGATTTATCTGGATACACAGATACAGATACAGTTCTTGATAGAAGAACCATTCAGACTGAATCAGTGGCACATCAGAAAAATAAAGCTGACAAGATCTCTTCTCCATATTCTCTTTTAACATAATTCCAACAAGAGAAACAGCTTGGTATAAAAAGTGTACAGTAAAGGTTGTTCCTACCATAACATCAAATTCTGGAAACTGTAAATGCAAGTTAAAAAGTGGTTGAAACAGTCAAAAGTCATAATTATTGTAACCAGTCAGAAATTACAGTAAAATGTTATCCAGTTATAGGCAGTTGTCAGAATACCACCTTTCTTTTCATGTCAGTTGATAATTATTTTCCAACCAGACAGCAAAAACTTTGGCAATCAGAGGTGCTGAAAATTTTAAAGTTCAAGACAGAGTCACAGCATTTTCTCTGTAGAAGGTGGCTCAGAGGTTGTGAAAACTGTTTCCAAGTGGAAAAAAAAAGTGCAAATGTCCTGCACAGATAGCTTAAAAAAAGCTGCTGGTACAATCATTCACCAACAGGATCTTTGTTTCCTTTTTGCATAGTTCACACATCACTGGGAATGTGACAGGGTGTGCTATTTTTGGCAAGAGCAAGAAGAAAGTGATACTGATGTGAGTTGCCATGTTGGGCATGCTGGATCCGTGCAGAATTCAGGTTAGAGGGCTGCTACCTGATGTTGTTAGACACCGAATACTGATTTTGTTTTTGTGTAGCAGTTCAGTAATGGCAAAAGCTTCTTAAGAACGTGCTGTAAGAGAGAGTGTGTCAGTAAACCCACATTAGCTACTGGAGACAGAAAGTCCTCCCGAGCATCATTTTCAGCATCAGCCTATGAGACCTGTGACTACATAAATACATTACTGAAAACAATACGGAGTCATAGGATAGTCTTAAAACAATGTCATGAATTTGCCTTTATTCCATGGATCTTGCTGCTCTGTGTTAATAAGGAGGCAGAGAAAGTTACACCTAGGTTTGCCAGCTGAGTTTGCCAAGCTTAAAAGTGTGTAACAGTAAATCAGCTGTCTTAAAAGTGTAACAGGTAAATTGCTTAGCTGGCAAACTAACAGAAATGACATGTTAGTAGAAAGCTAAACAAAGGATTTAGTTCTCAACTGAAGAAAAATCAAGATCTGAATCTAAGACCCAGAGAGCCTGTCAGGAGACAGTAATTTTGGGTTTAGGATTCCTGGAAACAAAAAATCCCCAAACCTACTTGATTTGTAACATGAAGGAACAAAACTATGGATATGGACTAAGTATTTCCTTCACAGCTAAAAACTTGTGGTGAAATACAGCATCAGTCGTACTGCTGGAGAAATACTACAGAAGAATCTCGGTATTAAGGAGTACAGACATAGCACCTCACCTGTAATCTGTTAACTCACCTGCATCACCCTCGCTCATTGCTGAGTGTCCGAAGCTCATCTGAGTGTGCCACACAGATCTCATGCAAAGCTGCCAGTCACGGGAGAGGTCAGTTCGAGAGTGCTCTGTAGTGTCTGGAAGCTCAGGAACATTCTTCAACAAAACATAAGACCAATTTGCTCTTTTCCAGCTAACCTTCAGTCATTTCTGTTACAAATAATCTATTTGTTTTCTTCTCTCCACAGGCATGTGTTGGGAGATATTGCAATTTATATTCCTAGGAGGATTCTTACTAGAAGATCTGTTTTGCTCTATTACCTGACCTGACCAGAACCTACAGCATGGAACTCAAACCTAAATGAAGGGAATCCATCCATTAGGAGCTTTTTTTAATCTAAGTGAGGAACAGCGACAAATTCAGCAAAACCTGCTATAGCTATAACTAATCATAAATCAGTAATGCTGCAAATTAAATGGCAGAGTAATCCACAGGTATTTCAAACGAACAGTTAACAGAGACCTCATACAAAATCTGTCATTTAAAAGAAAACTGATGTATACAGTATGCAGAAGTTGTGATTTAATCAGAAAAGGATGAAACCTGGAATCTACTCAAATTTTCCATTTGATCAAAATTCTGAGATCATTTCTAATACTTTAAAAGAACATAATTCACGGTGCTTAGCACACTTTTTTTCATGGGTTTTTAAATTAGTTATTATTGGCATTAAAATACATACACATAACGTGGTGACCTACTTGCTGTTATAGCTATCACACACACAAAGCAGTCCCACTTCAAAAGGACTCCGGACAGCAGTTCACTTTCAAACTACAACTCGTAGATGCATGCAGTGAAACTCTGGCCAATGCTTACTGAAATTAGCCTAACATTTTTAAGCAAAAATTAATTTCGGTCTCTGGCAAAACCATGTGACAAGTTATATGTAAAAATTTTTGGTTTAAACTGGTTTGGAAGGTTTGAATTTTGGCCAAAACTTTATTTTCATAGCTAAAATCACTTGAGCTTCTCACATTTACAGAGGCACTAAAAGTAAAGTCCTGTATGATAAACTAGCAATTTAAACATGCATAAAAATGTACTCAGATGAAAGCATTCAAAATTGTGTGGAAACTGATACACCGTTGAGTTAGTTAATAAGAGGCGTAAAGAATTTGAATTACACTCCTGCTACATAACTTCAGCAAACTTTTTTTAATCACTTACCCCAAGTTCATCAAGAACATGATCATTCGATGTTTGTTGCTCTTGATGAATGGATTTACCCCTTCCATATATGGCTCTAGTAATTTTAGAAAGTATTAACAAATCAATTCCAAGATAATTGTCACACCTGACGCAAACACAGTGCGTTTGGGCAAATGACACTAAAAAATAAGTATGTAATTGGAATTTTATTATCTTTTTTCAAGTGAATTTCTAATGTGTGGTTTGCAGCCAGTCAAAAGACATAGAATTCAGTATTTTCTTGTATTCAGAAAGATTAAGATCTGTGATTCAGAATTTTCTTACACATGCACAAAATATGAATTTATATTAAGATGAGTATCTCTAATACTTGTTTGCAGTGAACAGATGCTCTATGTGCAAGTATAATCAGAACAATTGCTTCTTCCCTGTTTTGTCATTAATTCTTACATTCCAAGTTGTGTGTCAAGAGAAATAACTTTCTAATGCCAGCCTGAAGCTATGTTAATTGTGCTTAGGTCAACAGATTTATTTTTAGCTGTGTGTCAGCCTGGAAATTAAGATCAATTACAGCTGGCATTGTTTTAGTGTTTTAATAGAAACTTCCTTGAGAGGTTGGGCTTTTAAGAGCAATATGTACACTTACTCACAGCTTTAATTATGTTAGCAGTACAACAGGAGAGCTTTGAAGTTTTATGTCACAGAAAACACTAGTCTAAGGGTGAAAAGCAAGGTCAAAGGGAGAAGAAAGTCAGAGGTCTGCATGAGAAAATAGCAAGAGATTTTTGTGTGCATTACACAGGAACATGTGAAAAGTATACTGAACACACATTCTAGATGTTCTCATGTATGAAATTATTCACCTTAGCTCCAAATTCAACAGATTAGCTAAATTCTGCAAGACTTGGCGACCAGCGTCAGCGTTCTTGCAGCAATGGGGAAGGAGAATCTGGCAGGAATGCAAAGTAAAGAGTCACTGGCTATGCAATTTAAAATAACAGCAGTCACATAAAAATGAAGTTCTCCCATTCATATTTTAATGTAATTTTTTAATATCACAAGCTGCATGTGAAAGATATCAGTTGGTAAAATCAAATATAATGTTTTGTATGTCCAAAATACATGTTAATCTGATCATCTGGTTCCACACAGAACAAGGCAAAATATGTTCGTAAGAGTTACATGAAATAATAACAATTTTTTCAAAACTGGAGCAGTTGTATTGAAAGGAGATTACTTGTTAAAATAAACGTTTACCTTTGAAATAAAAAAGACATTTAAATTTTCTGTATTTGCTTATATCCACATAAGTGGGCCCTGACAAGTCAATACTTTGAAGCTACTGGCAGCAGGAAAAAAGTGAACGTTCATGCAGTCATGGCCTGTCTTTCCATGAAACTGTAGTCACTGAGACTATAAATACTTACGTTAACCACTTAAGTCAGTTAGAAATCTCTTTTCCATCAAGCGATGTTACCCAGCAGTATCTCACAAAATACATTGCTTTCCCATAAAGGTAAATCACCGGATTAAAAGCATTCCACTGACAGGGTTATAAGGTCTGTAAGTTTGCCTTTACTGCAGTCACAAATACTAGCTGGAGGTAACTCAGCAGGATTGTAATGGACAAGCTTAAAAGGCATTACTCAATTTTTAAAAGCAATGGGGAAAGGAGAATCTGTTTACACGCGCAGTCACAGTGCAACCCAAGTTAGGTGGTACCTAACTTGCAAACTATCCAAAGATAATAAAATGCTAAAATATCACTTGTTCTAGGCCTTGTTTCTCAAATGGTTTCTCCAAAGCATCTACATAAATTATTACTGTGCGAGAGAGAGAAAGGAACTTTATTTACACAGTCCATCTCATTTAGAACTGTTTAATAACTGATGATAGAAAACATGCACATTGTCTAAATGCTGTCTCTAAATAAAGGAAAAGAATGCTTTTCTGAATATGATTTTTTATTTTCTCCTGTATTTCCTCCTGTTTTTCTCCCTTTCTGAAGCCTACCCCTCTCTCATCTTTAAGATTCGTTTTTAAGACTGACTGTATTCAGTGAGTCAAAACACCACTCCAAGAGCTGGAAGCCATCTATGCAGGACTTTCAGACAAGTTTTCAACAATATTTCTAGATATACAAATATATTCCAGGTTCTGCAGACACATAACTTTATAAATCTTGTTCATTTCAGAGATACCACAACATTCAGCTATTAACTCCGGCACTGTAGCGTACTGAAAGTGACATCTAAGCTCCCATTACATTTTTCACACTGCTACAATGCATTAAACAATGCAAGACAACTCAACATTTATATTATTAAATATCACAATGCATGGTTTTTTTGACTTTAAAATAACATTGGCAATAACCATAATCAAGCCTTTGAGGGTGAAAAGCATATGCCCTAAGAAGTCAGCCAAATTATATGAATAACCTGACTTCAAACAGAGCATTCAAAAAAACTTCCAATTTTGCTATATTAGACACCACAGTGATTTCATGCCTCCTGCTGCATAAAGTACAGATAGATTCAATCTGAAGCACATAGTCACCTGAGATGATATTAAACATCCTTGGGTTCAGGATAGCAGGACAAATCAGTCGAAGAAAAACAAAGCCACTGAAATGGAAAGAAAATTGTATTTTGTTCAAAACCATGAGAAAATTAATGTAAAATTGTGTAGTCTTTCAGGAGTAAAGTTAATTTGGGATCTTGTTGAGACAAACACCAAGCAACTAGTCTCTGCTCTGCCAAAGTATCAGTTAAGATCATGGTGCTATGAATTGCAGTGAAATCTGAAAGAATAGGCACCTCAATTTCCCTGTAATAGTGAACTATTTAAATAGTGTAGGAAGAACTTAATTGCCAAGTAATAACAAGGCCAATCCCAGATCATGCTGGCTCAAAAAGGAAGAGCCCCTTGGTCTCTGACCTCCCAAAAGTCTTCACTGTCTGCTACTTCAAGTCATCCACCCCACAGCTACCTACTTCCCAAAGTTATCACAAGCTGGAGTGCAGGATGGGTAGGCAAAAGAATCCTCTCCTGACAGAAACACCTTTACGTCAGTTTCAGCTGATCAATTATGGTGATGATAGTACAGTTCAGTGGAAAAATAAGGGATCTAGTACTTCCACCATGAAAGAACTGCTGCTATCTAAAAAGCTGGAAAAAGTGTTCTAATTAAGGAACTATGAATTAATGGAACAGGAACCCCGAACAGGCTCCAGCAGCATGAGAAAGATCTGCCTGTTAATACCACAAATAAAATCATCCACTAAGGTCAACCTAAATTCTAGCTAATTGCTGTACAATGAAGTGGCATACAGATGAACTAAATCAATCTAAAACAACGGTAATTTTGTCCTTGGACATCACCAGCAAGCTGGTTTTCAGTACAGCAATACCAGAAAAAAAAAAATAGGAAAGAGGAAGGAAACCTTACACTACCTTGTCTATTGTTAAGTACACAGTGATGGAAATGTCCACATTACTTGAAAGTGAACAAACAGCAGTGAGGTTAATGCACCTTCTGGAAGTCCAAGAACACCTAGTATGTTCTGTTATAGATATGTCTTACATCTCTAAGAACTACAAGTTCTGGGCTGGTAAGAAAATAGTTCTTGGCCAGAGGTTAATTTAAAATACTTTTGGTGGCGACAATTTAAATCTATGAATAAGTAATTAATTTTGAAATCATAGTGCATACACCAATCTCTTTCTTAAAGTGCCCAATGATGAAGGCCAACAAAGTACAAATCTAGCAGAGACCCTGCTGATAGGGAAGATCTGATACTTATCTTTGTCAACCTGCCTAAATTAAACTGACCAAATATCTACATGGGAGTTTTACAGCCAGAGAGAAATGGCAGCACATTCTGACAAATACAATAGGAAGATATTCAGATATCAAAAATTTGTCCATCTGGTTCTGAATATTTAATCACTCTTAAACCAAAAGCAGTGCAATGAAAAGTAATAAACATCACTGCAAGCCATGAAACTGCAGTCTAGAGAGAATTTCAAGTGTATCCACTTGTGAAAATGGAACACTACCAAAGCAAGTGATAAAGTATTTTTATCATCCAGTGGAGACCACTGGGAAAACTGAAAGTGAGCTGTGTGTCCACTAAGGAAAGTCACATGGTCCTCTTCAGAGCTGGGAGTGTACAGAAAGATACAGAATTCATTATGAGCCTTACAGCCTTCCAACAGCTTAGCCCCTCAGAGTATAAGGAGCTCTCACAGTAGGAGCAGTATACATTTGAAGCCAATGCCGCTTCATAGTATGGAACACATAAGGCTTTTGGCGTTAAAATGATAAATACAAGCTCAAGACAAATCCTCCGAAAAATGCCTTCATGGGATATTAACTTCTGCCAACCGTTCAACTGTCTGACTTCACAAAAAAGAGACTTAGGCTCTGATACCCTTAAAAACCCTGGCACATCTAGAAAAAGTGTCAAGATCACATCTTTGTTCAAAGTTTTTGTTTGACCTACCCCGGCAATGAACAGAGTTAGAAGAACTTTTGCATTGCACTGGCTTATAACTTAGACTGAAGTTCTGGTGGCTGGTGTGAGTTCAAAAGAGCCAGGTTAAGTAAGCTCCACAACATTTTCAGATGACCTCCAGAATATTTCGACATTATTGGGTTGTAGTATTGTAAATTCGAAGTTAAAACATTAAGTAAAACTATATTGACCTCTATATTACATAATTTTATCTGGCAAGGCTCTAAGAACAAGACCAAGAATCCAGCAAGCTCAACCTTTATCTGGGACATTGTGCTTTAGCATCATAAATATCTTAAACACTGTTGCAACGTGTGTAAGTATAAAGTTTTGTCACTAAAGAAAACATAGGTAAGTACACTGAAGTATGTATTCAACAAGGCTTGAAAGAAATATTTCCAGAATAAGGTTGACAAGTAACTTACCTAACAACTCTGGTTCTCATGGTAGTATTAGCTGGCCATTTGTTTTGAACAGACTTCTGCAGGCACCCATAAATAACCTCAATGTCCTGCAGAAATAGTAGCTAATTACTCGTTCCATTAAACTTACAGAATCAAAAATGCTGGTTAGAAAGATGTAGACCAACCTCCTACTTGATGCAGAACTGTTATCAACTTTACATTAACAGTGTAGCCAAATCTTACATTAACTTTAACTAAGAGTTAATTTTTAAGTTAAAAAATCTATTAAAAATCTAAGGTTTGTACTACAAAGTATATTTATAAATTACAAGGAAAACCCATTTATTTACAATTCTGTAATCATTCAGATGTGCTTTATATGTTTTGTAACTGTCTCCTTAAGTAGATTTTCCTTTTTGAAAAAAGCCATTCTGATGGTTGATTTTTAGTTTCTCTCTTAACTAAACCAATTCTTTTTACATATGCTGCATAGCGAGAAAAGCTAAAAAGTTAAGCAACACAGCAAGAGTCCTCTCCCATTTAACCACAAATTTCCTTTTTTTGTTTTTTATTTCAGAAAATGTTGATCACTGCATCATATACTTAAAAGAAGTGCAATTTTCAATGCTAATCTTACCAGCACAGACACAAGAGAAACTTCCATGCTACTCTAATGTCTCAAACTTGAGGGTTTCATAATCTTATTAGCTAATGACACTGTGAAAGGATAATGCACTATCAACTTTTTATTAGATGATTCAAATGTGAGGTATGAAAAAATTACTTTACCAATTAAAGCAAGTGGGGAAAAAAATAACGTACGCATTCCCTAGAGACAAAACAGGCATGGCATGGTAACATTATACCTGCCTGTTTTTTTAATATGCTGTTAACAATTCCATCTCTTTCTCAGAGACAGACTGACAATATGTCGTTGTTTGCTAACTACCATAGTTTTACCTGTTTGTAAAAATATGAGATTAATTAGTTTTTACTATTTTTATCCTGATCTTCTGTGTCTGGTAGTTTGTCCTTAAAAGATAAACAAATGTGCCAGCCAGAGCTTTTATAAAAAGCACTATTAATTCCCAGAAGTGTTATTTTCCCGCATCTATACTCCTCTGTGCTATACGACAACCCTAAGATGTATCAGTAAGAATATCATTTAATTCACTGAAACAGGAATTTTCAAACATAAATCTGAAAAGAAAAGTGCAAACTTACGGGGGCAGTATCTCTGCAGCCATGAATATCTTCTCGACCAATTCTGAAAGTATACTGAGTAGATGTGCCAAATTAGTGTTTACATCTTCATTTTTTCTAACTTCGAGGGATTTAACTAAAAAGAGAAGATGACAGGATTTCTTCTTCTATCTAGAACTACATATATAATACTTTCCTAATATACACACTGCTATTTTAAAGCCAATATTCTGTTGCGGTGTAAGTCTCTTACAGAACTTAGCCTCTTTCAGTGGCAGGACAGGAATGTGAAGCAACATTTTAAGTTCTAATACACATATATGGTTTCAACAGCTTGGACATTTATCACTTTCTTCTGCATGACTTTTTTGTCTCTCTCAATCCAAATTTCTGACAACTCCCATCCTTTCCACAATGAAGCTGAAGTGAAGGAGTTAGGGCAGTAATTTTAAAAAGAGTTACAGGATCAGTAACAACCATTTAATATCAGGAATTTTATCATTAAAATAGAAGTTCAGACCTTGATTTCTAAGGTATCTTGTATTTAAGAAGACTTACTTATATTAGGACATTCAGTAACAGCTACATAATGCCTACAACTGATAAGTAATTAAAACAAATTTTGATTTAAAAACTTAGTAAGCTCTACTATGAATATTGTTGGAAGCCAAAATCCAGAAAAAAAATTTAAAATCTCTTCATGAATTCAGTTCCTGTATATCTAGTGTAAATGAAGTCTAGTTCTGAGACATTAATAAATGTCTCTAAAACAAATATTAATGTAAATGTAACATTTAACAACCACTGGATTACTGTGTCAACAACATCTTTAAGAACACACTTAAAGGTATCACCTCACAGGACTGCTTGCTCTCCATTATCTTTAATATGGAGTCTTCAGCGCATGATGAACAAAACTAGTTGCAGTGGCTTTCATATACTGCTCCATAAGAGTGCTTGCTAAAGTGGTGGCACGGAACAAGGTAGTAGCTTCATCTGAAAAAAGAAATTGGAAACAAAAAATTGAGAAAAGGAGGCAACAAAAGGAGAGGAAGAACATGTTTACTCTTTGACATAAGCTGCAACTAAAGCAGGAGAAAATGAAGACAGCAACCAGAACTCTTCCCACCCCACCTGCCCAGAATTCCCGTAAACCTTCATGTATTTAGTGCAGTACCTTCCATGCTTATCTCTCTGTCATTTAGTGTTCGTAACAACAAGGACTCAAGCTTTTCATGAAGAAAAATCTTCAGTAAAATGCCAGCCAACAGTGTTCTATCTTGTCCACAAACATGTGACAAGGCATAGACTACATGAAGTTCTTTCTGGAGTATAAGCTGAAAGAAAAACAATTTTAAAATATTCAGAAGCTTTTCCTAACATGTAACAGCTTTGAAAAAATATATCTAATCCATATATAGATGTCATTTTAAAAAATTATTGATTACATCAACTGTAAGATCTGAGATCTGTCTCAACCAATGAAAGAAAAAAAAAGAGTTCCGACAGATAAATCAAGACAGCTATGAGAGTTCATACCTCTTTAAACTCACTGTACTCTTCTTCTGGCATGATCTTCTCCATGGAATATCGTGCTCGAACACGCAAAGATCCTGGCTCAATACCCTTTAATGGTACATGGGAACTGAGCTGAAACCACTCATCTGTAGCATGTCCTTTTTGTAATCGGCTTAACTGGCAACGCATAAACACTTAAAGAAAAAAACATTGTTCAGGTACATTATCTCCATCAAGAAGTGCTACTACTGAATAAAAAAATCACTATATTTTAGCACGTCATCTTATTTCAGAAAAAAAATACTAGTAAGATTAAACAAGTTTTTCATCAATATATTAATGGGTTCTCTCTTCAATAGCTTAACAGAGTCCAGTAAACTGAAAAATAAATATATGGCATTTTGTAAAGAATGTATACATATAAATTCAAACATACCACACAAATGTTGCACACCCAAAAGAATAAGTAACATGGTGCTACCCTGCAAATCGAGATAGCAGTCAGAAACTGAAAAACAGGTTAAATCTTTAGAATTCACAATTCCCTTTCCAGCCTTGGGCTGACACCACCATTAAGTCTGCTCCTATTTGTCACTACAGTTTGGCTATGGTATTCCCGAACACTGACATCCGTATTTCTTTTATATACTTCCAATCTAAGCAACACTTTATGTATATTAGGTTAAAAAGTGTTTCCAAGCACTTGATGATTAAGTAATGACAATCAGCTCAAGAATGGCAAATCATAAACTGATGGTGTTGGTACATTGAACTTGCCAAGCAGTGATCTGGACTGCAGCTGAAGTCGGATACAGCAGCTGGCTAGCAGGCTACAGCAGCTGGGACAGAGCACAGGCCCATCCAGAGCAGGTACATGTACTCCTGAGTGAAGGGTTTTTCCCAGGAAGAGCACAGGCCCAGGCACTTTCAGATGCAACAGTGTGTCTGGAACACTCACTATGCTCCAAGAGGAGTCTGCGATTAGTTTTACATTTACCCTATCAGTGTGCACCTCTCAGTCAAACAACCACTCTTTCCTTGACTCTCAAAGGTACTTGCTTTTACTTTCCTCACATGAAAAACAAACAAAAAAGCCCATAAAGGATATGTTTTTTCCACAGAACAGAAACTGTCAGTGGTTCCAGCAGACTTCTCATTGCCCCAGTGCTGCAGCAATACATAGCAGGATAAAATTTGAAACTGGAACAGAAAAAAGACCACATTTATAATGCTCCATTCAAGACAATCCAGCTGCCTATTTAATATTCTTTGGAGTTCATAAACTGATAAAAGTTAATGGATTTAAACAGTCAAATAACATGAAAAACAATCCATCACCATGTGCTACTTATCACCAGTAGGACAGGATTATGTCATTAGCCTACGTAATAAATTGATTTTCCTAGAATATTTCTCACTGGCACCAAAGCCAAGAATGCACAACTGAGAAATGTGCTTTTCTTCTTACTTGCTTGCACATGTAAAGCCCGTGTGCCACAGCAAGAGGAATGGTGAATAAACACAGGACCCAGAATAAAGTGATTATTTAATTTTTCCCTGTAGTTATAGCAGTACTTCATAGCTATAATGTAAATACTAAAATTTGATTTTGATTAAGGAAAAAAAAAGTCATAACAAATATCTGTACAAGGACCACAGAATAGTAATCATAATTCATACAAAATAACTTTAAGTAATAAGACTTTTTCTTGTTTATCAGGTTACACTGAATTGGTAGGCTCCTTTCAGTAAGAGACTTCTACTCAACATGAACTAATTGAAATTAATCACCAAAGTGTAAATGAAACCAGAACCTCCACACCAATTCAATACTGGTGGTCCTGCAAGACTTAGTAATTCAACTATCAATAGTAGCAGAGAATTAGGAAAATCAATTTATTACGTAGGCTAATGACATAATCCTGTCCATACTGGTGATAAGTAGCACATGGTGATGGATTGTTTTTCATGTTATTTGACTGGTTTAAATCCATTAACTTTTATCAGTTTATGAACTCCAAAGAATATTAAATAGGCAGCTGGATTGTCTTGAATGGAGCATTATAAATGTGGTCTTTTTTCTGTTCCAGTATCAAATTTTATCCTGCTATGTATTGCTGCAGCACTGGGGCAATGAGAAGTCTGCTGGAACCACTGACAGTTTCTGTTCTGTGGAAAAAAAACATAATCCTTTATGGGCTTTTTTGTTTGTTTTTCATGTGAGGAAAGTAAAAGCAAGTACCTTTGAGAGTCAAGGAAAGAGTGGTTGTTTGACTGAGAGGTGCACACTGATAGGGTAAATGTAAAACTAATCGCAGACTCCTCTTGGAGCATAGTGAGTGTTCCAGACACACTGTTGCATCTGAAAGTGCCTGGGCCTGTGCTCTTCCTGGGTAAAAACCCTTCACTCAGGAGTACATGTACCTGCTCTGGATGGGCCTGTGCTCTGTCCCAGCTGCTGTAGCCTGCTAGCCAGCTGCTGTATCCGACTTCAGCTGCAGTCCAGATCACTGCTTGGCAAGTTCAATGTACCAACACCATCAGTTTATGATTTGCCATTCTTGAGCTGATTGTCATTACTTAATCATCAAGTGCTTGGAAACACTTTTTAACCTAATATACATAAAGTGTTGCTTAGATTGGAAGTATTATAAAAGAAATACGGATGTCAGTGTTCGGGAATACCATAGCAACACTGTAGTGACAAATAGGAGCAGACTTAATGGTGGTGTCAGCCCAAGGCTGGAAAGGGAATTGTGAATTCTAAAGATTTAACCTGTTTTTCAGTTTCTGACTGCTATCTCGATTTGCAGGGTAGCACCATGTTACTTACTTTTCTTGGGTGTTGCAACATTTGTGTGGTATGTTTGAATTTATATGTATACATTCTTTACAAAATGCCATATATTTATTTTTCAGTTTACTGGACTCTGTTAAGCTATTGAAGAGAGAACCCATTAATATATTGATGAAAAACTTGTTTAATCTTACTAGTATTTTTTTTCTGAAATAAGATGACGTGCTAAAAATATAGTGATTTTTTTATTCAGTAGTAGCACTTTCTTGATGGAGATAATGTACCTGAACAATGCTTTTTTTCTTTAAGTGTTTATGCGTTGCCAGTTAAGCCGATTACAAAAAGGACATGCTACAGATGAGTGGTTTCAGCTCAGTTCCCATGTACCATTAAAGGGTATTGAGCCAGGATCTTTGCGTGTTCGAGCACGATATTCCATGGAGAAGATCATGCCAGAAGAAGAGTACAGTGAGTTTAAAGAGGTATGAACTCTCATAGCTGTCCTTGATTTATCTGTCGGAACTCTTTTTTTTTTCTTTCATTGGTTGAGACAGATCTCAGATCTTACAGTTGATGTAATCAAATAATTTTTTAAAATGACATCTATATATGGATATAGATATATTTTTTCAAAGCTGTTACATGTTAGGAAAAGCTTCTGAATATTTTAAAATTGTTTTTCTTTTCAGCTTATACTCCAGAAAGAACTTCATGTAGTCTATGCCTTGTCACATGTTTGTGGACAAGATAGAACACTGTTGGCTGGCATTTTACTGAAGATTTTTCTTCATGAAAAGCTTGAGTCCTTGTTGTTACGAACACTAAATGACAGAGAGATAAGCATGGAAGGTACTGCACTAAATCACATGAAGGTTTACGGGAATTCTGGGCAGGTGGGGTGGGAAGAGTTCTGGTTGCTGTCTTCATTTTCTCCTGCTTTAGTTGCAGCTTATGTCAAAGAGTAAACATGTTCTTCCTCTCCTTTTGTTGCCTCCTTTTCTCAATTTTTTTGTTTCCAATTTCTTTTTTCAGATGAAGCTACTACCTTGTTCCGTGCCACCACTTTAGCAAGCACTCTTATGGAGCAGTATATGAAAGCCACTGCAACTAGTTTTGTTCATCATGCGCTGAAAGACTCCATATTAAAGATAATGGAGAGCAAGCAGTCCTGTGAGGTGATACCTTTAAGTGTGTTCTTAAAGATGTTGTTGACACAGTAATCCAGTGGTTGTTAAATGTTACATTTACATTAAATATTTGTTTTAGAGACATTTATTAATGTCTCAGAACTAGACTTCATTTACACTAGATATACAGGAACTGAATTCATGAAGAGATTTTAAATTTTTTTTTCTGGATTTTGGCTTCCAACAATATTCATAGTAGAGCTTACTAAGTTTTTAAATCAAAATTTGTTTTAATTACTTATCAGTTGTAGGCATTATGTAGCTGTTACTGAATGTCCTAATATAAGTAAGTCTTCTTAAATACAAGATACCTTAGAAATCAAGGTCTGAACTTCTATTTTAATGATAAAATTCCTGATATTAAATGGTTGTTACTGATCCTGTAACTCTTTTTAAAATTACTGCCCTAACTCCTTCACTTCAGCTTCATTGTGGAAAGGATGGGAGTTGTCAGAAATTTGGATTGAGAGAGACAAAAAAGTCATGCAGAAGAAAAGTGATAAATGTCCAAGCTGTTGAAAACCATATATGTGTATTAGAACTTAAAATGTTGCTTCACATTTCCTGTCCTGCCACTGAAAGAGGCTAAGTTCTGTAAGAGACTTACACCGCAACAGAATATTGGCTTTAAAATAGCAGTGTGTATATTAGGAAAGTATATATATATGTAGTTCTAGATAGAAGAAGAAATCCTGTCATCTTCTCTGTTTTAGTTAAATCCCTCGAAGTTAGAAAAAAATGAAGATGTAAACACTAATTTGGCACATCTACTCAGTATACTTTCAGAATTGGTCGAGAAGATATTCATGGCTGCAGAGATACTGCCCCCGTAAGTTTGCACTTTTCTTTTCAGATTTATGTTTGAAAATTCCTGTTTCAGTGAATTAAAATGATATTCTTACTGATACATCTTAGGGTTGTCGTATAGACACAGAGGAGTATAGATGCGGGAAAAATAACACTTCTGGGAATTAATAGTGCTTTTTATAAAAGCTCTGGCTGGCACATTTGTTTATCTTTTAAGGACAAACTACCAGACACAGAAGATCAGGATAAAAAATAGTAAAAACTAATTAATCTCATATTTTTACAAACAGGTAAAACTATGGTAGTTAGCAAACAACGACATATTTGTCAGTCTGTCTCTGAGAAAGAGATGGAATTGTTAACAGCATATTAAAAAAACAGGCAGGTATAATGTTACCATGCCATGCCTGTTTTTGTCCTCTAGGGAATGCGTACGTTATTTTTTTCCCCACTTGCTTTAATTGGTAAAGTAACTTGTTTTCATACCTCACATTTGAATCATCTAATAAAAAGTTGATAGTGCATTATCCTTTCACAGTGTCATTAGCTAATAAGTATATGAAACCCTCAAGTTTGAGACATTAGAGTAGCATGGAAGTTTCTCTTGTGTCTGTGCTGGTAAGATTAGCATTGAAAATTGCACTTCTTTTAAGTATATGATGCAGTGATCAACATTTTCTGAAATAAAAAACAAAAAAAAGGAAATTTGTGGTTTAAATGGGAGAGGACTCTTGCTGTGTTGCTTAACTTTTTAGCTTTTCTCGCTATGCAGCATATGTAAAAAGAATTGGTTTAGTTAAGAGAGAAACTAAAAAATCAACCATCAGAATGGTCTTTTTTCAAAAAGGAAAATCTACTTAAGGAGACAGTTACAAAACATATAAAGCACATCTGAATGATTACAGAATTGTAAATAAAATGGGTTTTCCTTGTAATTTATAAATATACTTTGTAGTACAAACCTTAGATTTTTAATAGATTTTTTAACTTAAAAATTAACTCTTAGTTAAAGTTAATGTAAGATTTGGCTACACTGTTAATGTAAAGTTGATAACAGTTCTGCATCAAGTAGGAGGTTGGTCTACATCATTTCTAACCAGCATTTTTGATTCTGTAAGTTTAATGGAACGAGTAATTAGCTACTATTTCTGCAGGACATTGAGGTATATTTATGGGTGCCTGCAGAAGTCTGTTCAAAACAAATGGCCAGCTAATACTACCATGAGAACCAGAGTTGTTAGGTAAGTTACTTGTCAACCTTATTCTGGAAATATTTCTTTCAAGCCTTGTTGAATACATACTTCAGTGTACTTACCTATGTTTTCTTTTAGTGACAAAACTTTATACTTACACACGTTGCAACAGTGTTTAAGATATTTATGATGCTAAAGCACAATGTCCCAGATAAAGGTTGAGCTTGCTGGATTCTTGGTCTTGTTCTTAGAGCCTTGCCAGAATAAAATTATGTAATATAGAGGTCAATATAGTTTTACTTAATGGTTTTAACTTCGAATTTACAATACTACAACCCAATAATGTCGAAATATTCTGGAGGTCATCTGAAAATGTTGTGGAGCTTACTTAACCTGGCTCTTTTGAACTCACACCAGCCACCAGAACTTCAGTCTAAGTTATTAAGCCAGTGCAATGCAAAAGTTCTTCTAACTCTGTTCATTGCCGGGGTAGGTCAAACAAAAACTTTGAACAAAGATGTGATCTTGACACTTTTTCTAGATGTGCCAGGGTTTTTAAGGGTATCAGAGCCTAAGTCTTCTTTTTTGTGAAGTCAGACAGTTGAACGGTTGGCAGAAGTTAATATCCCATGAAGGCATTTTTCGGAGGATTTGTCTTGAGCTTGTATTTATCATTTTAACGCCAAAAGCCTTATGTGTTCCATACTATGAAGCGGCATTGGCTTCAAATGTATACTGCTCCTACTGTGAGAGCTCCTTATACTCTGAGGGGCTAAGCTGTTGGAAGGCTGTAAGGCTCAATAATGAATTCTGTATCTTTCTGTACCTCCCAGCTCTGAAGAGGACCATGTGACTTTCCTTAGTGGACACACAGCTCACTTTCAGTTTTCCCAGTGGTCTCCACTGGATGATAAAAATACTTTATCACTTGCTTTGGTAGTGTTCCATTTTCACAAGTGGATACACTTGAAATCTCTCTCTAGACTGCAGTTTCATGGCTTGCAGTGATGTTTATTACTTTTCATTGCACTGCTTTTGGTTTAAGAGTGATTAAATATTCAGAACCAGATGGACAAATTTTTGATATCTGAATATCTTCCCTATTGTATTTGTCAGAATGTGCTGCCATTTCTCTCTGGCTGTAAAACTCCCATGTAGATATTTGGTCAGTCTTAATTTAGGCAGGTTGACAAAGATAAGTATCAGATCTTCCCTATCAGCAGGGTCTCTGCTAGATTTGTACTTTGTTGGCCTTCATCATTGGGCACTTTAAGAAAGAGATTGGTGTATGCACTATGATTTCAAAATTAATTACTTATTCATAGATTTAAATTGTCGCCACCAAAAGTATTTTAAATTAACCTCTGGCCAAGAACTATTTTCTTACCAGCCCAGAACTTGTAGTTCTTAGAGATGTAAGACATATCTATAACAGAACATACTAGGTGTTCTTGGACTTCCAGAAGGTGCATTAACCTCACTGCTGTTTGTTCACTTTCAAGTAATGTGGACATTTCCATCACTGTGTACTTAACAATAGACAAGGTAGTGTAAGGTTTCCTTCCTCTTTTCCTATTTTTTTTTTTCTGGTATTGCTGTACTGAAAACCAGCTTGCTGGTGATGTCCAAGGACAAAATTACCGTTGTTTTAGATTGATTTAGTTCATCTGTATGCCACTTCATTGTACAGCAATTAGCTAGAATTTAGGTTGACCTTAGTGGATGATTTTTATTTGTGGTATTAACAGGCAGATCTTTCTCATGCTGCTGGAGCCTGTTCGGGGTTCCTGTTCCATTAATTCATAGTTACTTAATTAGAACACTTTTTCCAGCTTTTTAGATAGCAGCAGTTCTTTCATGGTGGAAAGTACTAGATCCCTTATTTTTCCACTGAACTGTACTATCATCACCATAATTGATCAGCTGAAACTGACGTAAAGGTGTGTTCTGTCAGGAGAGGATTCTTTTGCCTACCCACTCCTGCACTCCAGCTTGTGATAACTTTGGGAAGTAGGTAGCTGTGGGGTGGATGACTTGAAGTAGCAGACAGTGAAGACTTTTGGGAGGTCAGAGACCAAGGGGCTCTTCCTTTTTGAGCCAGCATGATCTGGGATTGGCCTTGTTATTACTTGGCAATTAAGTTCTTCCTACACTATTTAAATAGTTCACTATTACAGGGAAATTGAGGTGCCTATTCTTTCAGATTTCACTGCAATTCATAGCACCATGATCTTAACTGATACTTTGGCAGAGCAGAGACTAGTTGCTTGGTGTTTGTCTCAACAAGATCCCAAATTAACTTTACTCCTGAAAGACTACACAATTTTACATTAATTTTCTCATGGTTTTTGAACAAAATACAATTTTCTTTCCATTTCAGTGGCTTTGTTTTTCTTCGACTGATTTGTCCTGCTATCCTGAACCCAAGGATGTTTAATATCATCTCAGGTGACTATGTGCTTCAGATTGAATCTATCTGTACTTTATGCAGCAGGAGGCATGAAATCACTGTGGTGTCTAATATAGCAAAATTGGAAGTTTTTTTGAATGCTCTGTTTGAAGTCAGGTTATTCATATAATTTGGCTGACTTCTTAGGGCATATGCTTTTCACCCTCAAAGGCTTGATTATGGTTATTGCCAATGTTATTTTAAAGTCAAAAAAACCATGCATTGTGATATTTAATAATAAAATGTTGAGTTGTCTTGCATTGTTTAATGCATTGTAGCAGTGTGAAAAATGTAATGGGAGCTTAGATGTCACTTTCAGTACGCTACAGTGCCGGAGTTAATAGCTGAATGTTGTGGTATCTCTGAAATGAACAAGATTTATAAAGTTATGTGTCTGCAGAACCTGGAATATATTTGTATATCTAGAAAATTATTGTTGAAAACTTGTCTGAAAGTCCTGCATAGATGGCTTCCAGCTCTTGGAGTGGTGTTTTGACTCACTGAATACAGTCAGTCTTAAAAACAGAATCTTAAAGATGAGAGAGGGGTAGGCTTCAGAAAGGGAGAAAAACAGGAGGAAATACAGGAGAAAATAAAAAATCATATTCAGAAAAGCATTCTTTTCCTTTATTTAGAGACAGCATTTAGACAATGTGGCATGTTTTCTATCATCAGTTATTAAACAGTTCTAAATGAGATGGACTGTGTAAATAAAGTTCCTTTCTCTCTCTCGCACAGTAATAATTTATGTAGATGCTTTGGAGAAACCATTTGAGAAACAAGGCCTAGAACAAGTGATATTTTAGCATTTTATTATCTTTGGATAGTTTGCAAGTTAGGTACCACCTAACTTGGGTTGCACTGTGACTGCAGGTGTAAAACAGATTCTCCTTTCCCCATTGCTTTTAAAAATTTGAGTAATGCCTTTTAAGCTTGTCCATTACAATCCTGCTGAGTTACCTCCAGCTAGTATTTGTGACTGCAGTAAAGGCAAACTTACAGACCTTATAACCCTGTCAGTGGAATGCTTTTAATCCGGTGATTTACCTTTATGGGAAAGCAATGTACTTTTGTGAGATACTGCTGGGTAACATCGCTTGATGGAAAAGAGATTTCTAACTGACTTAAGTGGTTAACGTAAAGTATTTATAGTCTCAGTGACTACAGTTTCATGGAAAGACAGGCCATGACTGCATGAACGTTCACTTTTTTCCTGCTGCCAGTAGCTTCAAAGTATTGACTTGTCAGGGCCCACTTATGTGGATATAAGCAAATACAGAAAATTTAAATGTCTTTTTTATTTCAAAGGTAAACGTTTTATTTTAACAAGTAATCCTCCTTTCAATACAACTGCTCCAGTTTTGAAAAAATTGTTATTATTTCATGTAACTCTTACGAACATATTTTGCCTTGTTCTGTGTGGAACCAGATGATCAGATTAACATGTATTTTGGACATTACAAAACATTATATTTGATTTTACCAACTGATATCTTTCACATGCAGCTTTGTGATATTAAAAAAATTACATTAAAAATATGAATGGGAGAACTTCATTTTTATGTGACTGCTGTTAATTTTAAATTGCATAGCCAGTGACTCTTTACTTTGCATTCCTGCCAGATTCTCCTTCCCCCATTGCTGCAAGAACGCTGACGCTGGTCGCCAAGTCTGTGCAGAATTTAGCTAATCTGGTTGAATTTGGAGCTAAGGTGAATATAATTTCATACATGAGAACATCCTAGAACTGTGTGTTCAGTATACTTTTCACATGTTCCTGTGTAATGCACACAAAAAATCTCTTGCTATTTTCTCATGCAGAACCTCTGACTTTCTCTTCCTCCACTTTGACCTTGCTTTTATCACCCCTTAGACTAGTGTTTTCTGTGACATAAAACTTCAAAGCTCTCCTGTTTGTACTGCTATACATAATTAAAGCTGTGAGTAAAGTGTACATATTGCTCTTAAAAGCCCAACCTCTCAAGGAAGTTTCTATTAAAACACTAAAACAATGCCAGCTGTAATTGATCTTAATTTCCAGGCTGACACACAGCTAAAAATAAATCTGTTGACCTAAGCACAATTAACATAGCTTCAGGCTGGCATTAGAAAGTTATTTCTCTTGACACACAGAACTTGGAATGTAAGAATTAATGACAAAACAGGGAAGAAAGCAATTGTTCCTGATTATACCTCTGCACATAGAGCATCTGTTCACTGCAAACAAGTATTAGAGATACTCATCTTAATATAAATTCATATTATTGTGCATGTGTAAGAAAAATTCTGAATCACAGATCTTAATCTTCTGAATACAAGAAAATACTGAATTCTATAGTCTTTTGACTGGCTGCAAACCACACATTAGAAATTCACTTGAAAAAAGATAATAAAATTCCAATTTACATACTTATTTTTTAGTGTCATTTGCCCAAACGCACTGTGTTTGCGTCAGGTGTGACAATTATCTTGGGAATTGATTTGTTAATACTTTCTAAATTACTAGGAGCCATATATGGAAGGGGTAAATCCATTCATCAAGAGCAACAAACATCGAATGATCATGTTCTTGGATGAACTTGGGGTAAGTGATTAAAAAAAAGTTTGCTGAAGTTATGTAGCAGGAGTGTAAATTCAAATTCTTTACGCCTCTTATTAACTAACTCAACGGTGTATCAGTTTCCACACAATTTTGAATGCTTTCATCTGAGTACATTTTTTATGCATGTTTAAAAATTGCTAGTTTATCATACAGGACTTTACTAATTTAGTGCCTCTGTAAATGTGAGAAGCTCAAGTAGATTTTATAGCTATGAAAATAAAGTTTTGGCCAAAAATTCAAACCTTCCAAAACCATGTTTTAAACCAAAAATTTTTACATATAACTTGTCACATGGTTTTGACCAGAGACCGAAATTAATTTTTGCTTTAAAAATGTTAGGCTGAATTTCAGTAAGCATTGGCCAGAGTTTCACTGCATGCATTCTACGAGTTGTAGTTTGAAAGTGAACTGCTGTCACGGAGTCCTTTTGAAGTGGGACTGCTTTGTGTGTGTGATAGCTATAACAGCAAGTAGGTCACCACGTTATGTGTATGTATTTTAATGCCAATAATAACTAATTTAAAAAACCCAGATGAAAAAAAGTGTGCTAAGCACCGTGAATTAGTTCTTTTAAAGTACTTAGAAATGATCTCAGAATATTTTGATCAAATGGAAAATTTGAGTAGATTCCAGGTTTCATCCTTTTCTGATTAAATCACAACTTCTGCATACTGTGATACATCAGTTTTCTTTTAAATGACAGATTTTGTATGAGGTCTCTGTTAACTGTTCGTTTGAAAATACCTGTTGGATTACTCTGCCATTTTAATTTGCAGCATTACTGATTTATGATTTATGTTATAGCTAATAGCAGGTTTTGCTGAATTTGTCGCTGTTCCTCACTTAGATTAAAAAAAAGCTCCTAATGGATGGATTCCCCTTTCATTTAGGTTTGAGTCTCCATGCTGTAGGTTCCTGGTCAGGTCAAAGGTAATAGAGCAAAACCAGATCTTCTAGTAAGAATCCTCCTAGGAATATAAATTGCAATATGCTCCCAAAACACATGCCTGTGGAGAGAAGAAAACAAATAGATTATTTGTAACAGAAATGACTGAAGGTTTAGCTGGAAAAGAGCAAAATTGGTCTTATGTTTTGTTGAAGAATGTTCCTGAGCTTCCAGACACTACAGAGCACTCTCGAACTGACCTCTCCCGTGACCTGGCAGCTTTGCATGAGATCTGTGTGGCACACTCAGATGAGCTTCGGACACTCAGCAATGAGCGAGGGGTGATGCAGGTGAGTTAACACAGATTACAGGTAGAGGTGCTATGTCCTGAGTTACTCCCTTAATACCGAGATTCTTCTGTAGTATTTCTCCAGCAGTACGACTGATGCTGTATTTCACCACAAAGTTTTTAGCTGTGAAGGAAATACTTAGTCCATATCCATAGTTTTGTTCCTTCATGTTACAAAATCAAGTAGGTTTGGGGATTTTTTGTTTCCAGAGGAATCCTTAAACCCCCAAAATTACTGTCTCCTGACAGGCTCTCTGGGTCTTAGATTTCAGATCTTGATTTTTCTTCAGTTGAGAACTAAATTCACTTTGTTTAGCTTTCTACTAACATGTCATTTCTGCTTAGTTTGCCAGCTAAGCAATTTACCTGTTACACACTTTTAAGACAGCTGATTTACCTGTTACACACTTTTAAGCTTGGCAAACTCAGCTGGCAAACCCTAGGTGTACACTTTCTCTGCCTCCTTATTAACACAGAGCAGCAAGATCCATGGAATAAGAGGCAAATTCATGACATTGTTTTAAGACTATCCTTATGACTCCGTATTTGTTTTTCAGTAATGTATTTATGTAGTCACAGGTCTCATAGGCTGATGCTGAAAATGATGCTCAGGGAGGACTTTTCTGTCTCCAGTAGCTAATGTGGGTTTACTGACACACTCTCTCTTACAGCACGTTCTTAAGAAGCTTTTGGCCATTACTGAACTGCTACAACAAAAACAAAATCAGTATTCGGTGTCTAACAACATCAGGTAGCAGCCCTCTAACCTGAATTCTGCACGGATCCAGCATGCCCAACATGGCAACTCACATCAGTATCACTTTCTTCTTGCTCTTGCCAAAAATAGCACACCCTGTCACATTCCCAGTGATGTGTGAACTATGCAAAAAAAGAAAGCAAAGATTCTGTTAGCAAATGATTGAACCAGCAGCTCTTCGAACTATCTGTGCAGGATATTCGCACTTTTTTCCACTTGGAACCATTTTTTACAGCCTCTGAGCCTTGGTGTACAGTTTACCTTCTGCAAAGAAAATGCTGTGACTGTCTTGAACTTTGAAAATTATTTTCAATGCCTGCAATTGCCAAAGTTTTTCTGTCTTGTTGGAGAAGAATTACCAACTGAAAAGGGAAGATATGCATTGTTTTGACAGCCACATGTAACTACATAACATTTCTTATTGTAATTTCTGAGTGGTTACAATTATTATGAGTGACTTTTTCAACCACTTGAACATGTATTTACAATTTCCAGAGTTTGATGGTTATGGTAAGAACAATATCTTTCCTGTATACTTTTTATACCATGCTGTTTCTCTTGCTGGAATCATGTCAAAAGAATATGCAGAATGGATCTTGTCAGCTTTATTCTTTAATGTGCCACTGATTCAGTCTAAATTATTCTTCCATCAAGAACTGTGTATCCATCCAGGTAAATCACAATGCTTTTGTAAAATGTTTACAACAGTAAATAATTTGAGTTGAGTAAATTTATTGATCATGTATCAGACATGCATGCATTCATTAAACCATTTTATAAAATAGGTATTGTTTGGTCTTTTGTGTACTGTAAGTCTAGCATAAATATTATTTTTATAAGTGAAAAGTTTTTAAAATAAATCAAGCTGCATAACAACTCAATGGAAACTGGCTAACTCCAGCTGCTGTGGATTTTTTACAGTGTCTGCACAGATGGTGGATTTGCAATGTTCATGCTATATCACTTTTTGAGTGAGTCCTCAGACAACATTTATCTTGTCCATATCCCTTAATTTGTACATCACTGTACATTCTCATAGAAGAGGCACTGGCACAGTGCCAGAGAGGCTGGCATTGGAATTGCCCCAGTCCCTAGAAGTGCTGAAGGTCAAGCTGGATGAGGCTTGGAGCAACTGGTCTAGTGGAAGGTGTCTTTTCCCATCACACTGCCACAAACCATTTAAAAAAAATGAAAAGTAAAATGCACTGTTGATTTAGAGGGTATTTCAGCATCACCATGTGTTACACACTACATACATAAAAGGGATGCTCTAGCACAACTAATGAGGCATCACTTAAGTAATATTATCATATGAACACTGTTTACAACACCTACACTATTTTTCCTGTGTATTAGAACTGCTACTCTACTGTCACTTTTGCACCTTTGCAGTAGTATTACAGTAGCTCTTACTGTGTTGCCCTGGTCTCCAGCTTCCTTGAAGGCGAGAGTTTCCAAATGTCACATGCGTGGCACTGGGCAGACACACGCGATGCTCTCCTATAGTGACAACATACCTGCTTGAAAGACCTTGGTACTGAAGTAGTCTCTTAAAATTGTCCCATAACCACGTCAAGCCTGTATGAAACTGCAGCTCAGAGGAGTAAGTAATTAATCTCTTGTTCTATCCTACTTAGATCTTCCACAGTGTATAAAAGGGATTTTGTGGATTTAGTTGCTTGGGTATAGGCAGTGTAACATGGTAAAAAGAAGAATAAAAGGATAGAGCTGCCTAGCTAATTTACCTGTTACACAAAAAACACAGTGAAGAGAATGAAACTGGGCAACACTCAAAGCTGCATTTAGGTGTGGGGATTGTAGAACTCTAATACAGTGTATGAAAAGGAAATAAATCAGCTCGTATCCTACACTTCACCCACATCAGACCGTTCCTGAACCAAAAAACAGGACCATATTTCTTAAAGCAAGTATTTGACCTCCAATAGATGAGGCTTTAATGGAACCACAACTCATTCTTTTAGGAAAGTAAAATGCTTTACTGCACGTTAAGAACTAACAGCACAAAAACCTTGTGACACAGAATGAGGAACCTGTGGTAGGCTGTCACACCTGACACCAGAAAGTAGTTGCAGTGGCAGAAGTCCATCTTCCTTCAAAGTAATGCTGAATCCACAAGATCATCATCAGTCCACTCATCCTAATGGAAGGGAAAAAGACATCTTGAGTGACATTGTCCATGGTGTGCTCCTTATGCTGTGCCTTTAAAAATTACACAGAGCTTCTATGAACAGAAGAAAGTCTAAAACATATTTTAATTTGGGGAAAGTCAGGCCTTAACCTTAAAGCTAGTTATGCATACCTACGCTTATAGTCATGGACAGTGTCATCTTAGCATCCCCTTTTTAATACCTGAGATAAAGCTTATGATTCTCTATTTTGCATAACTACATACAGATGTCCAAAGCAGCTCATACTGCAGCTTCTAATGTCTTGTGCTTTTCACGGCTTCATCACCTTGGCAGCTAAGTCACCTGTGCTCAATCATTACCTTTCTTCTGTCATTTCAAACTGATAAGCTCACCCTGTCGGTTCTAGCTTTCCTACTGATACTGACCTTCAGCTGCAAGCAATTAAATCAGGAAACAGAAATTTTAGATCAGAATTGACTGTGCACTTGTAGACTAGAGTCTAATATCAGCTAATTACAGCATTAATGAGGCCTCAAGAGTTTGCATTCTGTAAGCTTTCAAAACTTATGCACACTTTCTCCTTTGTGTCCTGGTCAGCTCACATCTGCTTATGTGGTTACTCGGAAATGAAATTACCCAAGTAGAAACCTATTTCAGATACATCAATAATGAAAAGTTTCAGGACTTTGGAACTGTGCAAGTCTGTAATGAAGTGCTGTAGGCTATGTGAATTGATGCCTCAAACACAGTAGTGTAACTAATTAAAATTAAATCGGGGACAAGTGAAACCTTCAAAGCTTATTTGGAGCTGTTTCATTAGTCATTCTGTCATAAAGTTTAAAGTTTTGCAAGTGCCTGTTTTATGGAATTGCTAGTTTCAATATACTTTTTAAGACTGGCATTTGGAGTGAATATTAATGACAGTTATCACTGCACTAAAGTTACAAATATATGTTCCAGGTTCTGTATTTTGTTAGAACATACCTTCAATGCCAATTTTATTATAATCTTGTTTAAATAATTTTTTAGATTCTAATTTGACATTATGGCATCAATCTACTATAAAAATCTCTAATAGCAAAAGACACAAATTGTGTCACTTATCTTCTGATTTTGATAGATGACTCTCTTCAGCGGTTAGTACGTTTTTCCATGGCATCGTTAATGTCATGCTTAACATGTGTTTGACTATCGGTATGTAGTTTCTTTAGTATCAAGAGGAGTCCAGTTAAAAAGGACTCTTCATCTCTGCCAGAATGGACTCTATACAACTTCCTGTTCGTGTTACAAACAAAAACTCTGGAAGGAAAGACAACCTTAACACTGTTTTCATTGGTTGATTCACCCTTGTCAGTTTATCTCCACCTTATTTATACTTAGTTTTATAATCCAAAGTACTAGCTACTCATCTGTAACTCATGCAGCCTTGTTAGTCAATTGTCTGACATAAATTTAGTCCAGCACATTGCACTGCTTTGAGCAAACCAAAATAGAATAAAAACTTTTAAAGCACAAGAAACAGCAGGAAAGATGGACTGCACGATCATTCCCCTCTCCAAAACACACTTTCAAGTGCAGGCTAGTATGAAATCTAGTTCACATAAGATGAAAAAAAATGGTATTACAGATCCGTAAGTTTATCTCAGTAGCTGTGTCACTTTTGTCTTGGTACTTAAGAGTGAAAAAAACCAGGAAAAACTTGTACAATAGGTTTACTGACCTCATCCATTCTACATTTCTTTGTGACGTATTCATCATCTTCATAACCCTTCCTCTTCTTCCTAACCCAGAAGATAAGGGAAATGCTTAGGTATTTCTGGAAGTTAAGATTTTCTTTATTTGACCCCAAGATTAGGTTACAGATAAGCCTGTTCCATAAAAAAACTGTCAAAGCCTCGGCAAGCAGCTTGCTGGAAGTTCAGAATGCATATTGAATTGAAAAGGGCAGAAAAGAAAAATCAGGAAGTCCTTTCCAAGCCACATAATTCTTAAGAAAATATTAACCCTTTACACAATTCTTGTTTCAATCACATTATTTTAAAGCACATAGTTCTCATTATATACAACATCAAGTAGCCAGACCTTAGAAGTCACCCACTATTCCAGTTCTTTTGTATTACAAAAGACTCAGCTTCCAGTGCAAATCAGCACAAAAGAACATATTTATGTATTAATGCAAGTACTACTTTAAGTCTTGGACCTCAGCTTCCAGTAGATATTTATAGCAAGTGGGCAAACACTGCTTAAACATTTAAGCGTTTTCATTTTCCATCACTCAGATAAGAAATGCCAATAAAAATGCAGAAGTTTAGCATATCAAGATTTACTTACGGGTTTGTATTAAGTGAAAGCTCCAAGCTGTGACATTTCTCTAATTTCTGTTTTAGAGCAGCAATCTCTTCAGGCCTTGGCAGTTCGTATTTCTTTATGAGATTTTTCATGCCTAAAATAGCAACAACACAGCTCTAAGCATACAGATAATTTTGCTCTGCCTTGTTTTGTGGGCCTTCATGGCAAGATACTGGTAGTGGATGGGCTACAGGGGTGGCTTTCTAAGAAAAGAACCAACACCAGACAGCTCCAACAGGTATCCACCACTGACGAAGACCAAGCCTGTTAGTGACAGTGGATTTGCCTCTTGGGTAACTGATTTAAAGAGAAAAACCCAAACCCTGTTTGGATGCTGCTGAAAAAAAGGAATTAGAATATATGAGAAGAGCCCTGCATTTACCAGGGGCAGTGAGGAAGGAGAGGAATGAGGTGCTCCAGGCACCTGGTGCAGATCACGGTGAAGCAGCTGTACTCCTGCATGAAGGTCAAGAGGAGTGTGGAGTGTGCAAATCCATCTGCAACCTGTAAAGGAGGTCATTTTGGAGTAGGTGGATATGCCCAAAGGAGGTTGTGACCCCTTGGGAATATTGTGCTGGAACAGGCTCCTGGCAGGAACCTGTGGACCCACGGGGAGAGAAACCTACCAGGTTTGCTGGCAAGATTTGTGACCTCATGGGACACCCACACTGAAGTAGCCATTCCTAAAGGACTGCATCCTGTGTCATGGACCCACACTGGAGCAGTTTGCGAAGAACTTCAGGATGTGGGAAGAACTCATGTTGGAAAAATTTACACAGGACTGTATCTGTGGGAGAGACCTCACCGTGCAGCAGGGGAAGATGAGGAAGTAGCAGCAGCAACAACATATGAAAAGCTGACTACAGTCCCCCTGCACTGGAGGGAGAGAATTCAGGAGTGAAGTTGAGTCCAGGAAGAAGGGAGGGCTGGGGAAAAAGGTCTTTTTAAGATTTGGTTTTCACTTCTCACTACCCTGCTCTGATTTGATTGGCAGTTAATAATTTCCCCCAGTTGTGTCTGTTTTGCCCATGACAGCTGGCTGGTGAGTGACCACTCCCTGCCCTTATCTCAGCCCATGAGTTTGTTATTTTCTTTTCTCTTCCCTGCCCAGATAGGGAGGTCAGTGATAGAGCAGCTTTGGTAGTCACCTGACATCCAGTACGGGTCAACCCACCGAACTTGTGAATTACACAACCCTATCACTCAGATGCATGGCTGAATATTGCTCATGTCTCATAGTCAGGGCTTCCTTCAGTTCATCTTTCCTTCCCTCATTGTAACAACACTGAAACAAGTCTCTAACATCACTGACTCTGGATTTCCTCAAGGCAGAGTTCACATTACTCTGCTCACAAGCTTCAAAATACACAGGTAGTTTTTGCAATCAGTATTGTACCTGCTGTCATTAAAAAAATACTCAGTTCTAGTCTTGTTAATAATGCAGATTCAATTTACAAGATTTTTTGCTCTGCCACTAGTTTTCTTTTTGTAAAAGTAATTTACAAATGCTTGAAAAATTTCCTTCCCATTATCTTATGTTTACAGAAGGGCTGCTTTTGGGCTAAAGCTACCTTCCAGAATAATTGAGGAGTAAGTGACCCTAGCATTCCCTTTCATCTCAGTAATGGAAGTCTGAAGACTGCATTTGTTAAAGAGAGAGGAGAGGGCATCTTATGTTTTATAAATTCAATGTAAATTGAATAAATACCCTGATTACTTGTATTGTGCATTCACTGCTCATGTCAGCCTAGCCAAAGACTGCAGCATCACTGTCACCACTCCCATTTTACATGCATGCATTAAAGCACTGAGTAACTGATTATTTACTGGGAATTTTTTATCCCAGACTTTTAATTTAAGTAAGGTAATAATCAGTGTACTACATTCCCTTTTACCTTAGCTAAACCATGGCAATATTCTTAATATTTGTAAAATACACACCCACACACAAAACAGGGAGACACTAGTGAAACTAAGCATCTTCTGAAATTTCTTCGAAGCTGCTAAAGAGATACACAGTATAAATCCTGGTGTATCACATTAATCATTTACCTTACAAAAGGGATCTTCTAGTGGTAGTAGTAGTTATATGCAGGCTTTGCCTGAAGCTATAATTTTTAAGATATGGTGACTTGAAAAGCAGTTTAATTCTGTCTTACAAAAATCATTACCTAGTTCTCAAAACAGATTTCTCACTTTTGAATCAGCTGCTAGCACTTAAGATTCTGAAAGCATCAGGCAGATCCTTTGCCTGTTAACTTATTTATTTTGTTCATATTAATTTGTTCATCATGTCAATCTTTTTTCCCCTTCCATCCATATGCTGGATGCTAGTTCATTCTACCGCCCTTGTTTTACCTATCCTATGCATGCCTTAAGGTGATGAAAACCATTTGAAGCACACTTTTCTGCCTAAAGCTTTTGTAATTGGAAAACGATGGTTTTTCCTCCTTTTGCAATACTCTTTATCATGCTTCTACAATGTTTACTTACATTTCATGTCATCTAGTAACCTGGATAGAGTTGATCTGTTTTCTTTCAGTGTAAGACTCTCTGATAAATAGCTGCAAAGAGACATGGAAGAATAAATTCTTGAAGTGTCATACAGTTCATGGCAATTACAGTGAGTTAACAAAAAGCAAATTATTTATTACTTACATCTGCTGGAGTTTTATAATTAGATTAAGTAAGAGTCCTTTGGTTACTTAAGTGCTATACAATGATAAAAATGTGAGTCTGTCACTGTAACAAGTGACAAAAGTATTCCCCAGCCACACAGAAATAACACTGCCAAATGAAACATTTCTAAACCGCAAATTAAGTTTCAAATTCTATGACATCACACTATTGTACAGTATGCCTACAGGACAACCAAACACTACAGAAGAGTGGTTTTCAGACTTACCAACAGACACCAGAGCTTGCAAGACAGCCATGCTTCTTTTGGCAGCTGAAAGCTATTTCTAAATGCTGTCTTGAACAAGCCTTCCTCTTACCACTAAGATCTCACTTCTTTTTAGTAAGAACACTAATGCACACAGACAGCCTGGATAAAACCCAACATGCATGAGTAACACTTCAACACACAGAACAACCAAGAAGTTCTATCACTTCCATGATGGGAGCAACAGGTTTTTCAGCTCCCCAGTGTTCTGTCCCACTACTGCAGATACACTACACACAAGTTCACAGACAGAAGCTGCACCATCAGCTTCTCTCATGTCTAGCAACAAAGACTCACATCAAACAATAAATAACAAGATTATAACAACTGTATGATGCAGACAGGTTACAAAGATTTGAGTTCCTCCTGAACATGCAAACAAAGTTCAGACATGTTGATTCACACACTATCTACAAATTATTTTAATTCTTTTCACAAGCATACTTTTCTGAATTTTGGCACAAGCAGTACACATACAGATCTATGAATGAGATCAAATCTCAAGTTAAAGTCAGCAACTGAATGTTTTTACACAACTCTGAGAAGACAATCCTGTAGAGAATACTCCCAAATTTTTTCTTTCATAACAAGAGACATTTGACATTCATTCAGAGCACATGGCGTATTTTATTTTAAAAATAACTTTTTGGATTTTTTTTACTTTCTACCATATTACCTTTTTCTTCACTGTGTAACCCTCAAGCTCAGTCTGAAAGTCCTATGCTGTTCTAACTAAGCAAAGTCATCAGGGTGGTTTTTTTTTCCTTCTTCCAAAGGAATATAAAAACCAGACACCAACTAACTGCTTTTATCACCTATTTGTGAAAATCAAACGAACAGTACCACTGCCATTCTAAAAGATAAAGAACAGACCAGTGCTAACAATCAGCAAATACACAATTCTACTAAGAATATTTAGTGCAAGAGTTTTACACAAGAATCAAATATACTGTTTAAATTGCACCTATAAGAAAGAAAACACTACCTTTCCATATTAATTCCTGCTCTCGAACCACTAGATAATATGGCAGTGAGAGCTATCTGTGATGGAGTAAAGAGCAGATATGCATCTGTCAAAGCCACTCGATTAAGGAAGTCATCAGCTGTTTTCCTCAAAATTTCAGGATTTTCCAGCACTGGATAGCGAGTCTGAAAAGTAATGATTTAGGAAAATAAGCAGCTGTTCATCATTCTTGTTCATGAGCTCAGAATACACAATTCAACTATATTTTATAAAGCTAGAAAGTAGCAGATCATATTTTTATTTCAAGAGTACCCTAAATAGCTTATAGACCACAGGTGAAACAACTATCTTTCAGGTATTTGTCTATCACTTTAGAAATGAGAACTTTTAAGATCACAGGCATAAAAGGAAATAAAGTTTTTTAAGACAATGCATGACAGCCTTGTATTACTTCACTATACAGGGCATGTAGCATAGCAAAGTGCATTACCTTCATATCAATCAGAAATCCCTCAAATGGCCTGTATGGATTGTGGATGATGAGATGGAAGTTCAGTTGCTGAATAAGTAGCAGTTCATATTCCAAGATTTGCTCAAGAGCTTTTTCCTGTCCAAGAAGACTTTCTCGAAGGTTACCAACAAACTGTGCACTGGATACATTAAATTCATCTACTTTACAGGCCAAAAATGCACATGTTAGCCTGGAAGAAGAAAAAAACAAAAAAACTCAAACAATTGACATATGCAGTATCCATTCTTCTATAGAGTTCTGCTCAGAGAATTTGTGTATCTTTAAAACACCAGGTTCTGAACACAGCACATGAAAATGGAAACTGATCAGATTTTGTCTTTACTCCTACTTAAGCTCTCAAATTTCCTTTCTTTTTTTTCAAGTAGGTTTTTACAAAGATAAAGATCATACCTCTAATAGTCCATTTGATAGAGTAACTTAAGAACTGTTGATAACTCACATTATTATCCGAGGATGATACTCCATCACTGAATTATTGAGGTAGAAGCGTTTGAAATACATGCAAGCTGTTCCCTAAATTGAAAAAAAAATGGGGGAAAAAAGGATTAAGAAAAAATTAAATATGAATACATAAAAAGAAAAAAATCATGGAACAGGCAAGTTTGAATATATACTACAGGCACACAGATACACTGAGGCACTAACACACATACACAGCCATGTCATTAAATATTTCAAAGTCTGTATTTTTGCCTGCAAGAACCTTGCAATATGACTGCCATACAAAATATTTTTTCATTCTGGAAAACAATGCTGAAAAAGCCAACAGTATCTTTATGAAAAAATGTTGTATTCAAATGAAATTTAAAAATCAAAGACTGAAAAACATCACTCTGAAAGCTGCGAGCAATCCTAACCATTTGACGTTTTAGACCACTAGATTTTGCAGCATGTTTATCAACATGAAAGCTAATGCTTTCCCAAACCCCTACTTGATGAGACTGCAGGGGCTACTTCTCAAATATTAGCCTGGCTTCACAGAACATACCATGGCAGCGACTGCCACTTTTCAAAGGCATCTTCAAGCATGGTACTCTTCACCACACGTACTTGAAAAAGGGAGGACTAACCAAGGACAATATAAGTTACACAGCTTACTGGTTTAGTGAGAGAGGGGCACAGTTTCACTCTGTTCTGCGGTTCCAAGTCCCTACTCTCTTCCTTCTGAAACGCCCTCTTCTGCCCTCAAGCCAGTCAGTTAAAGATAATTTTGTTTTTCCTTTGGAGGTCAGTATATTGCTATATTTGATCCAGTTAATTCTGTGGTCAGACAAACATTAATGCTGGAGAAAAAACGGACAGTCCAAATTGGAGACCATCTCTTTTAGCTACTGAGAGATTGTTTCATTGTATCATCAAACATTACAATCAACCATCAACCACTATTTTGTTTCTACTCTTTGCTAAAGAAAAACAAAACAATTCGGTCACTCAAGTTTAAGAGCCACAAGCAGACGATCACATTGAAAAACACCCAGTTTCGAAATGACTGCAAGTGTCAGAAAACAAAACAGAAAAGATAAAAAGCGGTCACAGACAGCTTGGATAGGAGTTTCGGAAGACAGAAAAGAGGTTTTAGAGATATCCGCGCTCCGAACAAGCCAAACAGGAAGAAAGCGAAAGACTAAGCGGGGCCGAGGCTGCAGTTCCGTCCTCGCCTCTCTTACCACCACGGACCGCGGCATCGCGGGCTTGAACGCGGCGCAGAAGTCCAGCAGCCGCTTCTCGTAATGCTTGCATAGCGCTAGCTCCTCGTGCGGCTCCAGCAGCACCGGGTCGCCCTGGGGCACCTTAGCAGAAGCAAAGCCGCGCCTGAGTCCGCCGCGGTATCACTGCGACGCCCCGCTCCTCCTCCCCGAGACCCCCCGCAGCCCCGCCCACCCCGCTCCCGCGCACCTTCCGCTGGCGCCGCCTGGCCCGGGCCCGGCGGTTCCCTCAGCGCGGCGCCGCGCCAGCTCCTCCTCACCGCGGAAAGTCCAGTGCGCACTGCGTGCTGCTGTGGAACATGGTCCCGCAACATGGCCGCGCCCGCGGGGGCACGCTGGGAGGCGCCTGAACGTGCAGGGGCTGGGGGGCGGACCCGGGTGAGTCCGTCCTGGTAGAGAGGGTTTTCTGTTTCCTTTTCCAAATGTTTCATTTTTAAGGAAGGACCGTGGCAAAACAACATGTGGTAAACTTTTGCAGAACAGCGGCACTCTCGTTTCTCTTTCAGTTTTATTCATACGAACTTGCAGGTCCACACTGCACTGGTGCTGCCTCACCTCGAGTCCTGGTGGCAGTTTTGGGTACCGCAATATAAAAGACATTTAAACTACTGGAGAACTTCTAAAGGAGGGCGACGAGGATGATGAAGGGTCTGGAGAGGAAGCCACATAAGGAGTGGCTGAGTTCACTTGGTCTGTTCAGCTTGAGAGGACGCTGAGGGGGAGACCTCATCGCAGTCTGGAACTTCCTCGTGGAAGAGGAAGAAGGGGGCAGGCACGGATCTCTTCTGAGGGGAAGAGGCAGGGCAGGCACGGATCTCTCTGGGGCCTAGTGGCAGGGCTTAAGTAAATGGTGCGTAAGTGAGTCAGGGGAGATTTAGGTTGGATATCAGTTTTTGACTCACAGAGTGCTTGGGCACTGGAACAGGATCCGCAGCGAAGTTCTCACAGCATCAAGCCCGACAGAGTTCAAGAAATGTTAGGAGAATGCTCTCAAGCCCGTGGTGTGATTCGTGGGATGTCCTGTAAAGGCTCAGGAGCTGGACTTGATCCAGATGGATCCCTTCTGTCGGGAAAATTAATCCACAAGCACCAGAGGTTTAGGTCCAAAAAGGAGACAGAGGAGTCCCGTAACTTTATTCATGAATAAAGGGAGAGGTCATGGGCATTTCCCATGGGGTCATTCAAATTCACAGAGGACGCAGCCTCTTTTTATCCTAATTTCCCGGCCGCAGTTCCCTCTCTCTTTCCCTATTGGCTCAGGTACTTGAGAGGCACAGGCTCCCTGAAACGCCTGATGAAACCGCCCCTTCTATCATACATTGTCCCCTTTCAATATACATCTCTGTGTCTCTGCTCTTGTAGTCTATTAACATAGTCTGGGATAAGTCACTCAAAGGAATTCCTATGAAAAATTCTTTCCATTGTTTCCTTCTATCTCCTAGTATCAGCCTTATCTTAGCCCCAGAGTCAGTCTGTTTGTAAAGACACTCCCTTCTCATTCCTTTCACTTCCAAATCAGCATTTTCTGTGATTCTGCTCCCTTAGGTTCCTTCCTCATGTCCTCTCCAGATAACTATTACATATATATATATATAATACCATTACATGTATAATCCAATTATGCTTCAAGGAAGCAGCATTCCATAGCCTCCATCCGTCAACCACAAGTTTTAGATATCAGAGTTTAATGTTTCATCTTTATATTTGAAGTGAGTAAAGCATGTAAAATATACTTTTGTGGGCAGTCACAGGACCTGTAAATAAAGTGTTACCAAACAAGCTATATTCTTTAAAAAGACGTTTATGCAGCAGTGGGGGAAAATCATTTTAACCTTCACACAAGAGTGTTTGAACCCTATCCAGGATTAATGCTTAGTTTTGTGTCATGCAAAAATTGCTGGGATTAATGTGGCTTTGTGTTAAATCCCTACATCTCTGACTAATAGGTCTGGTGGCAGCTAGTGTTGGGAATTATATAACGTTCCTCCTAACTTTTCTAATTAATTGTTTTAATTAACTTTTCTAATTGTTTCAATTATTCATAAACAGTGTAATTTTCCACTCTGTCATATGCCACTGTAGTAATTTAGCAAGGTTGTCATAAGCTGATATTGTGGACACATGATTTGAGAAAATTATTGAAACTTTAGGTTTTGCTAAAACAAGTTGTTTGCTAACAATTTTACGTTTTGCTTTGATATGCTTCAATGATCTCAGACCTAGATTAACAAAGTCTTGGAAGCAGATTCTATTTCTGCAACTGCACACAAGTAATGCAAAATTAATGGATCACAAGGACATTTTGCAGAAACCCAAGATAAAGAAGAAACTGACAAAGTCAATTCAGTAATTGAACTGAAACCTCTCTATTTGGGAAAAAGATAAAAAGACTAAGAAGTGGACTAATTAGCATGAGAAGTAAGAGAACAATAACAAATAGAAGAATACTAATTAATAAAGAGAATTACATAATTTTTAGCCTATGAACATTAATTTCTTTGTTTTCTACAGTGTATAAATAGTGAAAAGTTTTGGAAGTGAATGTGCATTAGGTAAAACTATTCCCATGCACCCCACATGCTGAATAAAGTACTATCAGCTTCCTAACCCAACAAACTAGTTGGAGATTTTGTTTCCTGGTTTTCAGTGACAAAGTGGTTCCTTGCAGGCAGACATGGCAAAGGTTCTTTCTCCAAACTACTAAGAAAATAATTGTATTGTCTACACATTTTGAATATGTGAATACTTTGCCTTAAATTACAGCAATCCAACCTATCCAACATATCAACAGTTTGAAATCTGACCAAATCTGAGTTTCAAAAACCATATGTACAAAAAATACCAAAAGGGTGTTGCCATGAATTTAGTTGTAACAGTTCCATCACAAATTAGAGACTCAATAAATACTGTATTATTATTCTAATACTCAGTTTACTCAGGGACAATATATCATTTCACATCATCACTCATAGAGTGAAATGTAAAAATAGGAATGACAGTTTCTAAAAAAAAGCAGTATAGAGTATAAAGCAGATTTAAAAAAATTTAAGTCCCATTGATTTTATAGCATTTACTTTTCAGAATATGTACTTCAAAGGATATGGGTTTAAGGATACTAAACTATTTAGGAATTCAAACTATTGATGTCACTGATTGTAGTCCCTCCTTAACTTTAACTGGAATAATGAATTATTAGTGATTCTGAAATTCACTCTGAAGGTGGACTGTTCCTAGTGTCTCTGTTTTGTTTCACAATAGCACTTTTCACAACCTTTTACACACAACACAATTTTAATATATTATCTTGTAGCCAAAGAGGTGAATATAAAGTAAAAATACTGCAGTGTGATTTTTGTGTAATAAGGGGTACAAAGAATGGGATAAATAGATAAAGTACAGAGTGAGTATATTTTTTTCAGTAAAATCAGAAAGGTAATTACAAGAATCGAAAGGTTTTTGGGAAACTGAAGTCTAAAGCTTTAAAACACATCAATTTTATTATGCAATACAGAACCGTGTTGGGCCAAGTATCTATGAGCAACTGTGAAATTAGAGATATGTTCTGAATTATTATAAGCAGCTGTATCAGTTAATAATCATTTGCTCAGTTCAGTCCAATGTAAATGTTTCAGGTCCATCCTTTATGCTGGTTTTAAACATGACACATGCAGGGATATTTGTTCAGAATTATGCAAGTAGCAAGGTAACCAAGATAAATTTATGAGTTAATAAAGGCTATCCACTAGCCTAGGCATTTTAAAGTGTGTTTAGCAATTTCTCAGAAAAAATACCTGAAAGTGTAAATAATATCTACCACCTAAATATGATAAACAGAGCACAATTTGCCTGTGGTATTTGTAGCAACAAATACCACAGAGGTATTTCTCCTGATGTGTTTATGACAGCCATGGCTGTTTTAAGTGTTCTCTATGTCTCTGTTTGGAGGATATAGCAAATCAGAATCTCTCAGAAGATCTAGAGGGAACCAAAATGGAACAAGAAGCCCCACACACACCACCTAAGAAGGGAAAGATACCTGAATGCTTGGTCTGTAGAGTTTACTGTTGAAAATAAATATTCATAAAACCATTCAACTTTAATATTGGTAGTATCTTCTTAGAATAATATGTGAGGAAGGGGATTGTGAACACAAATGTACAGCCCTTCAGCTGAATTGTAACGAATGCAAGTAAATTAACATAATCTCCTGATTTTTATTATAATTGTTATTATTATTAGGACTAACTGCAGATACTAGGCTGCAACTAGCTAAAGCATTCAAAGAAAGAGTTAAAGCTGCTTAAAATCAGATTACCTTTCTTGCTTTGGCTAAGTAGTACTTTACTTTTATTTGATCTGATATTAGTGAGATTATTTCATTGAAGGATACTTAACCTATATTCTCAAAACACACTGTTGTTCAAAGCATTACAAAAATGTATGCTATATAAATATATAGCTATAATTCACTTATATGGAATATGCAATACAGGAACATAAACTTTAGAATCCTCAGCAGAAACACAGTCGTTTAATAAGCAAAAAAGGACCATAAACAACACTTTGGAATCCCTGACCTTTGCATTTTTAAATATTAAGGAAAAATCACAAATCATGGTAGCAAAACTGAAATATGCTGAAACAGAGATGTTTATTCTTAAATTTGGGGCATCCCATTCATTCATCAGTAAGGGCTGAATTCCTACTGGGTGATCAGAATTGGATATTCCTTTTGAGACTACTCAGGTGTCTTGGGGATGGTCTTTTATCTCATACCATATTTGGGTTTTTTCTTTTTGCTTTGTGTCTGGGAGCGTTGCTCTTCCATCCCATCCACCCTGCCCAGCCGGGCTCCAGGAATATCACAATGGTTGAGAGGCAGCCTGTGATTTCCTGCCAGAATTGGAATGGTTTGGTGGTGCACCCCAACTCCCTACTCCTTTCCAGGCTGCAGTGTAATCTGAGAAATGCTTGTTAAGCCTTGTCCTTGAAAACACCACCTGGACTCAGCTCGTTCTGACTATCAAAAACACTGTTTGCTGGCAGGAACTCCTAACAAGCTTGTGTTTTCCTCATGATCAGCCTTGGAAAGTATTTCTCTGGCCCAAATGACATAATATGCCTGTTTTCACACTTTCAAAAAAAGTGCTGACCACAACTGTGGCCAGGATGAAGCATTGTTATGACTAAAGCCCACTCTCTTGCACCCCGATAAACAGCAGTCCAAAATGGGACCCTTTGAGCTCTCCTCGACTGCAGCAAGCCTGTGACCAGCAAGCTTCCTTTGAGTGGGATGCCTCTCAGAGCCAGCAAAAACCCTCAGGTTTGCTATACCTGAAGGATCACCAAAACATTTTATGTCCTGGGCCAACACCCTCACTTCCCGAGGCCCTATCCTTTGCCCATCAGGAGATGCAAAAGCATCCGAGATGAGTATCTTCTCTGACTTCAGAAAGAGATTTTTTCCATAGGTGCCTTATTTGCACTGACTGTTTTTGTCTAGATGCATGCCCTTTACACATCTGCTATACCAAAGTTAGGTTATGTTATAGTTATAATTTAGGGTAATACTGTTAAGTGTTATTTCTCTATTAGATTGTAAAGGTTAAGCTATCAATTAACGTACAAGTGAAGTCAAAGTACTGTTAAAATTAAGTGTTAAGCTTTAGGCCACATTCCTTTTCATCCTTGTCTGTACTGTCTTCACACAGACACACACACACATACCTAGGTAGTTTTCAATTCTCTTCTACTTTGATTGCCTGGGTTTGTTTTTGTTGTTGCTTGCTTTCCCTTGTTGTGCCTTACTTGTCCTTTTGTAAGTAGAGTGAATCTTGCCAACGAATCTGCTATGCTTTGTAGTTTAATATTAAATCTGACTCTCACTCATACCCTTGTCGATAACTTTTTGGGTGATCTCAAGCACACTTTTTCGGGACAAGTTGGGGCAAGGGGCAGCTCCTCCCTTTCTTACCGGTGGGGTGATTAGGCTGGCCACACGGAAAGGTCTCTCTGGCAGAGATACTGTTGTTTCGTGGTCTTGCCTGTTTCTTTTCCTTCAGCACTATGACTGGGTCCTACTGGCTCTCTCCCTGCTTCTCTGCTGTTTGGGAGACGGAAGCCAGTGCAAGCCCGCCCATTTCCGAGACCGAGGGTATCCCCGTCCGTTGGACAGAGGATGCCTCCTCGTGCACGGCCTGACCGCAGGGCAAGGCATCCCAATGGCTACCCAGGCGAGCGATTCCCACCCCCCCCCCCCCCAAGCCCCGTGTTTTTCTGCTCCTGCTCTGGGTTTTTTGCTACACTGTAACTCTATATCCCATGTCTGCCAAGACACACCGTGTGTCTTGCTACAGCTGCGGAGTTTCTGCTACCTTTTGCTGGCTATCCCGGGTAAGCCAGCCCTGCTGTCCTAGCCACCGCTCTGAGCTTCCTGCTGCAGCCCATCTCGTCGTTTCGTGGGGCACCGGGACGGGCTGCCCCTGTGAGGTTGTAAAGAAAGCCCCTTTCCCCAACACTTCCGCTGGCTGCGCCCGCCATTACCCATGTGAAAGAGATGACTGAGCTCGAGCGGCCACAGGCGCCCCCTTGCCGCGAGCAGGTATCATAGCACCTGCCCGGCCGGGAGCCACCAGCGCTCCTGCCGGCTATTACTGGAATTGCACCACAGGGGAGGGAGTGGGACAGCTCCTGAGAAGGCTGTCACTGGGTTTCTGGCTTTGTTATTGCTGCCGTTGTTATTTGTTTGCCTTGTTATACATACGAGTAAAGAATTGTTATTCCTTTTCCCATATGTTTGCCTGAAAGCCTCTTAATTTCAAAGTTAGAATAATTCAGAGGGAAGGCGGGAGGGGTCATATCCTCTATTACAAGGAAGATTCCTGCCATCCTTGGCAGACACCGGTCTTTCAAACCAAGACATCAGGACATCTGTTGGAGTCAGCACAAGATTTGCCTAACACCTAAGAGCCAAATCTGGCTTTTATGGAGGAGAATGGTTATTTTTACCATTCTTCACTGCTGTGTCTTCAGTCATCCATGGAGAAAAAAATATTGCTTCTATCCCTTGTTTTTGGGGACCCTTAGTTTCTTGTTTTTCCTTCTCTGTTTCTCCCTTACCAAATTTACTTGGTGTTCTTGACCTTTTCTTTTAATTTCACAACTCCATTTTACCCACCCACTTCATTCCCAATATGTCATAAGAATGTAACATAATTATTGACACTGATGTTAAAATGTCATCACTGGATTTCTGGATGGATGGTACCCTGGAGTTAAGAAACTGAGAATGTAGATTTCTGAGTCACTCATATAACAGTTTGTATTCAGAAAATGCAGTTGTGGCATGTCTGCAAAGGTTTCTTTGGAACCAAGTGTCCCTGAAATGTGCTTTGAAATTGAGTCACCCTGTTCACAACACTCTACACCCTTTCCCTCCTGCCCTTATCACTGCTACCCAAATCTGGTCACATGAACCCAATACACAAGCATACTTTCTTTACAAAGTGAATAAATGAATTAGAATTATCTCCTGCTGAGCACCTAGCTGCTGAGTCTTTCGGCTGAAGGATACAGTGAGAGCAGCTCTCTGAAGAACATGGGCAACCCAGACAATTGTCACCGGATAAAAAATAGATGCCAAAAAGAATGGTTTTCAATTAAGTCACATGTTCCTCCTGTTTTGCTGAGGAGAGCAGCTCAGGACTGGCTCAACAGGCACTGGAGGGGCAGATCTTGGGTTTAGGCACTGAAGCTCGTGTGGATCCAGCAGCCCTGGAGAAGTCCAGAGGAAGAATCAGCTCTACAGTAAAAATTGGTTGGTGACAGCAGAGGCAGAGGGGACTGGCTCAGGGGCTTCCCAAATGGCAGTCCCTGCCCAGCCTGGAGGGGAGGAACTTGGGGCAGCTGCGGGCAGCAAGTGCAGTGGCTGAACCAGCAGTTGCTGTTCAGCTGCCTGCTCCTGGCAGTGACTCAGCATTGGCTTCCCTACCAAAAGGACTGCCGTGGTTTAGAAACTCAAAGTCATGCTCCAACACACTGAGTGTTTTACACCCATGCACTTTGTTCTAGAAAACATAGTTTCTAGAACACAGTTTCCTCAGAAATAGGTCTGATCTATAAGAAAAGGTCGTATATGCTAAAATGTCTAACACTCATTGGTGGAACATGATGCTGAGTTCTCCCCACAGGGATTAAGAAAATCTGATAGTGAGAAAGGATATGCAGTCTGAATTTGCTGACACTGCAACTATTCTTCCATGACTTCGTGGCATTTTGTCTTTTGACACTCAGATTTTGTCTGAGTCATATACTCTAGAAAAGGACATTCCACTTAATTCAGAGACAGACACTTATTTTCTAGGTTTATCCAATTAATGTGCTTCAGCTTTACACTGAGGCAGAATTCCTCATCTGAGACTCTGAGAAAAGTTTCATTAAAAATTCTCTCTAAATATTTCAAATGACAGATGTTGTCTCTTTACTTTCCTTCATGTAGGTTCATCAGTCAAGTGGAGATGATTTGGGAAACACTAAAAGATGAAATCCATTATTACTATTTTATTTCACAATTAATAATTAATCAATTAATTAATTGCTTTGTCTTCCAGTAAAGGTGTGTCACGATCCGTTCGAGTTGAAACGGGAGTCGTGATAGGTTCTTTTTGGAATCTCAGGGTGCAAAAGAAAACGAGAAGGCAAATGTGTATGCTTTAAATAATCAGAGATAATTTATTTGAGTATTTTGCGATAGGAAAGGGTGAGAGAGGGGGATAGGGAGAGCGAGGGAGACGGGGTCTTAGAAGAAGGAGAGAGAGAGAGAGAGAGAGAGAGAGAGAGAGAGAGGTACTGCTCCCTGTCCTCTCTCTCTCTTCTCTCTCTCTCTCTCTCCTCTTCTAAGACCCCGTCCCCTCGCTTCTCCTTCCCCCTTTCTCTCTCTCTCTCTTCTCTCTCTCCTTCTTCTAAGACCCCTCTCCCTCGCTCTCCCTATCCCCCTCTCTCTCACCCTCTCTTCGCAAAAACTCAAATAATATTCCTCTGATTATTTAAAGCATACACATTTGCCTTCTCGTTTTCTTTTGCACCCTGAGATTCCAAAAAGAACCTATCACGACTCCCGTTTCAACTCGAACGGATCGTGACATTAATTGGCGTCATGGACTCAGCAATTCTGACAAAAAGGGGTTTTTGCAGGATTTTTTGTAGTCTGTACAAGGGCCCACTGACTGCATAAAATCCAGGTAAAAACACCCTATACTCTACGAGAGTTATCTCTCTCTCTTCAGAATTTTCGCAAAAGAATCTCTGTGTGCAAAAAGCTCAAGTACAACCTTTTGTTTTCACAAGATTTCCACCACACACATCACATAAAAGTTAAATTTTAACCTCTGTTTGACTCCTTGGCATTGACTCGGCTATTAATCTTGACCTTGGCTACTGGTTCGAGACTTTGCGGTTTATGGAATTTTTTGGCTCGTAACTTTGAATTTTTTTTTTTTTTGAGTTATGATTTTTGCTGTTTTTGAAGTTATTATTGACTTGAGATTGACTTGAGATGTTGAATTTTTTTTGAGTTATTTTGTGTTGTAGTTATACTGACTTGAGATGTTGAATTTTTGATTTTGAGTTTGCTGTTGTTGACTTGAGATTTGTTGTTGAATTTTGGATTTCTGATATTTTGTTGTGCTCAGGATTTATTGCTGTTGAGTTTTTTTTGACTTGTGAATTTGTGATTCTGGTTTTGACTACTCGGTAACTTTTGACTTGGCTATCGACCCTGGTTTTTGAGTCTCGGTCTGACGTTTCAGGTTTGTTTTTTTTTGCTGTGTAAAACCGCACCTTAAATATCTTGGGTGCTGTGTTTTGCGAAGCGAACAGTTTTGTTTGCTGGGTGCAAGATTTTTTTTTTTTTACGACTTTAGGACTGAATAGATACATATTTTTATTCTGTCTATTATAGGTTAACATCTTAAGAATGTTCCTCCCGAAAGTTGTTGTTTAATGCTTCAGAACATGACTTCCAACCTTAAAGCTAAGCGGTTTAGCGGAGAGAAAGCAATAAAGATCTCTCCAAGATTGGTAAATTTTGCAAAACATTAAATAAAGAAAGAAATCATGTTCAAATTTGCAGAGACAATTGGATGAAAAAAGAATAATGTTCACTTGTTACAAGCTCTTTGAGAGAGAGGAACATCTTAAGAACTCAAAGATGTGGACTTACCACAAATACAGAGGAAAAGGAAACAATTACCCCCAGAAAGAGTTAATACCAGTAAAAAACTGTGGGAAAACTGCTGTCCTCCTACCTTTTCCGAGTGTCACACACTGGAGGAGACCAAATCCAATTCCTAACCCATTAATTCGAGACCTCCAGATCCTAAACCACAGAATTCTCCTTCAAAAACAATGAGTGTAGCGCTCCTTAGAAGGCTGCAAGACCCTTGACAGTAAGACTCAGAAGGTCTCTGTGGTCTTCTGGACTTTCCTTTGCATCATGTTACTCCAAACCGCACCTTCCCTAAAACAATACTCCCTTGCCCTGGCTGCCAAACAACTATCAAACCGGTTTACAATAGCAGCCACTAGAACATAACTATACCTTTACAGCAGTGACACACTTCTTTTACAGTGACACAACTCCAAACTCCCCCAAATTACCAACACCCCTCACTCCTGGCTCATGATCTCCTGGGGAGAGAGGGGAAGTAGAAGGGTGGGAGATGTCCAATGGGACATCATCTCCCATTTAGAAAGCCTTACTTCTCAATCTCCCTCAGAAAAAGTCCAAAAACTTCACAAGAAGTGAAAGCACTGGCAATTATTAATTTTTGAAGCAACGGCTCACCAAGCCCTGAGCCCTATTATCCTAAGGATCCTTTTCAAGTGGAATGGGGATTTGCTGCCTCAGAACTGTCAGTACGCATACGGCAGCAGAGTCCTGAGGGTCCGATGTGGCCTATTGGTTTTTACTCCCTTGGTTTCAGAGATGCTGAAAAGAGATACACTGCCTGGGAAAAGGCATTGTTTTTGGTTGGCTTTGCTCTCATTGCAGTGGAAAAGATCCCACAAAAGCCAGCAATAGTCTTGAGAGGTCCTTTTAAAGTTATTAAAGCAGTTTCACTGGGACCCCCCACCTGACGGGTGGCCAGAGGGCTCGTAGAGAAGTGGTATGCCAGATTGAACATTATTGCAACACTTTCTCAATAACCAAAGGAGCTGCTAAGCAGGTAGGCTTGGACGACGGCCAAGACAGACCTGCCTCAGTTGAAGTGGCCCCCGCTTCTCCCCCAAACATTTGGCAAACTCTTGGTTCACCGACACCTCTGCCAGACCAGAAGGTGAAAGGGTGGAGAGCAAAGCTGCTGCCCTCACACCTCCTAGGGGAACCATTTATCATAGAGGGGGAGGAGAGTGTCCAAGCTGGTGACTTTGGAGCGACGGCACAGAATTCTTTTGTTTGCATATATACCAGTTTCTATGCTGTGTTTAACCCTTTCTGCCTCTTGCTGGCAGAATCTGTGTTGTTTGCTATTTTAACAGGAGAACTCCGAGGGTCATGCACATCAGATACTAAATTCGTAACAGTTATGCATTGACCTCGTGGACATTTTTTCATTTGTAAAACTGAAAAACCAAAGATGTTTAGCTCAAATTAACATGACTGTGTAATATTCCAAAAATCATGTGTACTAAAAAACAATACGAAGATACTGTGGGGGGGAACTCAAACTTGATGTTGTAATACCTACCCACCAACCACTGGTTATGCCAGCCTGAAAATTTTGAAATTAGACCATATATGTTAACAGGAATTGGCCAACAACAAAATTGCTTAATCCATCATAGTCTTTCAAACAAATCAAATTGTTAATATGGAACAATGTCTCTGAAATTCAGCCAGCTTGTTCCCTTTCCTAAAAACCTCTTTTGAGGGTGGACAACCTGGTTACGATAGTGAAACACTTTTAAGAAAAGTATACAAAGAGACATAACCAGTAGTGTGAAAACAAGATTGGGAATCTTGAATAGCATTGATATCAGAAGTACTTAATGAATATTTGGCTTCCCTATTGCCTTAGGACACCCACAGTGGTTGTTATCAAACATACTGCGGATTAGGAAAGGTAAACGCAAAAGACCACAGATTAATAGTTGATGCACTTAATGCTACACAAAATAACATCTCCTTGGCCCTTAGTTGCATTCAAGCCCAATTATGGTTGCAGTCAGTCGCTGCCTCAATCATACGGGAAGGCGAAGAAGGTACTTTTCCCACTGAAATCCGGAAAATTGTTTGGGACCATGCCACTGAATTTGAAAAGGAATATCAATCGTGGTGGAACTTGGTAAACTTCACTTATAACCCCATTACAAATGTAGCTAAAGCCTTCGTGCTGACCATACGCAATGCTTCAGTCTATTCAATATTCCCTATAATTGCTTTGGGGCTAAATCATGGTAAAACTGTCCTTTATCCTTTTGAACATAAGCAATGGGCCCGTCAAATTGATAAGAAATGGCAAACAGTTAATTTAGAAGCTTGTATTGTCCGTGAACAGAGGGTTTTCTGTGAAGTAACACACTTGAAGCTCAGATATATTTGTTTAGATACTGACCAAAATATTTGTCACTTTGAAATTCATCCTAAAGAGAATCCCAAACAGTGCTGGTATATATATAGGCAATGGTTGCGTACAAGGCGGGAAAAAAGGGGGCTTACCTTGCTTCCAAAGGAGTCTTGAGCCAGCTTTAAAGCTGGTAAAGACTGCGGTTTTCCCACTCTTAGGTGGAGAACATGGATAGAGTACGGAATGATCGCACTGATTCCTGAGGAGAACGGATTACAGGCATGATGCTCATGCTGTACACTTGGATGAAACATATAGGACTTCTAACCCCCCTTCGGCCTGCAAGGCCACTCGCTTGAACATGACATAAGTCTCCCTCTGGAGAGAGCCACCTGAGAAACACTTCTCCCTACCAGATGCCTGACGACCATCGTGGGACCTTGGAAAACCCCGTCAGCTGGTAGCTACGGCTCCTGTCTTCTCTCTCTCTCTCTCTCTCTCTTCCTTCTTATCTTAAGACCCCTTTCTCCCTGCTTCCTTCCCCTCATCTCTCTTCTCTCTTCTCTCTCTCTCTTCTTCAGACCCGTTCCCTCGCTTACCTATCCCCCTACTCTCACCCTTCTGCCTTATCGCAAGATACTAAATTTATCTGTGATTATTTTTAGAAGCATAACACATGTTTCCTTCTGCGTTTTTTATGCCCTGTTGAGATTCTAAAAAGAACCTATCACGACCTCTGCTTCAACTCGAGCGGATCGTGACATTATTGGCGTCACGGACTCAGCAATTCTGAAAAAGGGTTTTTTGCAGGATTTTTTGTAGTTTGTACAAGGGCCCACTGACTGCATAAAATCCAGGTAAAAACACCCTATACTCTACCGAGAGTTATCTCTCTCTTCAGAATTTTCGCCAAAAAAAAATCTCTGTGTGCAAAAAGCTCAAGTACAACCTTGTTTTTCACAAAGAATTTCTCCACCCAACTCACATGAACAAGTTGAATTTAAACTTCTGTTGAGTCTCTTGCATTGACTCGAGCTTTCATCTTGACCTTGGTTAACTGCGTTTTGGGGAACTTTGCGTTTTAGTGGAATTTTTTGCCTCGTCGTACTTGATTTTTTTTTTTTGAGTCTATTGATTTTCGTGTTTTTGAAGTTATTATTGACTTGAGATTGACTTGAGATGTTGAATTTTTTGAGTTATGATTTTTGCTGTTTTTGAAGTTATTATTGACTTGAGATGTTGAATTTTTTGATTTTTGAGTTTGCTGTTGTTGACTTGAGATTTTGTTGTTGAATTTTGGATTTCTGATATTGTTGTTGTTGCTCAAGATATTATTGCTGTTGAGTTTTTTTTGACTTGTGAATTTGTAACTTTTTTTTTTACTCCTTAGTAATTTTTGACTTGGCTATCGACCCTGTTTTTTGAGTCTCGGTCTGACAATTTCAGGTTTGTTTTTTTGATCGGTGCTAAAACCGCCCGCTTAGAATATTCTCTTGGGCTGTGTTTTGGGAAGCGAACAGTTTTTCTGTTTGCTGGTGTGCCAAGATTTTTTTTTTTACTGACTTTAGGAACTGAATAGATACATATTTTTATTCTGTCTATTATAGGGTTAACATCTTAAGAATGTTCCTCCCTAAAGTAGTTCTTTTAGTCCTTTCATTAAACATGACTTCCAACCTTAAAGCTGTAAATCACTGCCCTAAGCGGTTTAGCGGAGAGAAAGCAATAATAGAGTCTCCAAGATTTGGTTGAAATTTTGCAAAAACAGTTAAATAAAGAAAGAAATCATGTTCAAACTTTGCAGAGACAATTGGATGATGAAAGGAATAATGTTCACTTGTTACAAGCTGCTTTGAGAGAGGAACATCTTAAGAACTCAAAGATTGTGGACTTACCACAATTTTCTACATCTCGGAGCCATGTATCGGCACTCCTATCCATGTCTTGTTGTGTGCGCAGCCTTTGGCGAGGAGCAGAAGATAAAAGGCTGCTACACCTTGCTGGTGTCACACATTGCAGAAGGGCCATGTCTTTCTCCCATGGTCACTGTCTGTCCTGGGATGGAAAAAATGCAGAAGCGTCCAGACCCTCAATAATGACACCCTGCTGGTTCCCCAAACCTCCAACTCATCCCAAGGCCATCCCCAAGGAGGCTTTCCTTGCACAGTTCGCTTGTTCTGTTCACAGCATTCCATGGTACCTGGCTACCTGAATCAGAAGAAAACATTGATGAGAAACAGAGGCAAGGCCTCTTTGACAGGCACTGGAGCTGATGCATGCTGCAAAGCACCACCCAGTACCCAGGAAATCATGGATCAGTTATCAAGACCCTGCCTGAACAATTGGCAGGAGTTTAGAGGCCTCTTGCAGGGCTGGAACACTCACCTTCATCGTGCTGGAGATTGTGAATTAGGAGGCTCTCCTTAAGACATTTCTGATCTGACATCAGATAATTTCAGATTTCACTGAACTAAATTGCTCTCTAATCTGAAGTATTTGATGTTTAGATTGTTTCAGAGATCTTGTTCAGAAGAAAGGGTTTGATTGTTTTCCCTCCTCATGTGTGAATTCAGAGCCAAAAATACTTCGTCCTTGTTTTCATTATGAATATAGAAAATACTTTTACTAGTGATCTAATATATATTCACATTTATTGTACAAAATCATTAAAAGAACTGCAAGTCTCCAGATGATAAGCACAGAAACTATCCCCAGAGACATAGTAGATGCACATTAATTTTTCTCCAGCTTTCTACCAGTTCGGACATGATAGAAACACCCTATGGAGAAAATTCTAATATTAAAAAAAAAACAAAACAGCCTTTATTTTTTTAATACTCATTTATTAAGACTACAGGACCTAGAGGGAAACAGAAGTATTATTCACTTTTTCTATAATGTTGGTATTTTTTGGTAAGCACTGTACTTTGATAATACAGTACACTTCTCCAAGTTTTATTGATCAATTACTCTCTATCTTATGGTATATATAAATGCATATATTAGTTACATACCACAGGAAACACAGAAAGGTCTTTAAATAATTATGGAATTCAACTAGATCCAATTAGTATTGCTCTGACATTAAGATATACCTTTAACACTACAATCTCAAGATCAACTGAATGTTTTGTATTGTTTAAAAAGCTGAGCTGCAGTGCTGCGACCACACACTGTGTCCATTGGCATTTATTTAGGATAGCTCTAGCTTAACTCACTGTCACTGCCTGAGCAGATGGATTTATAGCAATAGCAACCAATATCACTTAGCCACTGTCTTAATTTAAACACACAGTAATATTTACTTCATAATAATCTCTAAAGTACTAATTGCAAAGGTCTAATTGCAAAGCTGACATATGAGGCCACGAGACCTGTGAATCTTTTGAACAAGGTTAGCAGCAGGAATAATTGCTTGCTAATGCCATCTTCAGACATTGACTTCAGACTCATTTACTGCAACCACTGACCACTGTTACCATACAGAAACTGAAAATCACACATGGATAATTATTTCTTCCCTCAAATAAACATGAGTGCACAGAGCCATTGAGGCAATCTAAGAAAAATAGGGAATTTATCTAGCTGATCAGCGCATTTGAACACTCAAGAGTTAGCAAAAATGGAGGTAGATTGAAAATAAGGATTGTCTTCCTCAAGAAAAAAAAAAAGGTTGCATATGGGATAATTAGTATGTTATGTATTGCTGTGTTTGTATGAGAGTAAGGCCTGTTGACAACATCCTATATAATGCACAAATTCTTTATTTTTTTCTTTATTAGTTAGATATTTATGTATTATTGGATTGCCTCTAAAATGGCTCAACACTTGAAGTGTGTATAGCTTTTCTCAACATACTAACACCAAACTCTGTGGGGTGGAGAGGTAGGATTATTGAGGAGATGATAAGGTGATGGCTGCAAATTTTTCAGTAATTATTTACAGGGTCTTTTGTAGCACTCATTTCCATAGTAACATAATAGCTCATGTTCACATTCTTCATTTTTCTGAAGGTAAACAGGTGTAACTGAGATGAATAGCTGAAAAGACTCACAATATGTCAAAACTGGATTTCTGCACCAGAGGTAGTACTAAAATTTAGATCTCTGTAGTCTTAATCCATTGTTTTAATCCAAACTCCTACACCTTGTGAGAGTCCTTATGGAAGACCCTGGACTGTCTCACGATTGACTATACCCAAGGCGGAGAAAAGGGGGCTTCTGCTCCAAGGAGTCTGAGCCAGTTAAAGTGGAAAGACTGCCAGGTTCCCACTCCTAGGCTGCTGAGAACAATGGATGTGAGCTACGGATGATCGCACTGTTCCTGAGGAGAACGGTACAGGCTGCTGCTCATGCTGTACACTTGAACAATAGACATTCTAACCCCCCCTTCCTGGCCTGCAGCCACTCGCTTTGAAACTGACTATAAAAGTCTCTCTGAGAAGACACCTAGAAACACTTCTCCCTACCAGATGCCTGACGACCATCGTGGGACTTGGAACCCGTCAGCTGGTAGCTATACTGCTCCCTGCTCTCTCTCTCTCTCTCTCTCTCTCTCTCTCTCCTTCTTCTAAACCCCGTCTCCCTCGCTCTCCCTCCCCCTCTCTCTCTCTCTCCTCTCTCTCTCTCTCCTTCTTCTAAGACCCCGTCTCCCTCGCTCTCCCTATCCCCCTCTCTCACCCTTTCCCATCGCAAAATACTCAAATAATTATTCTTGATTATATTTAAAGCATACACATTTGCCTCTCGTTTCTTTTGCACCCTGAGATTCCAAAAAGAACCTATCACGACTCCCGTTTCAACTCGAACGGATCGTGACATAATTGGCGTCACGGACTCAGCAATTCTGACAAAAAAGGGTTTTTGCAGGATTTTTGTAGTCTGTACAAGGGCCACTGACTGCATAAAATCCAGGCAAAAACACCCTATACTCTACCGAGAGTTATCTCTCTCTCTTCAGAATTTTCGCAAAAGAATCTCTGTGTGCAAAAAGCTCAAGTACAACCTTTTGTTTTCACAAGATTTCCACCACACACATCACATAACAAGTTGAATTATAACCTTCTGTTTGACTCCTTGGCATTGACTCGGCTATTAATCTTGACCTTGGCTACTGGTTCGAGACTTTGCGGTTTATGGAATTTTTTGGCTCGTAACTTTGATTTTTTTTTTTTTTTGAGTTATGATTTTGCTGTTTTTGAAGTATTATTACTTGAGATTGACTTGAGATGTTGAATTTTTTGAGTTATGATTTTTTGATGTTACTGACTTGAGATGTTGAATTTTTGATTTTGAGTTTGCTGTTGTTGACTTGAGATTTTTGTTGAATTTTGGATTTCTGATATTGTTGTTGTTGCTCAGGATATTATTGCTGTTGAGTTTTTTTTGACTTGTGAATTTGTGATTCTGGTTTTGACTACTCGGTAACTTTTGACTTGGCTATCGACCCTGGTTTTTGAGTCTCGGTCTGACGATTTCAGGTTTGTTTTTTTTGACTTGTGTAAAAACCGCACCTTAAATATCTTGGGTGCTGTGTTTTGCGAAGCGAACAGTTTTCTGTTTGCTGGGTGCAAGATTTTTTTTTTTACCGACTTTAGGAACTGAATAGATACATATTTTTATTCTGTCTATTATAGGGTTAACATCTTAAGAATGTTCCTCCCGAAAGTTGTTGTTTAATAGCTTCAGTAAACATGACTTCCAACCTTAAAGCTAAGCGGTTTAGCGGAGAGAAAGCAATAATAGAATCGTCTCCAAGATTTGGTTGAAATTTTGCAAAACAGTTAAATAAAGAAAGAATCATGTTACAAACTTTGCAGAGACAATTAGATGATGAAAGAAATAATGTTCACTTGTTACAAGCTGCTTTGAGAGAGGAACATCTTAAGAACTCAAAGATTGTGGACTTACCACAATATACAGAGGAAAAGGAAACAATTAGCCCCTAGAAAGAGTTAATACCAGTAAAAAACTGTGGGAAACTGCTGTCCTCCTACCTTTTCCGAGTGTCACACACTGGAGGAGACCAAATCCAATTCCTGTAACCCATTAATTCGAGACCTCCCAGAGTCGCTAAAACCCACAGTAATTCTCCTTCAAAAAACAATTAGAGTTGCAGCTCCTATAGAAAGGCTGCATAGACCCCTTGAACAGTCAGAAGACTCAGAAGGGTCTCTGTGGTCTTCTGGAACTTTTCCCTTTGGCATCATGTTACTCCAAACCGCACCTTCCCTAAAACAATACTCCCTTGCCCTGGCTGCCAAACAAGCTATCAAACCGGTTTTACACAGAACTAATAACACTTATTCCTTTACAGCCAGTGACACAACTAAATTCCCCCAAATTTATCAACACCCCCCCACTCTGGCTCATGATCTCCCTGAGGGAGGAGGGGAAGTAGAAGGGGTGGGAGATGTCCAATGGGAACTCATCTCCCATTTAGAAAGCCTTAATTCTCAATCTCCTCAGAAAAAGTCCAAAAACATTCACAAGAGTGAAAGCACTGCAATTATAATTTTTGAGAACAACTGCTCACCAAGCCCTGAGCCCTATTCCTCCAAGAGATCCCTTTCAAGTGGAATGGGGATTTGCTGCCTCAGAACTGTCAGTACGCATACGGCAGCAGAGTCCTGAGGGTCCGATGTGGCCTATTGGTTTTTACTCCCTTGGTTTCAGAGATGCTGAAAAGAGATACACTGCCTGGGAAAAGGCATTGTTTTTGGTTGGCTTTGCTCTCATTGCAGTGGAAAAGATCCCACGAAAGCCAGCAATAGTCTTGAGAGGTCCTTTTAAAGTTATTAAAGCAGTTTCCACTGGGACCCCCCCGCCTGACGGGGTGGCTCAGAGGGCCTCGGTGAGGAAGTGGTATGCCCAGATTGAACATTATTGCAACACTTTCTCAATAACCAAAGGAGCTGCGCGAGACCCAGCTAAGCAGGTAGGCTTGGACGACGGCCAAGACAGACCTGCCTCAGTTGAAGTGGTCCCCGCTTCTCCCCCCAAACTATTGGCAAACTCTTGGTTCACCGACACCTCTGCCAGACCAGAAGGTAAAGGGTGGAGAGGCAAAGCTGCTGCCCTCCACACCTCCTACGGGGAACCATTTATCATAGAGGGGGAGGAGAGTGTCCAAGCTGGTGAGCTTTGGAGCGAGGCACAGAATTCTTTTGTTTGCATTTATACCAGTTTCTATGCTGTGTTTAACCGTTTCTGCCTCTTGCTGGCAGAATCTGTTGTGTTTGCTTTTCACAGGAGAACTCCGAGGGACATGCACATCAGATACCAAATTCGTAACCAGTTATGCACTTAGACCTCGTGGACATTTTCATTTTTGTAAAAACTAAAAGAAACCAAGTTGTTAGCAAATCAAATAACTGTGATGTAATATTCCCAAAAATCATGTGTACTAAAAAACAATACGAGATACTGTGGGGGGAAACTCAAACTTGATGTTGTAATACCTACCCCCCCGCCAACCACTGGTTATGCCTAGCCTGAAAATTTTTGGAATTAGACCATATATAGTTAACGAATTGAGCCAACAACAAATATTGCTTAATCCATCATAGTCTTTCAAACAAATCAAATTGTTAATATGGAACAATGTCTCTGAAATTCAGCCAGCTTGTTCACCTTTCCTGAAAACCTCTTTTGAGGGTGGACAACCTGGTTACGATAGTGAAACACTTTTAAGAAAAGTATACAAAGAGACATAACCAGTAGTGTGAAAACAAGATTGGGAATCTTGAATAGCATTGATTCAGAAGTATTAATGAATAAATTGGCTTCCCTATGTGCCTTAGGCACCCACCAGTGGCTGCTATCAAACATACTGCCGGATTAGGAAAAGGTAAACGCAAAAGACCACAGATTAATAGTTGATGCATCTAATGCTACACAATAATAACATCTCCTTGGCCCTTAGTTGCATTCAAGCCCAATTATGGTTGCAGTCAGTCGCTGCCTCAATATACAGGGAAGGCGAAGAAGGTACTTTCCCACTGAAATCCGGAAAATTGTTTGGGACCATGCCACTGAATTTGAAAAGGAATATCAATCGTGGTGGAACTTGGTAAACTTCACTTATAACCCCATTACAATGTAGCTAAAGCCTTCGTGCTGACCATACGCAATGCTTCAGTCTATTCAATATTCCCTATAATTGCTTTGGGTAAATCATGGTAAAACTGTCCTTTATCCTTTTGAACATAAGCAATGGGCCCGTCAAATTGATAAGAAATGGCAAACAGTTAATTTAGAAGCTTGTTATTGTCCGTGACACACAGGAGTTTGTCTGTGAAAGTAAACACGATTGAAGCTCAGATTATTTGTTTAGATACTGACCAAAATATCTGTCACTTTGAAATTCATCCTAAAGAGATCCTCAACACGTGCTGGTATATATATAGGCAATGGTTGCGTATGTATTAGAACTGCCTGTGACAACGATAATCATAGAAAGCTTAGTGGTGAATCAAAAATCATTCAAATTTTTCGTTGTTATTTCACTAAAATCAAAGGATGTGATTTTTCTTACGCAGCTCCAGTTGTTTCTTATCACCTCCTGCATCCAACTATTTCGCTGATAACACCACAATTACCCTACCCCCATTGGAAATGAATCTCACCCTGGTGAAGCAATTCGTTGCTTCACCAGGACTGATTCAAAATCTTAGAAAATAAAAAATAATCAGGCCAGAAACCCTGAATACAACGTTCATCACAAATTTGTGAAAAGAAATACTCATGTTCTAGAAAGAGTAAGAAAAGGGTGTTGAACATAATTGGTGGTGGATACCCTTTTGGCTGGATCGCCAACCGCCACGGTGCCTGAACAAATTCTGCATCCCATCGTTGTCCTTGCTGATTTTGTAATTGCTTTAGTTTTGTCAGCAATTCTTACACTCATGAAAACTGGAGATGATGAGGCGATTAACGTGATTCGATTTTTATAATGAACATGCATAATCTGTTCGAATCCCTTTCTGTTGATGTTCCTCACGCTAATTGATACTAGAAGACAATAGGGAATGTATTCCATTATTCTACAATTCAGTCATTTTAACCTCTTTTGTTTGTTGTAAAACAATTGTTGCTTTATTAGATTATTTTTTTGATTGAATGATTACTGCCAGCAATTGTTGCTTCACCAAAACTTAATTTCCAGAATCTACATTGTTGCTCAATAATTGTATTATCTCTTCCCTCTTCTTCCCTTGCTTTTCTTCCTTCCTCCCTTTCCTGTCTCTGACTTTCCGGGTTAATGCTATCAGCTTTGACGAGTCATGAAGACCTCACTTCATCGCCGTGGAATCGTTCGTTGAGTCGATCTTGACGACAATCGTGAGACACGGGCGGTGGTGTGAGAGTCCTTATGGAAGACCCTGGACTGTCTCACGATTGACTTACTACAAGGCGGGAGAAAAGGGGGCTTTCTGCTCAAAGGAGTCTGAGCCAGGTTAAAGTAGAAAGACTGCCAGGCCTAGGCTGCTGAAGAACAATGGACGTGAGCTACGGATGATCGCCATGTATCCTGAGGAGAACGGTACAGGCTGCTGCTCGATGCTGACACTTGAACAATAGACATTCTAACCCCCCCTCCTGGCCTGCAGCCACTCGCTTTGAACTGACTATAAAAAGTCTCCTCTGAGAGAGACCACCCTGAGAAACACTTCTCCCTACAGATGCCCTGACGCCATGCGTGGGACCTTGGAAGACCCCGTCAGGCTGGTAGTTATACCTGCTCCCTTTCTCCTCTCGTCTCTCTCTCTCATCCTCTCGCTCTCTCTCTCTCCGCCCTTCTCTAAGACCCCGTCATCCCTCGCTCTCCCTGGCCGCAGGTATAGCTACCAGCTGACGGGGTCTTCCAAGGTCCCACGATGGTCGTCAGGCATCTGGTAGGGAGAAGTGTTTCTCAGGGTGGTCTCTCTCAGAGGAGACTTTTATAGTCAGTTTCAAAGCGAGTGGCTGCAGGCCAGGAAGGGGGGGTTAGAATGTCTATTGTTCAAGTGTACAGCATGAGCAGCAGCCTGTACCGTTCTCCTCAGGAACAGTGCGATCATCCGTAGCTCACGTCCATTGTTCTCAGCAGCCTAGGAGTTGGGAACCTGGCAGTCTTTCCACTTTAAGCTGGCTCAGACTCCTTTGAGCAGAAAGCCCCCCTTTTCTCCCGCCTTGTGGTATAGTCAATCGTGAGACAGTCCAGGGTCTTCCATAAGGACTCTCACAAGGTGTAGACGAGTTTGGATTAAAACAATGGATTAAGACTACAGAGATCTAAATTTTAGTACTACCTCTGGTGCAGAAATCCAGTTTTGACATATTTGAGTCTTTTCAGCTATTCATCTCAGTTACCACCTGTTTACCTTCAGAAAAATGAAGAATGTGAACATGAGCTATTATGTTACTATGGAAATGAGTGCTACAAAAGACCCTGTAATAAATACTGAAAAATTTGCAGCCATCACCTTATCATCTCCTCAATAAATCCTACCTCTCCACCCCACAGAGTTTGGTGTTAGTATGTTGAGAAAAGCTATACACACTTCAAGTGTTGAGCCATTTATGAGGCAATCCAATAATACATAAATACTAACTAATAAAGAAAAAAATAAAGAATTTGTGCATTATATAGGATGTTGTCAACAGGCCTTACTCTCATACAAACACAGCAATACATAAACATACTAATTATCCATATGCAACCTTTTTTTTTTTTCTTGAGGAAGACAATCCTTATTTTCAAAATCTACCTCCATTTTTGCTAACTCTTGAGTGTTCAAATGCGCTGATCAAGCTAGATAAATTCCCTATTTTTCTTAGATTGCCTCACATGGCTCTGTGCACTCATGTTTATTTGAGGGAAGAAATAATTATCCATGTGTGATTTTCAGTTTCTGTATGGTAACAGTGGTCAGTGGTTGCAGTAAATGATGTCTGAAGTCAATGTCTGAAGATGGCATTAGCAAGCAATTATTCCTGCTGCTAACCTTGTTCAAAAGATTCACAGGTCTCTGGCCTCATATGTCAGCTTTGCAATTAGACCTTTGCAATTAGTACTTTAGAGATTATTATGAAGTAAATATTACTGTGTGTTTAAATTAAGACAGTGGCTAAGTGATATTGGTTGCTATTGCTATAAATCCATCTGCTCAGGCAGTGACAGTGAGTTAAGCTAGAGCTATCTCAAATAAATGCCAATGGACACAGTGTGTGGTCGCAGCACTGCAGCTCAGCTTTTTAAACAATACAAAACATTCAGTTGATCTTGAGATTGTAGTGTTAAAGGTATATCTTAATGTCAGAGCAATACTAATTGGATCTAGTTGAATTCCATAATTATTTAAAGACCTTTCTGTGTTTCCTGTGGTATGTAACTAAATATGCATTTATATAACCATAAGATAGGAGAGTAATTGATCAATAAAAACTTGGAGAATGTACTCATTATTTCAAAGTACAGTGCTTACCAAAATAATACCAACTATATGAAAAAAGTGAATAATACTCTGTTTCCCTCTAGGTCCTGTAGTCTTAATAAATGAGTATTAAAAAAATAAGGCTTGTTTTGTTTTTTTTTAATATTAGAATTTTCTCCATAAGGTGTTCTACTATGTCCAGAACTGGTAGAAAGCTGGAGAAAAATTAATGTGCATCTACTATGTCTCTGGGGATAGTTCTGTGCTTATCATCTGGAGACTGCAGTCTTTTAATGATTTTGTACAATAAATGTGAAATATTATAGATCACTAGTAAAAGTATTTTCTATTTCATAATGAAAACAAGGACGAAGTATTTTTGGCTCTGAATTCACACATGAGGAGGGAAAACAATCAAACCTTTCTTCTGAAACAAGAATCTCTGAAAATCTAAACATCAAATCTTCAGATTAGAGAGCAATTTATTCAGTGAAATCTGAATTATCTGTGTCAGATCAGAATGTCTTAAGGAGAGCCTCCTAATTCACAATCTCCAGCAACGATGAAGGTGAGTGTTCCCGCCCTGCAAGAGGCCTCCTAAACTCCTGCACTGTTCATGCAGGGTCTTGATAACTGTCCATGGATTCTCCTGGTACTGGGTGGTGCATTGCAGCATGCATCAGCTCCAAGTGCCTGTCAAAGAGCCATTGCCTCTGTTTCTCATCAATGTTTTCTTCTGATTCAGGTAGCCAGGTACCATGGAATGCTTGTAACAGAACAAGCGAACTGTGCAAGGAAATGCCTCCTTGGGGATGGCCTTGGGATGAGTTTGAGGTTTGGGGAACCAGCAGGGTGTCATTATTGAGGGTCTGGACGCTTCTTGCATTTTTTCCATCCCCAGGACAGACAGTGACCATGAGAAAGACCATGGCCCTTCTGCAATGTGTGACACCAGCAAGGTGTAGCAGCCTTTTATCTTCTGCTCTCTCCAATCTGCCACAGCATACAAGACATGGAAGGAGTGCCATAATGCTCCAGATGTAGAAAAGCTTCTGAGAAAACACTGGAGTGATGCTTGTAGAGGAGTCATGAGCAGCAGAGAACACCATCCAGGTCAGTATTGTTGGGGAGCCTGACTTTGGAGGGTCACAGTCTGCCATGCTGTGATGCCATCCTCCACAGCTCAGTGATGCACAAGGGATGTCTGTCCCAGTATTCCATCGCACCTCTGCACACATCTGGGGCTACTACCACTTTCTACTTCTTTTCTTCTCACTGATGTCTTCTGCTCACCATAGGTATTTCATGCCAGTCACCAAAGGCTCTGTCTTTTCTTCCCCTCTCCAGATGCCCTTGCGCTTTACTTTCTCCAGTGGTGCCTCCACCAACATAAACAACTCCACCCCAATGACCCTTTTCCCCATTGCTTTGAACATGGAATGATCTGGTCCTAGTTTTGGGACAGGATTATTTAGGCTATGTCAAATTTAAATGATGTTGCATATACAGCTACACTGATGCTCTTCTCTTGCAAGGCTTATCTTCCCATTACGTCTCCAGTGCTCCCCTCCAGATTATCTCATCATTTTGGTCATGTCGCAGGAAACACTCCTTCATGGATTGTGAAACCTAGCCATTCCTTACAGTGCCATCTGAAACTTTTCTTGGCTTTCTGGACCCTGCTATGCTGAATTTCTGAAGTTCAGTGAGGGATCAAATTTTAACCTTGCTGTTTTTTCACAGCCATGGATCTATTAACTCAGATCTCATGGTTTGGTGATTCCCTCCTCTCTGGGGTGCATTAGGGACTCCTGCCCAGGCCAGCGTCTAACTTGCTGTGTATTTCTTAGAGCTGTAGGGGTGAACATCATGCAGTATTACTGGGTGGTGGAGATGATAGTAATCCTAATAATAATCCTAGGAATAATCATAATCCTGATGGTGTATTATGACTGTGACCTCACAACTGTTGCTCTATAAATTCAGGCTCTCAGAGCCTGGGCCAGCCTGTGGGAGCAAGCACACATGGCCACAGGGAAGGAGTGGAGCTGCCCCATCTGCTGCGATGCACCAGATGATGTCACTTATGTGATGCCCTGTGGCCACCGATTCTGTCTCGGGTGCATCCTGCGTTGGGCAGAAAGAAATCCTGCCTGTCCACTCTGCAGAAGATCCATCTTGACAGTCAAGTTTTCTGACCATGGTGGAGATGACTACCTACACTGTGTCATCACACCTCCCAGAGAGTTGCCAGAGACCAGCAGCCAGGCAGCAGAAGCTCCTGGAGGCCTGGTTCAAAACAGCCCCCATGGCCCTGCAGAGTCTTCTGCCTCTTCTCCACAAGGAATAACAGCCCCTGTTGAGCAGGAGGCTGCAGGACCAGAGGCCGTGGGTGGCATCCTGCCTGAACTTTGGGCAGAACTTTTCCGAAGACGACGGAACCTCCTGGACCCTGTGCGGCCCTGGCTGCGCCAGGGGCTGGAGTTGATATATGGGGGCGAATGGTATCAAGTGAAGAGTGCGGAGAGTGGCATCATGCTTGCCCTTTGTGTTTATGGTCCAGACAGGGAAGTCTTGGTCCAGAGATTGCAGCCCCGTCTCCAACAATACACTGCGTCATTGATCCATGGCATTCTCAACATCATTGAGACCCAGTGCAGTGAGGAGGTTCAGAGGCTGCGCCACTCCCACATTGTCAGGGAGGAGGGTGAGATCCCTGCTGCCAGCTCTGACCCTGTTGCCTCCCAGAAGGGTGCTTCTATCCTCAACCTGGGCCCGTCTACTGGCATCACAAATTTCAACACAGAGGAGGAAGCCAGCACGTTGGAGACCATCCTCCATGGACATCCCAGCCACTACCCATCTGTGTCTATCCCTGCAGAGCAGGAGCAGCCCCAGGAGGAGCTGGGGGAGACAACAGTGGTTGCAGGTTCCTCTGCCCCTGGCCAGGGCAATGACCACTCATCTGTGACATCCCAGTGCCGCCGAAAGAGGAGGACCCCTGGGCCCCAAGATTCCTCCCATTCCAGCAAGAGACCACACCATGATCAGCTCTAGAAAGGCCACAGCAAGTCTTTACTCAAGGAAAAGAAAATAAATGGCTATTTCCTTAAGGAAGTATCAGGTTGCTTCTTCCTTCCTCTTCTGCTGGAGCATTTTTCTTTTATCCTTACACCTAAGTGTTGGCCAAAGGCGCCTGGAGCCCTAGTGCCATGTTGTATTTCCCAAGGAAATACTGCTGCAGCCACAATGATGGAAGAGTTTGTGAGAAAATAGTGGGGTGGATGCTTAGAGAGGAGTCGCGAGTGAAAGACTGGCCCTCAAACAAGAAATGGAAAGCTGTGGGAATGCCTTGCCCCATTTCTGCCAAGTGCTTTAGGGAAAAATATACAATTTGCTAAGGTAGCTGGGGAGAATCACATTGCTTGTCCTGCCGAGCATTTAATACAGCCAGAGTACACAAAGGCTGCATGAGATTCAGAGGCAGGAGAATAATTTGCATTCTCAGTTTTGCAGCTCTGTGGCTTGTCTGTGGTGAATGAGACTTCTTTTGTATGTATATGTTGATATATATATATGTTTTTTGTATGATCCCTGTTAATCTCAGGGTGGGGGGGTTGTGTGTGGGGGGGAGTCCAATACATAGGATGCTGTGTGGTGCTTTTTTATCCAAAAAATGATAAAGATTATAAAACTCAGTGACATATTTTCAAAACAACTTTTTTACAAAGTAATAGGAGGGATTTTTTATGTGTTATTTGGTCTGGCCCTTTTGAGAAGCTCCTATTCTCTTGGAGCTGAGAAGTTGAGGAATGAGAAGTTCATAGAATTCTTATCTGTGCTGGAGGCTGGGCTGAGCACAGGAAGCTTTGCCCTCACAGACATTGTTTCTGAGGAAGACCAGCAGCAGAGAACACCAGGAAGGTCAGTATTGTTGGAGAGCCAGGCTTTGGAGTGTCACAATCTACCCCTTTGTGACACACCCTCCACTGCCCAGTGATGCACAAGCTATATCATGTAGCAAAACCTAATGATTTTTTTTTTCTTTTCCTATTGGAAGATATCTGTCATCTGGGATACAGGTTATTAAGATACAAGTTTGTCCGTCATTTCATAAATTTTGCAGTCTGTCTATTGTTTTAGAAAATCTGATTTTACAGCCTAAATGTGGCTCTATGGCTGGATGAATGTATTGCCTTTGGAGAATTTTATCTTCTGCTTTTGCTGCCAAGCTTTTAGTGAGTTCACAGAACAGTGAAGTAAGATTTTTTCAAAGAGGGAATTGACTTTCCAAAATGGTCTTGCTGCAGACATCTGAGCTGTTAGAGACCTGAGGAGATATCACCTGTCATGTGTTATTGAAAATCAGAAGAAAAAGGTTAAGGGACAATTATATTAGCACATGTATTGTAGCCTATTCACAGATACTCAGAAAATTTCTCTCACTTTCTCAATGTATTAAAATTCTAACCTTTTCCACACTTACTATGTTTTCAAAAGAAAAAAAGTGAACTATCTAATCAGTGTCTTGCCTCTAGCTGTCTATCACATGAAGGACTAAAAAAAACTGCTGTGTTTTGCAATGGTATTATTATGGAATTTATGTTTACTGATACTGTGAATAAAGCACAATTTAATGGAATTTAAGTTCTGTATAACAAAACTACAGGCCTGATACAAACCTAATTCAATAAAAAGAGGTGTGATTTCTGCTGTCATGCAATGAATCTGTGTTTTTAATAACTGCTGATATAGGTGTTCTGGTGATACATACACTTTCTTTAGATACAATGAGCTCAGTTTAGCTGAGACATTTTCCATTAGCCTGAGACATTTTCCAGGAGCATTTCCAAGGCATCATGGACCGCAGTAATTATTCCCAGACTCCCCAAACTACACAGATTTCCTTACAGATTTGCTCTACGTCACCAGATTTTATCCCTGCCCCTCTTTAAGAGATCTCAGAAGCATTGTTGTCCCATCCAGAGACAAGGAGAATGAAACAGGCTTCCCTAGCATCTGCCACCAATTTCCGCATGCTAGGTCAGGATAACCTGCAGCATCTGAAATGGCACTGGACACCAAAACATAGCAGATTTCAACCAAATTACCTCTTCCACAGAAAATTTGGGGTTTTGTTTGTGGATTTGTTTTTGGTTTTGTTGTTTACTTTTGGTTTTGTTTCAAAATTTAACTTTCACTGTCCATCTTTCACCCTCACCACTCTAGGCAGGTGCTGTCATTTGGAGTGGTTGGAGTCAGGAGTATTGATCAGTGTCAGGAGTATTGATCAGTGTCACATTTCTATTATGGTGTTGCTTGAACACAAATGAAAAAAGCACCCTTCAAAATCTGTAAAATAAGAAAAGGGAAGAAATTATTTACTTTTCACTAGTAAGACTGTCTTATGTATTGTATTGGTATTTATGGTGACAGAGGTTGCTTTTATTGAACCTTCTGTTCTTTATCCCCAAATTAAAACAGGTTTATATGAAGTGAAAACACTGGCTTTCTTCTTGTATGTTAAAAGACAGGGCAGAAGTGTTACTAGTCATCCTTCCTCTGTGCAGTTACGTGCATGTTAAAAAGTTAGTAAAATTCAGGAGACAATATAAGTAATAACATCCTTTAATACAGAGCTGTGGTACATGCCATCTCTGTTATAAGATATAACCCGGAAACGTGGAATTGTGTAGACTTGTCAAAGCAGGCAGTATTACACATGATCCAGGAGGAATAAATTTTAGTCTTCAAAATTCTTCTGACTTTATTCTTGAGGAAGAAAACATGTCCTTAATGTGCTTTTGGGATCCTATGGCTAACAATGACTGTATTCCCTAAGTTTTGAGAGGTTCCTACCTTACACCATTGCCGAAACATGAGCTCTTTCATCATCAGTAGCAATGGTGGTGGTAATGTGAGGGGCATAGTTAAGCTTCCCATGTTGTTTTTTTTCCTTTCCAAAGGACCACAAGCACTCTTCTTGCTCCATTCCTGCTGCTTTTGTGCCTGTTTATACATCATGAGACAGTGACTATTTAGCAGCTGGGACACCTGGATCATTTACTTTGGATATTTAGAAAGATTTAACACTGGCAAAATCTAGAAGTAACTTCTAAACTTACTTTGTATTCAGTTATCCCTCTTTGATTACTGCTAGAAGTAGAATTAGTGATATCTGTAGTCTCAGTAATTTAGGCCATTACCAATACTTGTTTGCTATCAATTATAAACCAACGAATATCATCCAGTATCCGGTACCAAATAACACGTTGCATCTCAGATTCCTCTGTCCATGAAATCCAGGATCATGGTCCCTTTTAGTCTGTTTCGTTTACCTCCGTGGAAACACTTTGTTGTTCTGAGCAACCTGGCCTAGTGCAAGGGGGTTTGGAAAGAGTTTATCATTAAGGTCTTTTCCAACCCAAGCCATGCTACGATTTTTTAAAATTAACTTAGAAATCATACAGTAATTTATGTACCTACTATTTATTTTGGTATTTTAAGAGGTAAATTTTATGTGTTTTTATTCTTAACATGGCATCAATGTTATAGCATTCAAGGATACTTTTCTAAAGCATAATTTGGAATAGCCACTGTTTTGTATAAAAATACCAGCATGTTTCAAACATTTCTGTACAAAATCTTGTAATTTAATCACAATGTTCCAGTGCAGAATGAGGCTGTTTTTATGGCAATGCTGTTTACATAACAGTATAAGATGATGTACATATTGTTTGCTTAGAGTATCCAGTCCCTGAAGATTTTTATCCTTTCACTGCACAATTTCTTATTCCACAAAATCTGGACAGTCTAATTGAAAATATATACATCTTCCATGATAAACCAAAAAGCATGCTACTTTAGTTTGAGAAATTATTGTCTTGCTCTCTTGACCTTCCCAGTTTAAATCCCATTGAAAAGAAAACCAAGTGTTTTCAGTTTTACAGTGAACAGTTGTAACAGTTACAATGCTGCTTTTGCTCTGTAAGTGGCAGCATTTATTTTTTGGTTCCAGTAGAATTTGTAGCAGGATTGTTTCTGAAGTGTGTCACATTGCTTCATTTCCAACTATATTGTATATAAATAGCTGCACCATGGTGCCAGCAGAAGCACAATTTACGTGGTTGTTGTGGTTTGACCTGGCCAGATGCCAGACACCTGCAACAGCTACCCATTTGCTCTCCCTTGCCACAGCTGGGCAGAGGAGAGGAACAAGATATTGACAAAGGGTAAATGAGTTGAGATAAGGAACCATGAGAAAAAACTCCAACACAAAACAGGCTCAACTTCAAGTTGCAAAGTGAATTTATTATTAACGGAGACAGAGGAAGATAATGAGAAGTAAAAACAAGCCCTTAAAGATGCCATTCTTCCCCCAAACCCCTCTCTCCTCCCACTGACAGTGCAGGGAGCAGGGCAGAGGGGTTTCTGGTCAGCTCATTGAGGGATCTTCTTCTGCTGCTCAGGGAGAGGAGTCAACTCTTCCCCTGCTGTACTGTGGGGTCCCATTGGAGACAGTTCTCCATGAACTCCTCCAGCGTGGGCCCATCTCATGAGAAACAGTCCTCTCAGAACTGCTGTGGCATGGGTTACTTGTCCATGGAGTGCAGTCCTCCAAGGACAGGACCCTCTCTTTCCACTGGGTCTTCCATTGGACCACAGACTCCTCCAGGCATCCACCCACTCCAGCATAGGCCCCTCCCCCATGGGAGGCAGGTGGATCTCTGCATCCCCTGTGGACCCCATGGGGTGCAGGGACACAGCTGCTCCACCATGGTAATCATCACAGCCTGTAGAGGAATCTTGGCTCCAGTGCCTGGAATGCCTCTTCCCCCTCCTTCTCCACAGAACTTGCTGCCTTCATGTTGTTCCTCACATATTCTCACCTCCTCCTCCTTCTCTGGCTAAAGAAAAGTTCCTATCCCTTTGTTTGGACTTTTGTCTTAAATATAGCATCACAGAGGTGTAACCAGCCTCTCTAATTGGCCCAGCCTTGGCCAGCAGCATGTCCATCAGCTTCTCACAGGAGCCATCTTTGTGGCCCCTCTGCAATCAAAAACAAAGCCAAGGAAAACCAACACAAATTGCTGGCATTTTGCAATAATTCCATTTTCACATTACTGCTTAGTATATATTTGAAAGGGAGGTTTTCATAAACCAAATTCTCACAAATCTCTTACCACTCTGGTAATTTTTGTATTTTTGTCTTTCTCAGTGTTTAGAAACACCTTTCCATTGGCTCAATATTCTTTCAGTCAATGACTGTGCAGGAAGCATTGGTGTAATGCCATTGCACATGTGGTTTGATGTATCTACATCTTCAAATTCTGGCTAAACTACACTATCTAGATCTAACTCTCCTGAACCTTAGGAAATGGCTTGGAATATGAGTCCCAGTCCTTCAGCTGCTTTCTCACCATGTGCTTACAGACCACAGTTTTAGGTCAAGTTATAAGGTAAGTTTTGGGCCTAATTTGAATTATGTCTGTATGGAAGATCTCAGAGGTGTATGCTTGTTTGAAAGTAAACCAGTAGAAGAAATGAACCCTCTCACAAACACCTTGAGAAGGATTTCAGGTCAGAATTGCAATTTGATAGAATGATTGCAATAAATGTGATAGTGCATCATTTAAACGAATGAAATCAGAGTACAGCCTGGCACCCTGTTGGTCAGGGTGGTGGTCACAATCCAATTAAGTGGTGGTTGCAGTCCCATTGGAATGATGGATGTGGTCTTGTTGAAAGCGGAGGTCTTGTGGAAAGGTCTGGTACTCCTATGGAGTTTGGGTTCTCCTATGGATGTCCAGTGATGCTGGTGCCCCAAGCCCCAAGACCTCGATATTATGTGTGGTCAGATTCAGGTGGTACCTCCCCCAGGGCAGGGAGTTTCATAATGCAATGACATAATCCTGTGAGCCATAGGATATTTTCTGGAGTCCTTGGTGGTTATAGCTGTGATTTCACAATGGCCTATTAGCAAGGACAACCCCCTCAGAATGAGTGTGACTGTGCTGCTGCTTCTCTGGAGGGAGTTATCAGGGCTGAGTCATTATTCTGCCTCTCAGGATTGCCTCTTTCTCCTTATTTCAAACATTCAGCTCATCATCTGAGGGGGGAGAGTGTGCATTGGACAGCAGTTGCAAATGACACACTGGTAACAGTTAATGATGCAGATTGAAGTAGAATGCATAGTTTGATTACGTCCATATCGACACCCTATTTTCTATAACCAGGACAAGATGGGAATCCATTTTGTTTGAGCTGGCTGGGTCATCAGGAGTTTTAAGCGACAGGTGCTAAGTGCTGTCCCATTATCTAGCATTTTCATTTTTGTCTGTGTTACTTTGCTACCCCATCTGGGCCCCTGAAAAAGCAGCATTGGAAACTTCATACCCATTATGCACTGACAGAATAGCTTTGAGTGGTCCAAATAAAACCTCCAAGACTGGTACTTCTACAAACATTTGAAAATGAGGTTGTGAAACTGTGCATAGAGCACCTGTCCGGGTACTTTTAGATGATATCACTCATTAGTGAGCATGGAGGCAATTTTATTGGAAAATTGTTGAGCCATGTATAGCCCTACAGAATCTGCCTTGTACTGATAACCACCCTCTGAGATATCTGCCTCTGAAGGATATTGCCTGGAACAGTAATCGCCATAGACTGAAAGAGGACCATTGCATATTCTGTACCAAATAGCATAAGCTAGCAATTATTATGTCTCTGCTTTGTAGACAGTATTGCGTCTTCCAAAGCTACAGATTGAATACCAAGAAATCTTCTGAAAGAAGAGAACTCTATTTCTAATTTGACAGGTCACAGTCATGTTTTCAGTGATGACACTAGGAAGGATTCAACACTAGGAGGGGTTGAAGACTGAGAGCTGTCCTTTTGTGCACCATGATGAGTATACTAATGTTCCTACTAGAGAGATTATTTTCAGAAACATAAAAGAAATACAAGGAGAATGAAGGCTGGAAAATTCTAGGATATCAGTATGGATTTTAAACATCATAAGGGATACACTGATATTTTTCTCAAAAACCTTTGCATACTCCAGTCAAACAAAACTTTTACTGTATTGTTTTCTTTAGTTCAGCCCCAGCAGGGGATTAAATACCTGTGTTTCTTCCGAAAAATCCATAATGTAGTTTGATCCCCTTACTTGATAGGTCCTTTCATAGCCACACTATTATCAGAAATATGTATTGTTAATCTATCTCTTAATTTACATCAACTAATACAAATATATTAATAAATATTAACATAACATGATATAGATAGATTTGATGTTTGTAAAGTACCAAACAAACATATGCAGGAAATAGCAGGTAAAGTCTGTAGTCTATTCCTGGTGTCAGAGATGTTGAGTACTATGTCACTGAAGATACTGTAAAATATTTGTATCAAATAGTTATTGTCTGAGATTATCAGACTTGTTCGGTACAAACATTACCTCAATGACATAGTCTTTTCAGAGAACGAAGAGAAGAAAGTTCTCCTCTGGAAGAGTCTTTGAAGTGGATCGCTTGTCATTGGGTGAATAGTAAAAACTTATTGGGTGCTCTATTCTCAGACTTGATGCATTGAACATTTTCTGACTACAGCCCTGAGACATGAAAATTGACAGTGACCCAGGTCCTCAGCTCTTTTCTGAGGGTTTTTTATAAAAATAGATAACAACCCAAAGCTTTACTTAACATGTTTCATTATGGGCATTCTCAGTGATCTCTTGTTATACTTCCTTCTGGAGACAATGATGGAGAGGTTCTTCATCCATAAGTACATGTAGGAAAATAATGTAATGGACCAGTATTTTGGAGGGAGATGTTTGCCATCAGAAGGCAGATATTCAGAGAGTGTTTTTGGTCATGGAGTATTATAGCTCCAGCTGCCTCCCACAGTATTTTCTACATGGTAACAAAGCCCAACAACAAAGTTTTGAGATATGTTCCATATTATAATCCTGGCATTAGTTTTCAAAATTCAGCAGTGTGGTAGAGTGGAAAATATCTCTCAAAACGTTACTATATTATAGAGCCTAATCATCTGTTTTCTGCTCTGGTTTGTGTGAATACTTCTTTACTCAAAATGCCCATGTGTTTAAAGGAGCTCAGATAATCGAGACACAAATTGGAAATCGGCAGTATTCTGAAAGGTGTTGGTGTTGTTATAAAGCATTAAGGGTAAATTGCAAACAGATGAGGAAAACACTTTCTGCTCATGCTAAGTGTGTAATTCCTGCTGCAGTCACTCACTATTTACACTCTGAATTAGGTGAAGCAATAATTTAATTTAAGAAGAAAAAGGAGATGATTTTAATATATAATGTAACATTCACTTATATATTTATGTGTTACATTAATTTATATTGCATAAATGTATAGTAACACATACGTTAGATTATTTGAACTAATAATATAAAATTTAAATGCTTTAGGAAGGAGTTACTCTATTTTTGCATGCAAATATGTGAATACATGAAGCATCAATGTATTTTTGCTGTTGTACTACTCAGCTTCAGAAGGGCTGCAGAGTATGACCTTTCAGGTAGAAAAGCATTTTACTATAAACACTCCTCCTCTGTTGCTTTCAAATGTCTGAATGTGAATTTTAATCCTTGGCCTTGATTTGTGTTAGAATGGATTTTTTTCTAAAACATCTTCATTCAGAAGGTGGATACTTGTACCTTAATAACAAACTATGTATCAGATGATTAAGAGCAACTTTTTACCTGGAAAAGGTCTTTCTGGGGTGTTTGTTGATATAATTTTTTCGTTATTTGGTAATGTTTGTCAGTGTGTACTGCCTTCTGGCAACCATTTTTCATATTATATAACTCTCAGAAACAGCAGCACAAACTTTCCCAGTGGCCTTCTGAATAACCAAAGAGGCTCACATACCTTGTTCTGTGTTTAATATACTTGTTTGCATATAGATGTTTAAAATTTCTTGGTATCGGAGCAGAAAATTACTTTTGTTTTCCAATACAGAATTATGTGCCATGTATGCACCTCTTCTGTATCACTGAGAGGTCTAGAGGTCAGTATATATTTCCATATATAATTATATCGTGTCTTACTCTATTATTATTATTATCTCTTTCTGTCCCAGTCTCAATACCGTTATAGCAGGGTTATTAGTTTTTTAGCACCATGTTTTATCTTCTTTTTTCTGCTTTATGGTATTCTTTCTGCTTTGATAATTTTACATAACATGACTATTATCATATGAATATTGATATGACTATTTTAAAATGCAAGGCCACACAGCTCCCACAGTGATGAAGGGTGTTTAACTTATACAATTTTAGATTTCTGCCTCTTGTGTTCATGTTTTCATTACTGGCAAATTTTTTCTGGGAATCACTAATAGAAGTGTTTTTGAAAAGGTCTTGACAGCAATGTGACAGAAGTTTATCTATTGCGTGATACATAATTTGAAGTTTTTTTTAATAGGCAATTGTATTTGCAATTTATTGTGTGTAACTATTCTTATGCTCTCCTTATTTATTATTTTGCTTTCCTTGGAAAGAATGCCTAAATAGTTTTATGGTCAATAATAGAATGCAAAAGGGTATGTATCTTTTATCCAAAAGTTTTTCCTTTGTGTGATTATGTAATGTCAGATTGTTGGTTTTGGTTTGGGGTAATGTTTTTTTTAAGGAGTAATCCTGGGATTTTTCCCGCCATTGCATATAATTCGTGCATACACATACTTATAAATAAGTAAAGAACCTTATCAGAATTTCTCAAGGTTTCTCAGTCGAAATAAGACGACTAATTCACTAACAAACTACTTGTAGAAGTGAAATATATTAATTTTAAAAATATTTTATAGATTTTCAGTTTACGATATATGTTTAGTGGATTTTAGATTGTTTGTGGTTTTTTTTTTTCCCAGTTGGGTAGATAATTTCAGTGCTTCTTGAAATTTGTTCGCTGTTTTCACCTATTTTCACCAAGTCAGTTGTTGGTTGCTGTTATTTTATAGCAGTTATAGGTTATCCTTACATAACATTATTTTTAATAGACAGAAAATACACTGTTTTAATTAACGAAGATGTACAAAGGCTTTACTTTTATATAGCAATATCTTAGTTGTGGTCTATATCTTAATGCAGAAAGAAGTTAGATTATTATCCTATTTTCTCTCCTCAAAACAATATCATTATATTAAAGAGACTGGGGACAGCACTGCTGTTCATGATTGATCTATAATTTCAATCTTCCCACTTTCATGAAGTAGTAATTTTTCCTGAAATAAAAGAAGGGTCAGTGTGTCCCTGACTAGGCGTCATAACCATCATTCCTTTCAGTCAGATGCACAAAAAAGATTTGTTTAAGAAATTTTACCATCTGAAATATTGTTTGACTCTGGTGTTCTTGTGTTATTAATAGAAGAAGTATCTAAGGTTACTATAGCACACGGCAGTTCATGACAGCTTTTGTAGCTGTCGATGAAATTAGATCATGTACTATATGGGAACTGTTTGACATCTGCTGCTGATACTAAGAGTTCTGTAAATTATTTATTTTATGTGCTGGATAGACATCACATCTAAACCACCATGCTGAATGTCTTCTTTAAACGATCAAACAGATGAACTTGGTCAGCATAGTATTTAAGTCCTTGACGTTCATTTCGACAGTTTCCTGACGCAAAACCTCTTTTCTTCTTATTTCTGTCTTAAAAATGAAGACAAAGCAAATGATTATCGTGAATAAATACCAAACTTCCTGAGCTCCCAGTGTGCAAGAGAAGTGCTGGCTTAAGTAATATTTTCTGTATATGCTCCTGTCTTTATTATTGAAAACCATTTCCAATGTTGCTAATAAGCTTGAAATATTTTAAAAGGAAGCTGCTTTGTATCCTCTGCAAATCCTAGTGCAAGGTTTTGTTTTGGTTCTGTGATACCATAGTTCTGTTATGAAAACAGACCAAATGTTCATAAAAACTCTTTAGTCAGCTGCTACTGAAAGCACTTTCCTATTTATCACCGCAGAAAGCGAAAACTTTTTTTCCAGAGAGAGCAATCCCAAGTCAATGAAGCTGCCAGATTGTATGCGCTGTTACTAATCAAATAGTCCAGATAACGTTTTTCCTATTCAGAAACTCAGGCTTCTCTTTAGTGTATCCGCACTAAAATTCAGATTTGATTAGGTTTTTTTGTGATTAAACTTGGTGGAAAGACAAAAAGTTAGTTAGCTCGTGGCATTGCTGGGAATGTAGATCGGATGTGTTTTGGTTTGTTTTGGTTTTGGGCTTTTTCTGTTGTTGTTGTTTGGTTTTGTTTGGTGTTTTGTGTTGTGAGTTTTTGTGTGGGTCTGTTATCTTTCGGTTTGGTAGGGTTTTTTTTGGTGTTGGTACTAGTGGTCTTCTTTTTCTTCTGGTTTTTTTTTTTTTTCCTGGGCTAAGAGTAAGGTTATGAAAGCTCTGGTGCATTGAATGAATTCTAAATATATATTATAAAAAAAAAAAAAAAAAGCGAAGAAAACTTTTGGGTCATTTGTTTCTGATCTTTCCACAAATACTGTTAAACTAATAAGTGGAATCCATGAACATGCTCTGGCAGATGCCCTTTGTCCCCATTTGAAGAAATTTGATTCACTGAAGACACTGTGAGTAATGACTTTTTTTTGGGAATTGTGGTGCCCATCAATCACTGAGAGGGTTCTAACTGTTTTCAGTGAGCAAGCCAAAAAGACCTGCTGGAGCACAGAAATGATTGAGGCTGTGCTATGCTCCCACACTGGAACCCAGAGTATCTAAAGCACAACACAATTCATGTCCTCAACGACATTGGCAATTGTAGGATTATGGGTCCATGGCTTCTAACTGACAGTGAATTGCGGTGGTTGGCCAATACTACAAGATTGGGTTCTAAGGGATGATCAAATCAGCTTCATCCAGAATGGTTTTGAGTACAGGGGGGGTTAACGGTAACTCATAAACAAACTGCTAAGCATGCAGGATGATTTAAACTGATTGTATACAGAAAATGAACTCAGTGAATGAAAATGCTACATGAAGAAATCATAAAAGGAATTGTGAACAATTGGACAACTCAAAAACTCACAGATACCACTGTGCATTAAGATATGCGCTGATGTGAAGAGCAGTTGCTATTGACTTTAACAGATTGCTGAGACAAAGAATTTATTTTAAGCATTCTTCTGTCATTAAAAAAAGATCAGTAGAGTTAACATTAGTAAGACCTTTTCTTAAAACTACATTTATAGCTAGTATGTAGTAATTGTGTGGAATGTGTTTAAGGTGGCTCAGTGTCTTACAAAAGAGTTCAATGTTATGTGAATGGGTCCATAAAATCATCCTCATCACATCAGCTTTTTATGACTACTACTGATCTGTCATAACCTCGGCCCATCCTGTCAAGTGCAATCAATCATGAAACAAAAAAAATGAAATGTCTCATTCACATTGAAATACATGTAAAACTGTTTTCCTCTTTTCTGAGTTGCAAGTAAATTTTGATTCTCTGTGATCCTTTCATTTCTGATAGACGCTGGTTCGGTGGGTGTCATTTCAGCATCTGTGCAATTTATTTCTATTGTGGCGTATTGTGCTGGTGCAGGGAGTGCTCTCACCATTAAATTGAATGTAAAGTTGGAGGCGTTGTGTTTGGAGCAAACTGAATGATAACACTCGTGATCCCTGTTTGGGGTGCAGGACAGTGGAACAAGGCAGAAACATTTTTCTTGTAGAAAGCAAGATGCATCTAAACTGACAGAGGTTGGGCAACAGAAGCTGTTGCAAAACCTCACACTCAGAGATGTCTTTTCAAGATGATCTGTCCAATCCCTCAGTAAAACTCTAACATAAATCTCGTTGAGGAAGTTAACATCAGAATATCAATGCTAATCTTGAACTAACAGAGATGTGTTTCTGTGAAGCCTTGTGAATTTCACGATGGTTCAGTGATGGCACACAATCCATTTCCTTCATGGCAATTCTCCAAGATATGACATGTCGTGAGTTTCGTTTTTTATCCTGGTATATCTGTATTGTGACTCCTACAATTACTAACATTTCAGTACAGTAGAACTGATGGCACCGTTTTATAGTGTATACCAAACCATCGGTTGGTGGGGGGGGGGGCCCCTTTTTCACTGCAGTTAAATCAAGCCAAGATGGGTTGTCTGAATTAATTCAGTAAGTCTGGATGATCTGATAACCATGCTTTGGACATGCTTCTAATTAATTTTTTAATTGGAGCTGAAGCTGCTCAAGTACCTGCAATTACAGTTATGAAATGCTTTCTAAGTTCAATTTGAATTGATGTTAGTATAAAGCAGAGTTTTTCAAACAGTGTATATTGTTTTTATGCCCTACCTGTTCATGAAGGAAAGGATCAATCAGGTAGAGCTTGTTTCAGCTACAAGGAGTGCACACTGACTACATATGAAAGAACTCTGTTTGAATCACTGCAGAGGTACCAACCATTGATCATTCTTGTTCACTAAGAAAGGACTGCATTACTTGCAATGGGCAACAAGAAAGTTTGGCTGACTAATCAGCGAGCACGTTCTTTCTTGTGCTAGAAAGAATTGCTTTGCACTAGGTCAGCATTATGATGTAAATATCAGCAACAATTCTGAGATGTCTAGTAAATCCGGCATTGGCCATCTGATTTTTTTAATTTATCTCCTGTTCTCTTTGTTCCTTGGCTTTTAATTTTTAAAAGTAGGAGAGTGTCATGGTTTACTGGTCCAATTTTGGTGGTGGGGGATGGGACCAAGAAACCACAAAGATGGCTGCTTGTGAGGAGTCTAGAAATTTTCCTCCATTTCTCTCCACAAAGGAGCCTACCCTGTGTCTCTGAGGTTGATGGACAAAAGCCTGCCGCTCAGGCCTGGGACAAATTGCACAGGTTTGTACACTCTGTATGACGTAATTGCTGAGTACTTAGAAGAATCAAAACAAACTAGGGTGGTGGCCATGGTAGTTTAGGTTTTAGTAGTAGTTTTTTACTATGCACTGGGGAAAAACAGAGCCAGGAGGGTGAGGAGATGTAAGAGAAAAATGGAGACCCAAAGATCACAGTAAGGAGAAGATGATTGGCTTGCTGTGCTTTTTTGCTGTGGTCCTCGAAGCATAACAGAAAATAGTTGTTCCTCAAAAGACTATGTTCATCAATGACAGACCTGTATAGAAAAGAGAGCGAACCTTGCTCTGAGGAAAAAAACCTGGCCTTTGAGATGGCTGAACTTATCAGGAGCCAAAAAAGGGGGAAGAGGTGGCCCGCCACGATGTTGAAGCAAGTTGATGCTAAGAGAAATTGTGCACTGCCAGGAGATTGTGATAGTGGTCTCACGCCTGAAACAAACGCAGTTTGCCTGAAGGACATTCTTTCTTTCTCAACATTTCTTTACCTCGTAACCTTTACAAGGTAAAGAATAGCTCCTCGCTCCAGCAGATTTAAACACTGACTGTTTTGGAAAAAACCCAAACTATCACAGCTTGGAGCTGTTAAGAACACTTTCTATGATGCTGGACAACAACTAATGAGTGGTCTGATCTGTGTAGGCTTTTCATTCCTGCCCCCTTTGGTATGGCGGGAAAAACATGGGGGGGAAGAGGGAGGTCTGGGAGAGATGGTCCTTGGAAGGGATAACAGATGTTAAAATGTCTGTTTTATCTTTCTTCTCCTTGTAAATTTGGTCCTCTCTTCCATTTTTCTTCCCCTGTGGCCATAGTATTTCTTAGTAGTTTGGTAGTAATAAATCTATTTTGCACTAAGTTATGCAGCCTGTCTGACCATCTCGTCTGGAGCCAATACGTTTTTCTCTCAATTACTTAATGTACTCTGAAAGCATGAATTTTTCGTGTTAATTGGCTTTTTGCTCTCCCTTCTCTCTCTCCGAATGGGGGAAAGGGAAGTCGTGGGTGCAGTTTTGGCTTCAGCACAAGTCAACACCGACACAGTACAAGAACTTACGTTTCCTCCTCTCTATCTTGGAAAGAAACGGTTATCATACATTCATCTTGATGTTTGAATGATGATATGAATTATGATGATGATGAGATGTGAGACCTTGTCTTACTGAAAGTGGAGAAAACATAAATTTTAAAATGATATATAAATTAAAATTTTAGTCTTCTGGGTTGGGTTCTGAAATCCAGATGAATCTTAGTTCAAAACTCTCACTGCAGGCATTGCTGATTAAAGGAGATTCCTTGATCTGCAAGGTTGGCATGAACAAAATTTCCACACTGAGCTGTTGAGGAAACATTTAGAGCAAGTAGCTCATGATGCAGCTGGAAGTTGAACTCTGGATGGGGGAATGTTTGGGAACTGAAGGCAAGAGGGTGACTTTCTGGTGTGCACCTTTGCGCAAAGGGGATGGGACTTTTAGGTTGTGACCTGTGAGATCAATGCTAAGAGCCTGTGGCCAGGAGAGGATGATTCGAGAAGACTCCAGATTACTGAGCAGGACTGTGAATTATAATTCCCAGGGTTTCCCTTGGCTAGGGCCACATTGAGGAACCGCTCCAGCTCATTTCTGTGTACTGTGCTCGTGAAAATTGCCTAATGGTAGGCATCTGAGACTTTGCTGTGGGAAACCTGAAGGCTGAACATAGAGGAAACATTTGTGACTTGTGTGAGTAGGGCTTTGTAGGAGAGTCAAGGTGGGATCCATTGTCACTGGAGCTGCCCTGTTTTCCCACAATTAGAGTCTCTGGCATGGAAGTGTGAAGCAGGTAGTCCCTGATGGGCAGAGAGAAAGAATTCCTTCACGAGCTTCCTGTCTGTTCTCCTGTGCTTAAAAGAATAGGTCTTTTCCTTTCCATTGGGAAAAACACCACTTTTATTATTATGGTACATCAAACTTTCTAGTGGTTTTTCAGAATGCTGGTAGACCAGATATTTAGTTTGCCTGAGTCTTCCTCGGTGAACTGATGTAATGGAAAAGTATTTTTTTAACCATTGCTGATTAATATCACTAGTTTTTATTGAGCTACAAAAATTTTCTGGCTGACTGACACTTACATTCATTAAGATAGATTGACAGCCTTGTTTCCGCGTTCTACTAACAAAACTAAGTGGGTGAACAATTATATGTTGGCATCAAAGAAAGGCCACCCTGCCAGGTTTATCCTTCCATCCATTGTTGTGGGTTAAAATTCTTCCCTTTTGTTTCTTTCTTTGGGAATTTTTCTTCCCATTTGTTGCTGGGGTACACTAATTGCTGTGTCATCCTTTTAATGGCTGGTGATTAACAAAGACATTATACTATGCCAACTAAACGGTCTGGCCAGCGCTGGCGAGAGTGTTTTGTGTGGTGGGGGGATTGGCCGTTTTGTTTCACTGCTTCGCTGAGAGGAGGTCTGTTGCTTGCTGACTGCTACGGAGAAAGCTGGCCGCCTTCTTTTCTGCGCCAGGTTCTTGGGCTTTGCTTGCTGCCCGTGGTTCAATCTCCTGTGGCTTGCGGGGGATTCCAGCTTCAGGGTGGAAGCTCTGCTCATCCCGTTTTGCAGCCGCGGATTAGCTCGTCTCTTTTTCGCCGTCTGGTTTCTGCTGTCCAGGAGCACAAGATCTGTGTTTCCGCTGTGAGTTTTGCAGAGAACTTTTCTCTATCCATCTCTGCATTTGTATCATCATTGGGCCTGCGGAGATCTGAGCCAGCCCCGGACTGCACAACGCCTCGCTGCCCTCCGGAGAATCGCTGCACCCCCTGCCAGCGTGGGACTTGTAATACACCAAAGGGAGGTTGTATCTTCTCTGTAAGGCTGTCAGCTGGTTTGGATTGGGCTGGTTGTTGCTATTGTTATTGTTACTTGTTTCAACCTTGTTACATATTAAAAAATGTTATTCCCTTTTACCCATATCTGCCTGCAAGCTCGTGATTTTTTCAAGTTATAATAAATTCGGAGGGAGTGGTGCATATCCCACTCCAAGGGGGGTCCTGCTTCATTGCAACACCTGTCTTTTCAAACCAAAGACAATCATCATTAAAATTCAGATTAGATCTCTCCAACAACAACAACGG
>VKON01000207.1:409559-429058 GCA_009741485.1 Malurus cyaneus samueli
AGATAAAGCCTACCTAAAATCAACTCCCAAAGAATAGCCGCATGCATGCAGCAATCAGATGGAAACAGCGACACAGAAATGTTACAGCTTCAAATGCTAACGCAACAACAGAAAGTGCTGAAACACAATCCCCTCACGGGTGTACTCTTACTTTCTTTGTTTTCAAAGGAAGATTTTTTAAATAAATAGAGATAGTAAGAAAACACGTTGCCATTTTAATCAAAGCCCTGCCCTGTACATGAAGAAAAGACAGTATACCCACAAAAAAATCAAAAGGATCTGGTGGTGCCAATCTACCCGCTGAAACAATGCACTTGTTGATTCACACACAAATTTTTGCTTCGATACTAGTAATTCTCAAATGTTTAAATACATAACGAGAACCTCCATATGTACTTGTTACACATGCTTCTATACATAAGGTTATCAAGATCTCTGTGTTACATCAACTTCTACTTGAATCACTTTCTTAAGGAGCTTAGGGAGAGAACATTAAAATCTCCTAACTCTGTTCTAGCCCTGATCTATAGTTAAGCTTTGACGAACTTCCAGACAAGCATCAAAACCTCATTATCAAGCAAAATGTGACATACTGGATTCTACTTCACAGCATAACCCAAGCACATTATATTAATCCTGGATTATCTTCGTGCAGTATAACTATCATTAGGCTTTGATGCTGTCTGAATGCACTCCAGAAGATAGACTAAGTAGATAAGTCAACTTATCAGTATCGTCATAGTGCTAGAGTATTCATCCACCAGCGATGTTCTAAGTAGTAATATGGTGATCTTGAGAGCTACCATAGTGTGTTGGACCTCTTTTTTGGCGACGACACAGGTATTAATTCTGATTATCCCCTCAACTGAGACTGAGAGACCATCCGATAAGAAATCTGCACAGCATATTCGTTGTTATTTTGTTTTGTCCACACTGGTCATGACGTACTACTCCGGGACAGGAAATAGCGATGTGTTGCACCACTCAAAGCATGCCAAGGAGGGCATGTTTGAACAACTAATACACATTGATTTTTATCTATCTGAGAAATAGCCCTGCTATTACCAGACAATACAAATAAGTATGCTGTGTACTTGTTATTCTAGTGTTCATATATTCTTAGAGAAACATTTCCCTCTCCTAAGAGGACATTCAGTCATACTGTATCCACTAATAAAGGTTGCTCTCCAAGGACAGCTTCATCTTCACCTCCTAGTGTTGAATCCTCCTCTTGTCATCACTGAAACATGACTGTGACCTGTCAAATTAGAAATAGAATTTCCTTCTTTCAGAAAGATTTTCTTGGTATTCAATCTGTAGCTTTGGAAGACTGCAATAGCTGTCTACAAAGCAGACGACATTATTTAATGCTCTACTCTCTTATATTACACAATATATTACACAATATATTACATAAATATTACACATCTGATATAGATAGATTTGATGTTTGTAAATACCAAACAAACATATGCAGGAAATAGCAGGTAAAGTCTGTAGTCTATTCCCTGGTGTCAGAGATGTTGAGTACTATGTCACTGAAATACTGTAAAATACTTGTATCAAATAGTTATTGTCTGAGATTATCAGACTTGTTCGGTACAACATATTCCTCAATGACATAAAGTCTTTTCAGAGAACCTGAAGGAAGAAAGTTCTCCTCTGGAAGAGTCTTTGAAGTGGATCCTGCTTGTCATTGGGTGAATAGTAAAAACTTATTTTGGTGCTCTATTCTCAGACTTGATGCATTGAACATTTTCTGACTACAGCCCTGAGACATGAAAATTGACAGTGACCCAGGTCCTCAGCTTCTTTTCTGAGGGATTTTTTATAAAAATAGATAACAACCCAAAGCTTTACTTACATGTTTCATTATGGGCATTCTCAAGTGATCTCTTTGTTATACTTCTGGGAAGACAATGATGGAGAGGTTCTTCATCCATAAGTACATGTAGGAAAAATAATGTATGGACCAGTATTTTGGAGGGAGATGTTTGCCATCAGAAGGCAGATATTCAGAGAGTGTTTTTTGGTCATGGAGTATTATAGCTCCAGCTGCCTCCCACAGTATTTTCTACATGGTAAAACAAGCCCAACAACAAAGTTTTGAGATATGTTCATATTATAATCCTGGCATTAGTTTTCAAAATTCAGCAGTGTGGTAGAGTGGAAAAATATCTCTCAAAACGTTACTATATTATCAGAGCCTAAGTTTCATCTGTTTCTGCCTCTGGTTTGTGTGGAATACTTCTTTACTCAAAATGCCCATGTGTTTAAAGGAGCTCAGATAATTCGAGACACAAATTGGAAATCGGCAGTATTCTGAAAGGTGTTGGTGTTGTTATAAAGCATTAAGGGTAAATTGCAATACAGATGAGGAAAACACTTTCCTGCTCATGCTAAGTGTGTAATTCTCTAGCTGCAGTCACTCACTAATTTACACTCTGAATTAGGTGAAGCAATAATTTTATTTAAAGAAAGAAAAGGAGAATGATTTTATATAATGTAACATTCACTTAATATATTATGTGTTACATTAATTTATATTGCATAATATGTATAGTAACACATACGTTAGATCTATTTTGAACTAATAATATAAAATTTAAATGCTTTAGAAGGAAGTTACTATATTTTGCATGCAAATATGTGAATACATGAGCATCAATGTATTTTTGCTGTGTGTACTACTCAGCTTCAGAGGGCTGCAGAGTTGACTTCAGAGTAGAAAAGCATTTTATATAAACACTCCTCCTCTTGTTGCTCAAAATGTCTGAATGAAATTTTAATCCTTGCCTGCATTTGTGTAATGAATGTGATTTTTTCTAAAACTCTTTCATTCAGAAGGTGATACTTGTACCTTAATAACAACTAGTGTATAGATGGAAAGAGCAACTTTTACCTGGAAAAGTTCTGGGTTTGTTGATATTTTTTCAGTTTTTGTAAGTTTTCAGGTGACTGCTTCTGCACATTTTCAAATATATAACTTCTCTAGAAACAGCAGCACCAAACTTTCCCAGTGGCCTTCTGAATAACCAAAAGGCTCACATACCTTGTTCTGTGTTTATATACTTGTTTGCATATAGATGTTTAAAAATTGGTCTGGTCATGGAAGTCAGAAAGTACTTTGTTTTCCATACAGAATATGGCGCATGTCTGCACTCTTTTAACTAAGAGGTCTAGAAGGAGTATTTATATTTCCATATATATCTATCTGTCTATCTATATATATACCTATCTGTCCCAGCTCAAGTACTCGTTAAGCAGGGTAGTTTTAGCACCACTGTTTTATCTCTTTTTCTGCTTTGGTATATTCTTCTGCTTTTGATAATTTACATAAACATACATATATATGAATATTGCATATGACTTATTTTAAATGCAAGGCACCCAGCTCCCACAGTGAAGGGGTGTATACAACAATTTGATTTGCTCTGGTCTGTTTTCATTACTGGCAAATTCTGGGAACACAATAGAGGTTGAAAAGGCTGACAGCAATGGACAGTATTTATTTTGCGTGAAATATTTGAAGGCTTTTTAAGGCAATTGTATTGCAAAGTTTTGTGTGAAACTATTGCTCCTTGATTTTATTTTGCTTTCCTGGAAAGAATGCCTTAAAAGTTTTATGGCAAAAAAAATTTTGCCATAAAGGAACTTTTATCCAAAAGTTCCTTTGTGGATTGAGTCAGATCTGTGGTTTGGTTTTTTGGGGATGTTTTTTTAAGAGTACTCCTGGATTTTTCCCCCATTTGCATAAATGTGAACACGAACTTTAAATAAGTAAAGAACCATCAGATTCTCAAGGTTTCTCAGTGAAAATAACGAGACAATACTAACAAACACTTGAAGAAGTTGAAATATATTGAATTTTAAAAGTAAAAATATAGAGATCTTAGTTTAGATATAGTTTAGGGATTTTAGATTGTTTCGGGTTTTTTTTTTTCCCAGGAGAGTGAAATGGCTTCTGAAATGTGCGTTCACCATTTTCAACCAAGTCAGTTGGTGCTGTTATTTATAGCATATAGGTTATCCTTACATTAAGCATGTATTTTTAATAGACAGCAAAATCACACTGTTAATTAACCAAGATGTACAAAGGCTTTACTTTTATTATAGCAATATCTTAGTTGTGTCTATATTCTTATGCAGAAAGAAGTTAGATTTATTATCCTATTCTTCTCTCCTCAAACAACTATCATTTATTAAAGAGACTGGGGAAAGCAACTGCTGTTCATGATTTGATCTATAATTTTCCAATCTTTCCCGTCACTTTCATGAAAGTAGTATTTTTCCTGAAATAAAATGAAGGTCAGTGTGTCAGCCTGACTAGGCGTCCATAACCATCATTCACTTTCAGTCAGATGCACAAAAAAAGATTTGTTTCAGAAATTTTTACATCTGTAAATTACTTGATTTTTGACTCTGGTTTCTTGTGTTATTATAGAAGAATATCTAAGGTTACTATAGCAACCAGTTTCATGACATGCTTGTCTGTAGCTGTCGATGATTAGATCATGTACGAGTTCTCACAGTTAGGTTTGATTAATATTTTTGGTAGCTGGGGATACTGTTATGTAAGCATCTGCTGCTGATACTAAGAGTTCTGTAAATTAATTTATTTTTATGTGCTGGATAGCACATCACATCTAAACAACCATGCTGAAATGTCTTCTTTTAAACATAAACAGATGAACTTGGTCAAGCATTAGTATTTCAAGTCCTTGACAGTTCATTTCTGACAGGTTTCCTGAGCAAAACCCTCTTTTTCTTATTTCTGTCTTAATGAAGACAAAGAAATGATTATGTGAATAAATAAACACAACTTCTGAGCTCCCCAGTGTGCAAGAGAAGTGCTGGCTTAAGTATATTTTCTGTATATGCTCCTGTACTTTATTATTTTGAAAACCATTTCCAAAATGTTGCTAATAAACACTTGGAAATATTTTAAAGGAAGCCTTGCTTTGTATTCCTCTGCAAAATCCTAGTGCAGGGTTTTGTTTTGGTTCTGTGATACCATCAGTTCTGTTATGAAAACAGACAAATGTCCATAAAAACTCTTTAGTCAGCTGCTACAATGTAAAGCAACTTTCCTATTTCTAATCACCGCAGAAGCGAAACTTTTTTTCCAGAGAGATGCAAATCCCAAGTCAATGAAGCTGCCAGATTGTATGGCTTGTTACTAATCAAATATCCAGATAATTTTTCTATTCAGAAACTCAGGCTCTCTCTTTAGTGTATCTCGCACTAAATCAGATTTTGATTAGGTTTTTTTGTGATTAAACTTGGTGGAAAGACAAAAAGTTAAGTTAGCTTGTGGCATTTGCTGGGGGAATGTAGATTCTGAGATGTGTTTTGGTTTGTTTTGGTTTTGGGCTTTTTTTCTGTTGTTGCTTGTTTGGTTTTGTTGTGGGTGTTTTGTGCTTGTTGAGTTCTTTTTGTTGTGGGTGCTGTTTATCTTTCGGTTTGGTTGGGTTTTTTTGTTGGTTGGTACTAGTGGTCTTCTTTTCTTCTGGTTTTTTTTTTTTCCTGGCTGAAGGTAGGTTAGAAGCTCTGGTGAAGTTGAATAATTTTCTAATAATAATATTAAAAAAAACAAAAAAGAAGAGAAGAAACTGTTTGGGTCATTTGTTTCTGACTTTCCACAATAGACTGTGAACTTAATAAACAGTGAACCCATAACTGCTCTGCAGTGGCCCTTGTCCTTTTGAAGAATCTTGATTAACTTGCAACATCATTGATGTTGATCTTTTTTTTGGGAACTTGTGTGCCATGACAAATCGCTGAGAGGGCCTTAAGCTCGGTTTATGTCGGCGGAAGCACCAAAAAGCTTCTGCTGAGCCAACAGGTAAATGATTGAGGCTGGCTCATGCTGTCCCCAGTCTGGAAACCAGTATCTAAGCACAACAACAAGTCTCGTACGTCTGTCCAAGACTCTTTGGGATGTAGTTATGTCCGAATGCTTCTATGCGTGATATGCAGGTGGTTGGCAACACCTTGGCAAATTGAGGTTCTTAAGGCCACCCTGGTGATCAAATCAGCTCATCCAGAATGGTTTTGAGATACAGGTTACGGTAACTCATGAAACAAACTGCTAAGATGCAGGGATGAATTTTAAACTGATTGTATACCAAAGAAAATGACTCAGTGAATGAAAATGCTCATGAAGAAATCATAAAAAGGAATTTGTGAACAATTGGGACACCAAAAACTCACAGATACCACTGTGTCATTAGATCATGCTGCTGATGTGGAGAGCAGTTTGCTATTGATTTAACAGATTGCTGAGACAAAGAATTTATTTTAAGCATTCTTTTGTCATTAAAAAAAGATACAGTAGAGTTAAACAACTTTAGTAAGACACTTTTCCTTTAAAACTACATTTTATAGCTAGTATGTAGTAACTTGTGTGGAAAATGTGGTTTAAGTGCTCAGTGTCTTACAAAAGAGTTCAATGTTATGTGAAGTGGGTCATAAAATCATCCTCATCACATCTAGCTTTTGTATACTTACTACTGATCTGTCATACCTCGGCCCCATCCTGTCAAGATGCAATCAATCATGAAACAAAAAAAATGAAAATGTCTCATTTTCACATTGAATACATGAAACTGTTTTTCCTCTTTTTCTGTAGTTGCAAGTATTTTGATTCTTGTGATCCTTTCATTTCTGACTAGACTGTTCGGTGGGTGTCATTTCAGCATCTGTGCAATTATTTCTATTGTTGGCGTATTGTGCTGGTGCAGGAGTGCTTCCTCACCATTAAATTGAATGTAAAGTTTGGAGGCTGTTGTGTTTGGAGCAAACTGAATGATGAACAGCTCTGTGATCCCCTGTGTTGGGGTGCAGGACAGTGGAACAAGGCAGAAACATTTTCCTTGTAGAAGAGCAAGATGCATCTAAACTGACAGAGGTTGGGCAAACAGAAGCTGTTGCAAAACCTCACACTCAGAGATGTCTTTTCAGGATGATGCTTGTCCCAATCCCACTCAGTAAAACTCTAACATTACTAGTATGGAAGGAAAGTTAAATCAGAAATATCAAATGCTAATCTTGAACTTAACAGAGATGTGTTCTGTGAAGTCCTTGGTGAATTTCACCGATGGTTCAGTGCTGGCACACAACCATTTCCTTCATGGCAATTCTCCAAGATTGACATGTTCTTCTGAGTTTCTGTGTTTTTATCCTGGTATACTTGTATGTAGTTGAACTTCCTACAATTACTAACATTTCAGTATCAGTAGAACTGATGGCAACCGTTTTATAGTGTATACACACGTGTGCCTTTCCTGCAGTTTAAATCAAGCCAAATGGTTGTCTGAATTAAATTCAGTAAAGTCATGGATTTTGATCTGATACCATGCTTTGGACATGCTTCTAAATTATAATTTTTAATTTGGAGCTGAGCTGCTCAAGTACTGCATTACAGTGTATGAAATGCTTTCTGAAGTTCAATTTGAATTGATGTTAGTATAAGCAGAGTTTTCAAACAGAGTAATTGTTTTATGCCTAGCCTGTTTCATGAAGGAAAATGGATCAATTCAAGGTAGAGCTTGTTCAGCTACAAGGAGTGGCACACTGACTACATGAAAGACACTCTGTTTCAGATCAGCTGAAGAAGGTACAACCATTGATCATTCTGTTCACATAAGAAGGACTGCATTACTTGCAATGGGCACAAGAAAGTTTGCCTGACCTAGTCAGAGAGCACTGGTTTCTTTCTTGTGCTATGAAAGAATTGCTTTGCCACTTAGGTCAGCATTATGATGTAAATATCAGCAACAGATTCTGAGATGTCTGAGCAAATCAGGGCATTTGGCCACTCTGATTATTTTTAATTTATCTCCCTGTCTTCTTTTTCCTTGGCCTTTTAATTTTTAATAAAAGTAGTAGGAGAGTGTCATGGTTTTACTTGGTCCAATTTTTGGTGGTGGGGGGATGGGACCAAGAAACCACAAAGATGGCTGCTGTGAGGAAGTTCTAGAAATTTTCTCCTTCTTCTCTCCAGCAAAAGGAGCCCTACCCCCTGTGTCTCTGAGGTTGATGGACAAGCTGCCCATCAGGCCTGGGACAATTGCACAGGTTTGTTACACCTCTGTGATGACGTATTGTCTGGTACTTAAGAAAGAATTCAAAACAAGATAGGGGTGGTGGCCATGTAGCTTTAAGGTTGTTAGTATGTAGTTTTAGTATCATGCACTGGGGAAAAACAGAGCAGGAGGGTGAGGAGATGTAAGAAGAAAAATGGAGACCCAAAGATCACAGTAAGGAGAAGATGGGATTGGCTTGCTGTGCTTTTTGCTGTGGTTCTCGAGCATACAGAAAATAAGTTGTTCTCAAAAAGACTATTTCATCAATGACAGACCTGTATAGAAAAGAGAGCGACCTTGCTCTGAGGAAAAAAAACCTGGCCTTTGAGGACTGGACTGAACTTATCAGGAGCAAAAAAGGGGGAAGAGGCTTGGCCCCGCCACGATGTTTGAAGCAAGTTGATGCTAAGAAGAAATTGTGCACTGCCAGGAGATTTGTGATAGTGGTCTCACGCCACTGAAACAACGCAGTTTGGCCTTGAAGGACATTCTTTCTTTTCTCAACATTTCTTTACCTCGTACCTTTACAAGGTAAAGAAATACTCCCTCGCCATCAGCAGTTATACACTGACTGTTCTTGGGAAAAAAAAACCCCAAAACTTCCACAGCTTGGAGCTGTAAGAACACTTCTCCTATGATGCTGGACAACAACTAATGAGTGGTCTGATCTGTGTTAGGCTTTCATTCCTGCCCCCCTTTGTATGCGGGAAAACATGGGGGGGAAAGAGGGAGGATCTGGGAAGAGATGGTCCTGGAAAGGATAACAGATGTCTTAAAATGTCTGTTTTTATCTTTCTTCTCCTTGTAAATTTGTCCCTCTCTCCATTTTTTCTCCCCTGTGCCATAGTATTCTTAGTAGTTTGTAGTAATAAATCTATTTTTGCAACTTAAGTTATGCAGCCTGTCTGACCATCTCTCTGGAGCACATACGTATCTTTCTCTCAATTACGTTATGTTATCTGAAAGCCATGAATTTTCGTGTTAATTGGGCTTTTGCTCTCCCTTCTCTCTCTCCGATGGGGGGAAGGAGGGAAGGTCGTGGGTGCAGTGCTTTTGGCTTTCAGCACAGTCAAAACCACGACACTAGTACAACGAACTTCACGTTTTCCTCTCTTCTATCTTGGGAAGAACTTGGTTATAATTATTACCTTCATCTTGATTGTTTGATGATGATGATGATGATGATGATGATGATGATGATGATGAGACTCTTGTCCTTACTGAAAGTGGAGAAAAACATTAACATTTTAAAAATGATTACTATAAATTAAAATTTTAGTCTTCTGGGGTTGAGTTCTGAAGTCCAGATGAAATCCTTAGTCAAAACTCTCACTGCAGGCATTTGCCTGATTAAGGAGATTTCCTTGATCTGCAAGGTTGGCATGACAAAAATTTCCAACACTGAGCTGTTGAGGAAAACATTTAGAGCAAGTAGCTCAGTATGCAGCTGGAAGTTGAACTCTGGATGGGGGGAATGTTGGGAACCTGAGGCAAGAGGCTGTGACCCTGTGCTGCACCTTTGCAGCAAAGGGATGGGACTTTAGGTGTGACCTGTGAGATCAAATGCTAAGAGCTGTGCCAGGAGAGGATGATTCGCTAGAAAGACTCCAGATTACTGCATGCATGGACTGTGAATATATAAATTCCCAGGGGTTCCTTGGCTAGGGGCCCCACTTTTGAGGAACCCGCTCCAGCTCTTTCTGTGTTACTGTGCTGTGAATAAATTGCCCTAAGGATATGGGCATCTGAGACTTTGCTGTGGGAAACCTGAGGCTGAACCATAGAGGAAACATTTGTGACTGTGTGAGTAGGGCTTGTAGGGAGTCAAGTGGGATCCATTGGGTCACTGGAGCTGCCCTGTTTCCCAGCAATTAGAGTCTCTGGCAGTGGAAGTGTGAAGGACAGAGTAGCTCCTGGATGGGCAGAGAGGAAAGATTCCTTCACAGAGCTTCCTGTCTGTTCTCCTGTGCTATAAGAATAGGTTCTTTTCTTTCCCATTGGGGAAAAAACCACCCACCTTTATATATTATGGTACATCAAACTTTTCTAGTGGTTTTTCAGAATGCTGGTAGACAGATATTTTTAGTTGCCTTGAATCTTCCTGGTGAACCTGACTGTAATGGAAAGTATGTTTTTTACCATTGCTGATTATATGCACTTAGTTTTATTGAGCTACAAAAATTTTCTGCTGACTGACACTTACATTCATCAAGATAGATGTGACAGCCTTGATTTTCCCGCGTGTCCTACTAACCAAAACCTAAGTGGGTGAACAATTATGTTTGCATCAAAGAAAGGCCACCCTGCCAGGTTTATCCTTCCATCATTGTTGTGGGTTAAAATTCTTCTCCTTTTGTTCTCTTTCTTTGGGAATTTTTTCTTTCCCATCTTGTTGCTGGGTACATAATTGCTGGTCACCTTTTATGGCTGGGTGATTAACAAAGACAATTATACCTATGCCACACCTAACGGTCTGGCAAGCGCTGGAGAGAGTGTTTTTTGTGTGGTGGGGGGGATGGCAAGTTTTGTTTTCACTGCTTTGCTGAGAGGAGGTCTTCTGCTTGCTGACTGCTACGGAGAAAGCTGGCCTGCCTTCTTTTCTGCGCCCGGTTCATTTTAAATGAGTGTGTTTTCACTGCTATTGTCTGCACCGTGGTTTTCTCTCCTGTGCCTTGCCGGGGATTCCAGCTTCAGGGGTGAGCTCTGCTCCATCCCGTCTCGCAGCCGCGGGATTTCTGCTCGTCTCTTTGCCGTCCTGGGTTTCTTGCTGTCCAGAGGAGCACCAAGATCTGTGTTTCCGCTGTGAGTTTTGCAGAGAAACTTTTCTCTATCCATCTCTGCCATTTTGTATCAATCATTGGCCCTGCGGGAGATCTGAGCCAGCCCGGACCTGCACCACCGCCTCGCCTGCAGCCTCCGGAGAATCGCTGCACCCGCCCTGCCCAGGTGGGACTGTAACTACACCAAAGGGGAGGTTGTATCTCTGTAAGGCTGTCACTGGGTTTGGGATTGGGCTGGTTGTTGCTATTGTTATTGTTACTTGTTTCACCTTGTTATACATATTAATAAAAACTGTTATTCCCTTTTACCCATATTCTTGCCTGAAAGCTCGTGATTTTTTTCAAAGTTATAATAATTCGGAGGGAAGTGTGTTCATATCCACCACTCCAAGGGGGGTCCCTGCCTTCATTGGCAAACACCTGTCTTTCAAACCAAGACAATCATTCAATTAAAATTCCCAGATTAGGTCAATTAATTCCCAGTTGCCTTAGATTTCTTAGGTTTCAACTTTTTTTCTCTTTGTTCCATGAAGGTTTTAATTTTATAACATCTTGGTTAGTTATCAAAGAGACTTTATTGGGAAAAGTCAGCATTTCCCTGGGTGTGTCCCTGTGAATAAATTATACTTTGTAAATTCTTTCAGAATCTTAGCACAAGAGCCAGGATTTCTAGGTTGGCTGGTTCATCATTGGCATGTATATGCCTAGTGATGATGATATATTTTTAAATATCGGTTATTTCCTAACATTTTCTTCTGCTGCTTTAGGAAAAAAGGGTGGATGGATTCTGAGGTCCCCGGAACTGTTAAGTTCAGGAAAGCATAATTTGGACTTGCATTATTTTTCCCTTTCAACTAATTTTTTTGGGTTAGCATTTGAATCTAAAACATTTGTGTCATTCAAGAAATAGAGATCTAATAGAAGAGTGGACTCTGTCGAGTGACATCTGTGCATCAGATTTCCATCTATCATGTCAGTAACTATGTGGTCAAATAAATAAAAGTGGTTCATTGTCCCTGTCGTCAGAGGGATGACTGCGCTTGAAGACTGCCTACACTTTATTAGACTGTTTGAAGTGGTTTTTTTAGGTCTGGCTTTTCGTTACTATTGCATCGAGCTTGTGATGGTCTTTGAACTACATCACAGTAGAAAGATTATATCGTCTTGCAGTAGATAGGACGGGTTTGCCCTGGCTTCATCCATGGATTTGATGACATTGTGCTATTTTGAGGAGGTGACAAGCATTATCTTTAGTGGAGCCTGATCTTGTTGGTATTAATTTGAGAATTATGCAATGCAGCAAAACAAAGACGAAAATGGAACCAGTGCTGATTCAGGTATGCTGATTTGAGTTAAAAGAGGGTGTCAAGCAATATAAAATAATAGAATTATAGAATGGTTTGGGACATGGTGATATCCAGGGCAGTATTGATCCGCAGTTCCCAAGAGCTTGTGTTTCAGCTACAATGGTTGCAGCCCACCTCGACCCATTTTTTTGACTGCTGTAATCTGAGCTGAAGCAAGCTCTGTATCTTCTGGCTGTGTTTAGCTGCATAAACATTTTCTTCACCTGAATATGATTTCTCATAAAAGGATGTTGAAAGGGAATTCCTTTTGATTTTCAAATCTTGTACAGAAGTTCTTTTCCTCATAAACATGTGTATTTTCCCTGTTTGTCCTAAAGCTGAGAAACCCGTAGTAATCTGTAGAGTTCCCATGCTTGCTGTTGCTTTGAAACAGATGATGCAATTATTTGCATTCAGTCTCTGCACAGCTCCTAGCACACTGACACAAATCTGTGTTTGAATGTGGACATAAACCCTATGTGAAAACTCTACCTACTGTGACCAGTGGTGCATCTATGCATTTGGTAAACAGAAAGTTGCAGTCACTTCACATCCTTGTTTAGTCTGTTTGCTTTCATATGGTGCCTTTGTTGGCTGGAACTGCTGTGTGGAAAAGGAGACTTATTACACAGAAGCAACTGCAGGTTTCATACAAAAGGAAAAAAAAAGAGAGAAAAAAAAGAAAAAGGAAAGGAGTTAGTTTACATAAGAGATAAAGAGTCTGAAATTAAGTTTTACAGTTGCTCTGCACCATTGCAACTACCAGCCAATAAATCTGATAGTTCAGTCTCCAGACAGAGATTAGCACAGGGTCTGAAGTGGGATTAAGACATGAGAGGTTGATCTCTGTCTGTGTTCCTGCAGCTAATGTCCAGTCTACTATCAGAACTTTGAGTTACAAATTATGAGTCCAATCCTGTTGCAAAATGCAAAGCAGAAGCTGTCCTCATGAGAATCACCATGATCCTGCCTTCCTGAGGAGATGGGTAGTACAATGTGAAATCTAGGATCATCTGCTTAATGACACATTGAGTCCTTTTTTTTTTTGTTTTACATAGTCTTGTGATTTGTTTGCTTTTGCATGTTCTTAAGAAACTGCTGATGTGCTCAGGCTTCCTCTTTTCCTCAGAAGTGAAATTTCTTCATTATGAAGGGTCTTACAATATCCAATCAGGAAGCTGAGAGATTGTATGTTAAGTCTGTGTTGACCTGTACTGTGCTTTTCCAATATTTGTACCAATTTTCCCATTTTTTTGTGCAAGAATGGGAGAAAAAGAGTGTATTTTCTTTGTGTTTTATCTTTCTGTGGCAGATGTCTTAAACTCCAGGCTGCTCTTAGTGTTTGCTATGTAAGGCCAAGGAATTGTCCCTTCTCTGAAATCTCTCTTTGTAAAGTGAAATACTTAAAACATTCTTTTTTTTCTCACAGTCATTCCATCCCCTTTAATCTCAGTGGCCTAACTGTAAATGTAGCCAAAGTTTTTGAAAGTAAAGTTCTTTCCCCGTCTATCCTTGCTACTAATGCTGCTTTTACTTGCTTATTTTTCTTCATCCTTTTCTTTTCTCCAGTTCCATGTAATTGCAGTGGAAGGGAACTTGGGCTGAAAAAGCACATTTTCCTCCTGTCACTCTGTTTCTAGACAGACTACCAGTACTAAATGCTGGCTGTTTCTTGCCCTTTGCTTAAAAATGTAATTTGTGAATGCAGCTATGAAGGGCTTTTGTATCACATGCAAAATGTCATCAGAAAAGAATGGCACTTTCCTGGTGTATTCCTAGGTGAAGGCTTGCTCTGTGTGTGTTGTGCTGCTGGCTGGGAATTCAACCGGCCTTGCCAACATTTGCATCTTACTGATTCCAGTCCTCCCATTCTAAAAGACACATCCATCTTGTTACCAAGTCTTGTCTTACATAAAAATGCAATTTCTTTTCTCAGTGCATATGAGAGAGGCAAGATTTCTGGAAGGTAGCTGTTGTGGGTAGAGTGGGAACTTCCGACAAAGTTTATTAGAGAATCCCTTCCACTGAGTCACTTTCTTTGTAAACTCATTCTCAGGGAGCATTCAAGGTGTGGCTGGATCTTACTCTAGCCCCAGACTTTGTCAATGGTTTATGTTTAAGGATTATACAGGTTTAATTGAACTTCTATAAAACTTTGTCCTGCAGGATTAATGATGACAAACCAGATATATTTACACAAATATATATGATTTATTAAGATAGTGATTAGACAAAAGTAATTAATCAGAATTATTTACTACACAGTATAGAAGCTATAAATACCAGTATAGTATAATGCACTATTTTTGAAGCAATATTGAAAAAAGTATATTAAAGCAATTGTAATAAAACCAGCAAAATCAATTATTCAATAGAGACTGATGTTAATCACCCATACCAACAACTGTGGGCAATTCTTTTTCACTCAGCCTTGTGGATTGACCTTGAGGGCTGTCGACACTCAAGGGAGGAATCTCCATACACACTCCAAGAAGGGATTTGTCAGAAGACCCTGTTGTTAAAATATGGGATGAAGTTGTATAAGTATAAAATGATTGACTGTCAATCAGATGCCTCTAAGTCAGCTGTGTCAGTTCTGTAGTTACAGATAAGTTATTATTAATATCACTTGTTTGTTCCTTGTCTTGGTTTGAAAGACAGATGTTTGCCAATGAAAGCGGGGACCACCCCTGGAGTGGTGAATATAACCTACCTTCCCTCCAAATCATAACTTTGAAATCATGGAGCTTTCAGGCAAAGGTATGGGAAAAAGGGAATAACAGTTTTTACTAATATGTATAAAAAGATAAAAACAACAACAACAATGATAGCAACAACCAACCCAACCACAAACCCAGTGACAGCCTCCTCTGGGCTGTCACAAACCCTTTCCTGTGGTGCAGTTACGGTACCAGTCAGCAGGGGTGCTGTTGGCTCCCGGCTGGGCAGGATGGGTGCAATGATTACCCTGCAACTGCAGGGGACGCTGTGGCGAGGGTCGTGGCTGATTTCAGCTCTCTCACGTGGCCAATGGCGGGCCAGCTGGCAGAGATGGATGGAGACAAATTCCTCTACAAACTAACAGGGGAAGCCGGTCCTGCTGCTCCCTCTGGTTCGCAAGAGGAGTTGTAGCAGGAGCCTCGGAGCAGCCAGATGGGCAAAGAGATGAGCAGAATCCTGTGGCTGTAGACGAGGTGTATCAGAACTTGACCACTGTAACTGGAATCACAGGGCTCCTGGCGAGGCAAGGGAGCAGCAGCCGCAGTGTAGCAAACAGGGGGATCTTGGCGGCGCGGTTTGCGCGCGCAGATGAGTTCTCCCCTGCAGGCAACAGGCGCACCATCCTCCTGAGGGCCAAGCAGGGAGAGAAGTGATGCTAGCTACAGGCGCCCTGCACCCCCCCACCCCCCCCCCCCCCCCCCCTTCTCCATCGCCCCTCCCCGACCGCCTCGAGTTGAATCTTCCGACGGAAACCTGCTTCTGCTGGAGAAAGAAAACCGTCAGATAGGAGAATGCCTCGAGAGTTCCAATTCCCTCCCCAGGGCTGGCAACTTCTTTTGTCCTCCCTAAGCACTTGGTCCTTAAAGTAACAACCCACCCATTGTTAGCAACAAAATGGGGAAGATATTCCCAAGAGGAAAAAGGAGAAATCATAATCTCCAATATTCCTTTATTGGGTACTTTGTCAGGTCTACCACATCTTCATCTCATTATCAGGTTGTTTAACTTCAGGATAGATGAATCAGACTGGTTTCAGCATTGTTTAACACCAAAGCCAGCACGACTACCCTTCTCATTCTTGAATGCCCTTTGCAAATAAGGCATTTACTGAGCTGTTTTACATCATTCCAGACAGAGCAAGCTGCTACTGTAGCCTGTAAATTATTCAGAAGCTAGAATAAAATTCATTTATTTGAATTAACGGTTTACTCCAAAGCATTTCTTGGGCATAAAACTGCCGGTAAAGCTATCCTAGCAGAAAAGAGAGCCTCTTAGCTGAGCTAACAAATTCTTATTTGTTTATTCCAAGAAAATAACCAAAACTTTAATAAAATAACAAAAAATCTTTGTGTTTTACACCAGTTTCTTGATTGAAACATTAAAATCTGTGATTAAATGTTCAATTTCTAACTCCATTAGAATTGTGGCAATGCAGAGTTTTTGCTGGTCACCTGGGAATGTTTCTGAAAGCCTTTTTTGGTGGAACACTGAAATTGGGCTTGCTTGATAAGGATTTAAAGAAGCTGAGTGTTCAGTGAGTTTCTGAAGGATTGTGAGAGGTGCTGGCTGCTGCCAGGACAAGAGACGTCTGGAGAAACAGACACTAATGGGCTGAAGTCTTTAGCTAAGAGCAATTCAATGTTGCTGGTATTTAATGGTGAACACCAAAGTAGTGAATAGGAACTATGAAATTAGAAAAAGAGATATATGAGAAACTGACCAGTAGTTTCTTCTGAGTGCCTTTTGTAGTCATTACGTGCTATGTGAAGTGTACAGTGGAGGAAAATCCTGTAATCATTTTATACTGCACTTGAAATAATTAGGCAAGGTATAAAGTGGTGGAGAATGAAGGACTGTTTAATTGCAATAAGCATAAATATATTCCATCTCAAACTTTGCATAATGAGCATTAAAGGACTATTAAATGCTTCCTAGGCTTCAGAGTTTCTGTTTAACATTATGGAAATAAAACCACCAGCCCAGAAGCTAGGCTACATTTCATTGTACATACTAGAATCATATTCCAGTGCTTGTTGTTGTACTTTTGTTAGCTGTTGCCTTGAAAGGCCAGTTTTTAATAATGACACAGGCACAAGTTAAAGGGATAAAAGGTTTTACCCGGTATTGGGGATCCCAGGTGCACAGCTTGATGCAGAATTGACACGTGTATAGCATGGATACAAGTTTTAAGGTTCAGGAATTATATATCTATCTAGGATTCCCCAATAAAAAACTTAACAAATGCAGTAATGTCCCCCTAATCTAATGAATCCGCCCCGAGATGAGGCCTGAGCCCAGTGTACAAAGATGTTCCAGAGAAGTCTTCACCCAAGGCGGGAGCCTCAGGTTTAAGATAGCACAGGGCACACTGACTCCTTCCTCAGGATGTTTGGTCTCTCTGCCCAGCAGAACTCCTAAACTAAGCTGGAATATCAGGCTCCAAGAATTACAAAGCATGTGGGCTAAGGGGTGAGGTGGATGCATAGAGGGTACAGAAAGCATAAAAAGGAAGAGCAAAAATCATCAGGCATCATAGCCTCTGGTATTTTTCTGCTTCAGATCCTATCATTGTATGCTCTCATGATGTTAATAGTCCAGAGGAGTTAATGTTGGTAAATGTTCCAAAATATGCAACACTTTACTATTAGAAGTCTTGCAGCTAAATATTCCCTGTTGGAATGGGGAAACAGATAAGCCTTTCAAAGCAATCCTTTAAGAAAATTTAAATATGTATGGTGTTTCATTTAAGAAAATGATACACATGTGGTCATACTACCAGTCTGTTAGTTTTCACTGCATAATTCTTATACTCTTGGCCAATTTTGACAGCTAGCCAGAGAGCTCAGAATGTTAACTTCTTGTGAATACTGCAAAGAATTAACTGCTAAGTCACAGGAAGGGAGCTGGATTAATCTCTGACAAAACTGAAGTGAGAAAATATGAAGAACTTGGTGTCTTGGGTTGATTTTTGTGCCAATCCTGTATTCCTATATCCCGTTGGCTTGTGATGACCAAAAGGGGTCTGTGCCTTTAAATCCAACCCGGAAGGAGGGGCAGGGGCAGCTTGGAAGGCAGCGTGGACAGTTTAAAAGCCAGGGCAGGAGGTCCTTGCTTGCTGTGTGCAGCAGAGTTACATTGCTGCTTTTTAGCTAGCTCAGGTTTTCTTAGGCACTGGAGCAAACAGTTTCCCTGGAGAGACCCCCTCTGCAGCTGCTTTGATTCTGCTTCTGGAACAATTTGGCAGCTGGTGGGAAGACGCTGTGTGGCTCCGTCTCATCCCAGACTTTGGAAGAAAAGCCAAGCGGGTGACAGAAAAACACACCAAACCCTCTGCTTCATCCACAGTGAGGAAAAGGACTGCTGCTGTGGCCCAAGCACTATGTGGACTTTTTTTTCTTTTTGTTTCTTTTTCACCGGGACAGGAGCCGCCATCTTTTCTCTGCACCACCACGTGGCCGAATGGTTTGTAGTGAGAGGGGGTGGCATGGTCCTGAGTGTTAAATATCTAACAGTTACTTTTTATCTGTTTCCTGTAGATACTGTGTTTTGTTAATAAACTACTTCTTTTTTTCTCTTCACTTTTGCCCGAACATCTATTTCATATTGGTGGGAAAAGATTATCAAGTTTTTTTTTCACTTCAGAGAAAATATTTATTCTGTAACGTTTTTCTCTGAAAACATTGTCTCAAACCGAGACACTTGGCCATCCTTTTCTTGCTGGCAGTAGCCAACCAAGTGCAGGCAGGACGGAAAATGCCAGCCCATATTAATTCTCCTCAGTGAGGCAAAAACGGTTATAATTCAGATCTTTGTCCTTTTGGAGAGGCAATATCCAGCTAGTCAAATGAGCATGCACACATGTTGGCTGATCCCTTGGCACACACATTATCATGGCATATACTATGAAGCATAGCAAGTAAAGGGAAGGAAAGGGAGATGGATAAGCAGGAGGGAAAAATGTAGTGACCACAGAAATAAATCCTTTGGAAAGCGGTCCTTCTTATTTCACTTTCTACTACACAGTGAGCACCTTTTTTCCTCCACTCTGATCACATGTTTAACCTGGACCAGCAGCATGACAAGGAATACTTGAAGGAAGAAAGGAAGAAATGTTCTTCAAGATACAATCCTTTTGTGCTTGTCACTGCTTCTCTTTCAGCAATTACTTATCAATAACATGATCAGCCATGTATTAAGTGGCAAGAATTATCAATGCAAAGGGTGGGTTTGGGATTGTCATACTGAAAGAAATGTAATGAAAGCCAATGATCACTCAGAAAATCCCCCTGAGTTGGTTAGAATATGGCTAGACTTCCACTTTAAAATTAATTAACAGCTTTAAATTTTACTTATCCAGGCTTACAAGTCTGATGACTTTGGTGACATTTATATAAGGTCAAGCTTGTTTGCCTGGTTTGTTTCTGCATTTGAAGTGTGTATTTATCATTAAAAATTATAAAGAGCTGTAGATTTTCCCTCACATTCAGTTGGAGATTATTCCTCTGTCTTTCAGCAGTAACAGCTGAGGCCAATAATCCTGTAGTTTATAATATGCTTTAGTTTAG
>VKON01000207.1:438982-458663 GCA_009741485.1 Malurus cyaneus samueli
TGGAGACACAAGCATACCCATGCCCCCAAGTGATCAGAAGGCACCATAAGGTGATTGATTGTAATCAAGGCCTTTTGTAGCCTGGCATGTGGGGTTTCCCCTGACATTCCCCCTTTTTGTTTTTGCAAAACACACTTCAAGGTACCGTGAGCACATTCAATGATTGCTTGACCTGTGGGTGAATGATGGATACCAAATTTGTGAGTAACACCCCATAACTGCAAGAACCTGCTTGTCTTCTCAGAGGTGTAGGCAGGACCATTGTCTATCTTGATGGAAGATGGTACCCCCAAAACTGCAAAAGCCACTTGCCAGTACATGATAGCATCATGGCTTTTCTCTCCTGCGTGAGCAGATGCCCACATAGCAGAAGAGAAAGTGTCAATGGAGACATGCACATACTTGGGACAGCCAAACTCAGCAATATGAGTGACATCTGTCTGCCAGAGTTGCAACACTTGCAAACCCCTGGACTGACAGCCACTGGCAAAGGTGTAGTAAATCCCTGGCAGTCAGGACATGAGTTGACTATGTCCTGAGCCTGAGTGAGTGTAAGGGAAAATTGTTTCTGCAAAGTATGCACACTTTGATGGAAAAGATCATGTGATGCTTTAGCTTGCATCACACTGTCGGGCTTCGGTGCTACCCAGGCAGGATTGACGAGCTTATCAGCTCTAGAGTTACCTTCTGCTATAAGCCCTGATAACATAGTGTGACTCCGAATGTGCAGGATGTAGTAAGGATGCAGTCGTTCTTGAATTGCAGACACAAAGATTTCAACAGGGAGAACAAAGCCACATTGTTAACTTCTTTGAGCAATGAGCAATCTAGCCCTGGGCAATTTCAGCAACATAAGCAGAATCAGTAACAAGGTTCAACGGTACATGAGCAAATCGTTGGAATGCCATTGTCAGGCCCTCAACTCAATGAGCTGAGCAGAGCCAGACTCATGGCCTTCCAGGGCCTGCCACCCGGACTCATCTTTTCCAGTTCTCCCTGACCCATCTGTAAAAGCTGTGGGCCCCTGTAGCGGCACACAGCTATTTTTTGGATGCAAAGACAAAGGGGTGGAGTTTGCCAATTGCAGCTGTTTGTGGCTGGGCAAATGATAAGCAACTGCCCCAAGAAATTTTGCAGTGTTGCTTGTAAAGGAGCAGAGTTAGCAAAGCTCCTCTCAAAATATTCCTGTTGTACTGGAAATACAATCTTTTCAGGGTCCTTAGCCATGAGCTGCAAACATCGTTGATGGCATTTGATTATCAACTGAGCAATCAGTTCAAACACCATAGGGGCTGTCTTTTTTTGGCTGATGAGACAAGAAACTCCATTCCAAAACGTGCAACGGGTCAGGCCACTGGTCATTCCATTGGCAAATGATGCCTGTAGGATGAAGGTCTGGAATAATGATCAAAATAGTGGTATCAGTGGAAGGATCAATTCTATAAACCTGTCTCATGGAAACAGCCTGTCGAACTTCATTCAGTGCCTTTCGTGCCTCAGGAGTCAGGATTCGAAGTGAATTTAAGTCTGGGTCTCCCTTCAATGTATCGAACAAAGGGGACAATTGTGCTGTAGTTAGGCCTAGATAAGGATGCAGCCAATTGATAACTCCCAACAACTTCTGAGCATCATTTAGAGTTTTAATGGAATTTTGAAATTGCACATCTTAATGCTGCACAGTTTGTTCCATCATTTGGACTCCCAAATACTTCCAAGGAGGGTGCTGTTGCACCTTTTCTGGGGCTACCTGCAGTCCATAGGAATGCAAGGCAGCAAGCAATTGCGGTTGTATCCTCACCAATTCCTCTGGTGTTGGAGTTGCTACCAGTAAATCATCCATATAATGGTAACAATATGAACCAGGGAACTGCTCATGAATCCCAGACAAAGCCTGTGCAACATACCATTGGCAAAGAGTAGGACTGTTTTTCATGCCTTGTGGCAAAACTTTCTACTGATACCTCTTTGCATGTTCAGCATTGTTAACTGAGGGTACAGTAAAGGCACATTTTTGTACATCCTGAGGTTGCAAAGGAATGGTGAAGAAACAGTCTTTCAAATCAACAATAAAATGTCCCACCCCACAGGTATCATTGTAGGTGAGGGCATCCCAGGGTGCAGTGCCCCATATTTTCCCTTGCTGCATTGACCTTTCTAAGGTCATGTAAAAGTCTTCACTTTCCCGACTTCTTTTTGATCACAAAAACAGGCGTATTCCAAGGGCTTGTGGAAGGTTTAATATGTCCCTGCTGTAACTGTTCTGGAACCAGGGTCTGGAGGGTGGTCAGCCTTCCTTTCTTTAGGGGCCATTGAGGGACCCACACAGGCTGGTTGTTGAGCCATCGTAACTGCAGTGTAGGGTGGATGCCCTTTTGCACAATGGCCCCAATTAAAAATCCGTCCCAATTCTTACCCCCCAGGCCGCTAGTACATCTCATCCCCATAAGTTCAGAGGAGCTGCAGCAATGTATGGTCGAATTGTGGCTGTTTGTCCTTCCTCGTTTTTTATCAGTATGGGTTTCACACTCAAATAGCTCTGCGTTACTCCACCTAATCCTGCGATGGATGAGTCTATCGAAGTTAAAGGCCAGGTTTGTGGCCATGCAGAAAAGGAGACAATGGAAACATCCGCACCTGTGTCGATGAGAACTTGCAGCTGAATGTGTGATGGTGTACCGCTGGGTAAGGTGAGGACGCAGGTCATCTGAGGTCGCCGTCCAGAAAGGTTCTTGGCCCAAAAAACTTGCGGTGCTCCAGTGGATCCAAAACTCCTGTCTCCACTAATTCGTTGTTCTTTTCTGGGAACGCATGACTTAAAGGGCACCAGTTGAGCAATATGAGTCTTTTCCGGGATGGTAACCATAGGTGTAGGAGTAGAAACCATAGCACAGATTTGCCCTATGAAGTCTGCATCTTTAACTCCGTGGTGCACAAAGATTCCCTGCAAAGTGTCACTTGATCTTCCCACAAGCAAAGCACTTAGTCCCTGGCCCAAAGGCCCCTGTGCATTCAAGGGAACCTTGTGCACCTGCTGAGAGTTCAGAGTTACTGTTGCGGCAGTGGAAACATCCGCGCCGGCTGCGCCTTTTGTGCTCCCTCTAAATTGGCTGAGTAAGCCTGCATCGGTGGCGTACTCCGGGGAAGTGCTTTTGTCAGCACGCTCTTCCCCTTCGCGCTCATCTTCCAGTTTCCTGAGTTCCCTATCAGTCGCCCATTAGCATGGTATTTTGATCTACAATTTTTTGCATGGTTTCCAGGCTTGCCACATCTGTTGCACAAACCAGCCCTTTCATTCGCTCCCTGCCTTTGTTGCGACTGAGCCTTCGTGCACTCTGATCTCTTATGTCCTGTCTGTCTGCATTCAAAGCACTTTTTTTGGTGGCCTCAGGACTGCAGCCAAAGCTGACATTTCATAATCTATAGTCCCGACTCTCGCACATGCATGCACCATGTCTGACACAGAGGGATCACCTGGGAGGCTATCTATCACCTTTCTGCAATCCTCATTTGCATTATCTCTGGCTAGTTGTTTAACCAAGAGCTGCGGCAAATTATCATCTTCAACCTGTCTTTCTATTGAAGCTGCAATTTTCTCGAGAAACGGCAGAAATGGCTCTTTTGTTCCCTGCACTATTCTACCGTACCGAGGTTTTGGCGAAGCCACCTCCATGGTTTTTACTAAGGCAGCCATGCCTATTTGCTGACACTGTTCAAGCACTATAGGATCCCACCTAGCCTGAAGGTCTGGGAGGGCGAACTGACCCCTCCCCATCAGGGCATCAACACCAACAGCACATCTGGGGTCTCCTTGTAGCCAGTGCATGTTATCATTTGCTGCCTTTTCAGCCAAAAGCCCCAAAGTGGTCTCGAAAATTCCATACTGCACTGGCTGGAATAGCATTTGGGCAAGATATTTAATGTCAAAAGGTGCAAGCAGATCAGTATTGATCACCCGAATGACCTGCATAACTTCTGGGGAGCCCAAAATGTACTTAGCAAGTCTTGACTGTATGTCCTGAACAACTTTCTAGGCAATCACCTCATGGCTATCGGTCTTGCCTGATCCTTGCACAGCCTTATAAACTGGGAACGCCTGAATGTCTCCTGCCCCATGCTTGTTTCCCGTCACTAATAGAAGGCATCCCTATCCTTTTCAGCCTATTCCAATTGCCACTTTCCAAAGCCTCCATCTTCACCTGTTCCCAAAACCATCCCGGTTCCGAGGCTGCGCAGTGACGTGGCAGGGAGACAGGGTCTCAGCCTTAGATAAAGCCTTGCATGAGCGACCACGGTGACGTTTACGCAATGTCGCAGTGCTCGGCGGAGGGCTCGGTACACACGACCCAACCTCCTTATGGCTCTCATCAGTAGCCTCCTCACTACCAAAATCATGAGTGAGAGGCGGATAATGACTGTCCCGCGCCGGTTCCGGCGGAGATCTGATGGGGGGGGGGGGGGGGGGGGGGGGGGGGGGGGGGGGCGGGGGGGGGGCGGCGGCAGAGCCAGCGGCATTGTGGTTCTGCAGAGCTCCCCGCCACCCATGTCGCGGGTACTACAGAACTCCCCTTCTCCTCTGTCAGCCTCAACTCTGCGAGCTGCTCGTCAGGGGAAGGATATGCCGGTAACACAACCTCCTCAGGAGCTGGATACGAGGGCTTCACATAGCCGCGGGGGGAGAGATACTTTCGTGAGGAGGAGGGGATTGCGGCATTCTCAGCATTCTCGGCATTCTCGGAGCAGTTCGTGTTCGGCGGATTTACGACCGCTCCTGTCGTCCACTCCGATCGCCCACCTGGCTCCTTTTCCCTCTGATCCTGTTCCGCCTTCCAAGCTTTCAACGTATCAAATAATAAGCGCCAAGTTGTTGCTAACTTCCGCGCGCTCTTGTCCCCCAGAGACACGCTGTCCCATAACGCATCTCCCACAGCTTTCCACGATGACACACTAAAAGCCTCTCTGGCATCAGTAGGAAAACCCCTATCTTTAGCCCATATTAGTACATCTTGTAACGCAGAATCTGCGGTCTTTATACCTTTACTTTGCAATATTGTTTTCCAAGTAGACAACACAGTCTTTTTTGTGGTTAGATTATTCCCCATACTGGGTTAATCCCCCAGTGGATCACCTCAACTTCAGGTGTCAGATTTCTGGTCTGGACCTTCGGCGGTGCTCCCCCCGCCTCTCTGCCACCGGGCTCCGTCTCCGCGCCTATCTTCCCAGCCGCTCCTCTTGTCTCTAAGACAAGCTTTTCCTGCTCGGCGGCAGGCGACTCTGTGGCTTCCCTTCACCACTTCCCCTTGCCTTGAAGGCTAGTTGCCCTACTCGAGGCGAGGCTGGGGCCCCCCTGCCTCGAAGGCTGGTTGCCCTGCTCGTATCGGGGCCAGGCTGCTCGACCTGAGCAGGTGTCGTGGTTTGGAATGCTGGCAAAAAGCCAGCCACCCACAACACCTGCTCATTCGCTGTCCCCCACCACCACAACTGGGTAAAAGGAAAGGAAAAGGAAAAGCCCCCGAGGGGGAAAAAAAAAAAAACTAAACAAAAAGGTTCATGAAGTTGAGATAAGAAGTGGAGAGGAAACACTTGATGGACAAAACAGGTGATGCAGGGAATTTAGAAGTTACAGGGTAACTTGTTAGAAACTGCTTGCTAGACAATGCATATTGCTTACTTAACATTGATTGTGTTTTTCAAAGCAGAATGAGAAGTAAGAGATTGTTGACAAAAGCAGGGACTGTGACACAGCTTGTGTTCGTTGGAAGCCCTACATTGGCTAAAACCAGAGTTGTTGTTTGTACTTGGGCCAGGGACCCAGAGAGCATGCGCAAGAGAGAAAGGTGAAAAGTTCAAGACAAGAGGATGAGTATTTTACTTCCTCCTGAGACCCCCGGAGCCAACTACCAAATAACACTGCGCAGGTGAGCATATGGAAATGACTTTTAAACTCATTATAATACGAAGCTGGGATAGGTCATGCATATGTATAGATGAATTGTGAAACTCTGTGAATGTGTAACATGTAACCTAATATATACCAAGCAGTGCCCGTGCTGGGGTGTGTGTGGCTTTGAGGAGTACCTCCCGCTCACCCAGCGCTGCAATAAACATACCTACTTCATGACTTAAAATTATATAAGTTGCGGGGTCTTGCTCAGATCATTTTTTGGATCACTGGCGAAGCCAGCCAGGAGAACCTCTGTCCAGTGCAGGGGCTGTCCAGAATTGGGACTCTTTGGCGCGCCCCAGGTCTTTGTTTTCCTGGAAGAATTCCGCTTCTGGTACGTCCACCGCCCAGGCAGAGCAAGTACCCACTGGCGCTTCATAGGAACGGTATGTTTATCATATATATTTATCAGGAAGTCTACAGGGCGTACGCGTAGCCAGGGGTTGGTAAGACGCTGGGGACGCCTGGCGCACAACGGACCCTGAGGGGGCTTGCAAGCGCCAGCGAGGTTGCTGGCCAGGAACGGTTTTTCGCAACGGTCTGCCGAGTGGGACTGGAGCGAAAAGTTCTGCTATTACCTTGAGTTACGCCTCCAATGACTGTATTAGCAGGAGAAAAGGGTGGCAGAACCTTGGTTGTGTGCTTGTGTGAGCTCGCGCAACTGTGTGTGGCCTTGCGTGTGGTGAAGACACGGATCCCGGAAGTGAAAGCATCGACCAGGAAACCAGGGAAGTTGTGTTGTGTGCCGAAGAACACGGTATTCAGGAAAGTAAGGTTACATCTTCCTTCTTTATTAGCTTCATGTAATGCACTGTTTCGTGACTGTGTCGTGCGCTGTGAATTACACATGCTCGTCCTGTGAATAGCTAAAGCTGCAGCGGTTGGAACCGGAGGGGAGGGAAAAACGGAAAGGAACGAATATATACCTAGGGACAATCCATACTCCACTCCAGTGGTTTAACCCGAGGAGATAAAAAGTACACAAAAGGTGGTCAGTGAAATACAGGTGATCTGGAGTGAGTAATATAACACTGGAATAAAATGGAAAGAAGCCAGGGTAAAGAAATAATAGCAAAAACCCCCCTTGGGTATATATTAGTACACTAGAAAGAAATAGTTAGAACAAAAGGAACAGAAAGTAAGAAAGTTCTTATTAAGTATTGTAATAATTGGTGGCCTTTATATAAATTGGATGGTGGAGAAAAATGGCCACTCTTTGGATCTTTAGATTATAAAACCCTCCTGCAGTTAATGCTGTTCTTGAGAAGAGAGGGAAAGTGGGACAAAGTCTCCTACGCAGATATGTTTTTCACTCTCCAAAATCACCCTAAGTGGCAGAGGGACTGTGGGATGGTGCCACCACAGGACCCCATGGTACTGGCTTTGGAAAGAGACAAATAAGGCGCTAACTAAAAGCTTTAAAGCTGTTCAGCATGCTCGTTACTATAGGTCAAAAGATCTACTAAACTAGACAAGGTTTATCAGGCAGCAGCACAGGAACAAGAATTAACTGATTTTCTTAAGCCCCCTCCTAGGAAGCGAGAGGATGAGGCAGACTCAGAGGACACGCCATCTCCACCAGGGAGCCCGGTCTCTGCCAGAACACGGGGGAAGCGAGGGCAGGTCCTGCAAGCACCCCAACGGGAGGCAGAAGGGCCTGAGGGCAATACAATGCTGATCAAAGTACCTTTTTCTACTATTGACATAGAAGCTTGGAAAAAGATTGCAAAAGATTATCGAACCGATCCAATAATCGTAAGTAAACATTTATGTTTTATAATGAAACAACATAATCCCGATTGGAATGATATTCAGTTGTTATTGGAAGCTGTAACAGAAACTGAAAAACAATTAATTTTGAAAACAGCAGAAGATTTGGCTGAAAATTATTATAAAGTACGACAAGAGGATCACAAAGAATATTTGCCACTCCAGGACCCGAAATGGGATCCAAATAGAACAGCTGAAATGGCTAAACTACAGGCTTATCAAGAGTAGATAGTAAAAGCCATGGAAAAGGCAATTCCTAAAACCATTAATTGGTCAGCACTGTATGCAATCAAACAGGGCCCCTCCGAGTCCCCAACTGACTTTCTGGAACGATTAAAAGATGCTATGCGTAGAAACACAACACTGGACCCTGGGTCAGAGGTGGGGATACAACAGCTAGTGTCTCTCTTTTTGGGCCAATCACAGTGGGACATTCTATGCAAACTCCAGAAACTGCGTTCAACCGAGAGTAGAAATTTGGAAGTATTATTAGATGAAGCTTGGAGGGTGTACAGTAACCGAGAAGCAAAATATAAAGAGGGTGTCAAGAAGTTAGTGACATTGGTGGAAAAGAATGTAGAAGGGAATAACCAGAAAGGGAGTCAGAACCAAGGAAAAACCAAATTGCACAAAAACCAGTGTGCATATTGCAAAAAATTTGAGCATTAGAAGAATAAATGCCCAGAGAAAAAGAATAAATATCCCAATAAGAGATGAGATAATTCTGGGAGGACGATCAAGATATTGCAGTGCTGATTGCGCGCATCGTGAGGGAGCGCACAGTGAGAGAAGAGACCGAGGGAGTTACCAAGCGCGCTACGCACAGGAGACGTCCAGCTTGTTTATACGTGATAAAGACTAAGGAGACAAGGAGAGAGCTAGAACGTGTGACTGGTCGTACCGTCATACCGGCCTACCGAGGGTTAAAGCACACCTCTTATTTCCGGTAGATATAAGCCTGACGCCTTGATCGAGTATTATATCAACTGGTTAGTCATAGCAGGCACTTGGTGCCAGGCCGTGATATCTGAAAGAAGACTTATTTTTGTAACTCCCTTGGAACCGTATACACTGGGCTACTCAAGTGGGTGACATCGCAGTTACTATTGTTATTTATAATACTATAAGTTTCTTGTCGAATCTTACGGATACAATTCCCAAGAGCAAGCACTGCTGCGGTAGGGCGTGCATTGTATTGGAAACAGTTACATAGCAAGTCCATCTATATATAAAAAACATTAGTGGAAAATTACGTACCAGCGTGTGCGGTGGCAAGGGTGCAACTTGATCAACCAAACGATCAATCGCTAAGGAGCAGATAATATACGCTTAGTATATTGACAAGTTACCCCTGAGTAACACGTCAGGTATATAGGAATTATGGAGGAACACTAACAACATCCAGCCCGCACGTATCTTCCCTTGGGTTTGCGCTACTGATTGCCAGTCATTCAGGAGAGCTAAGAATACCAGCACCCTACGAGTCTGGACGCACACATTAACATAATCTCAAAAGAGGGAAAGACAGCGTCAGTTAGAAGTTAAAACAATTATCCTATATAAAGTGGACTACAGAATTCGATCTATCTGACGCGTTTAGAGTATGTCGTCATGCCGATCCAAGTTAATATCTTAATTATAAGCGACTTTTTCTGCAGCTACGGATATTGAGAATGAGAGTGCACTGCTAATTCTACATCCTAGTATAACACCGTTAATTCGATCTATTGCTGACCGTCGCAACCCTGATGGATCATTACCGGATAGTACACGATTGGCAATGTTAAGTGGGACTGTAATAGGATTACACGAAGAGCATCACTCACCCATCCTGTACTAGTTCGGCAAACATTCCTATATCAGCCGCGATTACATTATAACTGGATTACCACCAGGCGGAGTTGACGACTGGGTTATCTGTCTGTGTCGTCTAAGGATATTGAAGATGCATCTTGTCATTGCTCGCCCTCGTCGCAACGAAGCCACCCGGAAAGATCATCTCTCCGTTGTTGAAGCATGAGACAAGCTTAAATTGGGCAGATATAACTGTAAGCTCAGCTTCACCTTAGCCACACGCATATGGGCTAACGCGAACTATGCTACCGGGGTCTATCATAGGCTGTCAGAGTATGAGGTACATAGATACCTCGACCATAGTATTATGAGATCAGAGCTCTACACGCAACGGACTTAGACATTCTGCTAGGGTCCTAGGCACACAGATAAGGGAATAAACTGGTCGCAAGGACGTTCAGTGCTGTATGCACTCTCATACTTTATTTAGCTTACTGCCACATACTAACTGTACATGGAGGCCTTGATCGTCATACCATGGCGAACGTATAATGACCACTAACCAGAATCCTACCGTCCGTAGTACTGGGATAAGCCGCAAGGCAACCGGGGCTTTCCCAAGAAAATTAGCGGACCAACTGAATGAAAAAGACACGTATTGTACCCTGCGCGGCTAGTTCTGAGATGTCCACGGTGAAAAGACAAAGGCAGGCTTCGGGCGCAGATCGGCAAGGAAGCCAATCTCTTGCCGCTACCTAAACTCAACGTGTGGACAAGAAACTCAAAGCCGATTCTCTGACACGTAGTATGAAGCGGTGCTCGACAGACTTTGAAAGGTCATGATTATCGTTTATGGCTTATGATAACCGTTGGTAACGACTGGTCTGTACTCTATATATGCATCTCTATAAATAAAGACTCTCGGTTTAGCCACAGACCAGTAGTCGAAAGTCTCCCATGACCAGACCAGCCGCACTACACACAAGCCATTGTATTGATGCAGCTTGAAAGATGCCCATCATAACTCCAGCACCCATAGAGCCTCTAGGACTCCTCAGAACGTGATAGTAAACCATTCTTGTCTGCCTTGCTCGGCTGCACAGTGAGAATACAGGGCATCATCTTTGCGCCTGGGAAGTTTATTATGTCACAGAACGACCTGGCGTCGCTGTACTCCGGACGTACGGGGCCAGTGCCTTTATCTGTTACTCAAATATGTCACTAGCATCAGACCATCAGCGCCAAGCATGGGAACTGGGTCAGGGAGTGCACTGGTCGAGGCGCTTCGATTATGCACGCAGTGGTGCAGTAGCGATTACTTCGACCGGCCGGCACACGACATCGTCTTGTACATTGAGTTACCAAGAAAATGACTGTGCGTGCGAGTGCATCGACAAACACCAGTAGCTACCGCGGAACGCCAAGTTGCCTATGGATAAATCCGAAAGAGCTGGCATCATGTCTTAGTATCGCACTCATTCACGACCGAGGTTACTTCGAACGAGATTTATCCAGTGACAAGCCAACATAAACAATGGCCACGAAAGCAAGATGATGATAGCAGGAAAATATGCGCTTATCTTGAAGGCTTAAGACCAGCCTGAGTCTGATCTGCAGCCGTATTGGCATCCGATGCTGCGGACCCAAGTCCATCCTGATCGTTGAAGATCGGCGTATGACCGATTCCAGCAGTGCACTCACAGACGTACTGTGCGGTTACATCATTGGCAGTCCAGTACATTATCTAAGTGATGCTATATATCAACGCTAGCATACCGCGATCATGAAGATAACTAGCAACTTCGACGACATTGGCTAGACATATACTAGTACGCTACTCAGACTTCACATTAAGGATCTAACAGCCGGCCATTTGAAGCCACTATACTTTGGTTAACCGACATCCGCATCATCACAGACTTACGGAGATAGAGGATACCTCCACCCCTTCGGGACATTCATTTACCATATTATGACTGTCAGATCCAGATTGCAGTCGTACGACAGTTATTGCCCAGTCGCTTTCGACGGGGAATAGGTAGTGAGTGCCAGTCTTAGTACCATGCTGCGGATATCGGTAGGCCTTGAAGTATACTGAGTCTGGACGAAGCGACATCCGTACTCCGCTGCGCATGGCGTACACCGCATTAGATGACATGCAGGTTGCACAATTGCGACTACAGGTGTATATTGCAAACGTCGCAGTGACCACAATCGCCACGCTATTAGCGCACCATTACTTTCTAACTTATTATCTCATCATTACGAGCTATCAGCTCATGAGCTGTTCTCAGAGTGTGCACAAGTAGGTTGAACATGTTCTCTTCAAGGCTTCACATATCATACGCAACATTTACAGCCACTTCTTCTATCGTTCATTCTGACTAGCAGCTAAAAATAACGCTATCATGATTTTCATGACAGATCACACCATACATATATTTCTATATAGATCTATCTACGCCTACTATTGCGACACCCCTACAACGACCATGACGACTTCCGCCTCTATAGACCATCAGTGCAGATTATTAGTAGCAACTGCGAATGTCTTAATCCGTTAGAAACTTACTGCGAACTACTTCATCTACAGCGTATGAGATGCCGCAATCACATTATTAGACTATGTATTCATAGTTATTTGCCAACTTTGATAATAATCGAAGACCATCATCCTCAACTATACAACACTCACACCATGCATCGCTGCTTCATCAGAATAATGCATCATCTTACTAGTCGATCGTAGTACTAGCCGTGTTATCTATCATCTAACTAATCTACTCCACTCTTCTACTTCCAACAGCTGCTAGTCGCATGACCGGCATGACATCCGGCCATACTTAGTCATACTATTACTGCCAAACCTCGTACGACCTCGGCTTATGCACGAGACCAGACTACCCATCTACGTCAGAACCCATATCATAGCATAGAATGTATTATCATTGAGCATATGCATGACATCATCGCTACAACTCACACTCACATAGTTACGAACACTCTTCCTTACTCTCATTGATATCACAGCTGTGACAGTATTGTACATTCAGAATACTGTATCACAGCTATGCTTGATACTACTCTATACTAAGACATTAAGAAGTAACAATCATACCACTCTATCTAGACTCATCGCTCACAGCTCATTATATACATTAGTCTAGCCCGACGTTATCAGCTCTCCACTATACCACAGCAACATTATGTGTTCAGCACATATATGTACACTGTGACATACAGTTTATCTTCTATACTCAATCAGAGACACATCGAACATTCTATCAGCACTTACACAGCACGACGTCAGACTACACGCTATGACTGTCGCACCACCCCACAGCTGACAGTGTCAGCAACATCATATCATCTTCGTCCATCACTGATTCACGACACGAATGCAACTTACGCGCCACCAAGTGACTAGCACTCTGCTGACCATGCTACGTTTACACGCTTAATATATGCTAAACGTCTTCGCACAAGTTACGATTACGACGCAGAACTATATATGCCACATCTAACGAGACGTTATCAGTGCAGTAATCGATCTATTTTGGTACTTGCGCGTATATCATTCTCTCAACATCAAGGATTTAGGTGCGCCGTCTACAGATCAACACTCACAGCGACCTACACACTCACTTGTTATGTCACCTTGTCTTTAAAATATACTGATATATGCGACTCTATACCATAGCAAGAACTAGATTATACCGCTCACACTATTATCAGCTCTTTCATACAGAGTCATATTCTGATTTCTTCGTTACATAGTCAGCTGTTCGACCACTCCATCCAAAGTGGTACGTCTTAATGCCGATATTACAAGCACCACCTAAGTATTAGTCTCTTCTATTATTGCACATCTTGAGTTACTTATCACGAGAGTCACCGTTCAAAAACAGCGATCTTGTCGACATCACCAGCCTCTTGCTGCTAATTCTGCAATGAGTAGGATGCGTGACCCTACTTGAACGAACTAATTCACCTATGCCATGCGAGTGGCATTCGACTTCCAAGATACCATCAAGACAGATAACTCATCACCGCAATCGAGAGTGTACGATGTGTGATCCTCCGCATGACCTAAACGACGCCCAAGCATCAGATACCATTCACGCAAGCATAAATAGCTTGTCATATTCGACGCAAGCGGACTAGGACCCTGGCGTTACGAGGCAGTGCGGCCAAATCTATTGTAATCTTTCTACAGCAGCTGTCCGGAAGTAAAGGATGTGGGTTACTCGCGATCCCTGTATGTTAATCTAAGTCGAGAGACTCACCATATCTTACAGGTGTGCCAACAGACTTTTCCTCATACAGCGAAATACGAACGTATTGCATGCCTGCGGACAGCTAACATCAGTATTGAGCTATGAGAAGTAGATCTACGCCGGCGCTATGAGCATATCGCTATCTCGGCAGAGACGACGAAGTCTTCTTTGAGGGTGGACTCGCAGCCACACAACAATAATCCTTTTCAGCAACAACGAATTCTATTGACGCCGTCTACACAGCAAATCAGCTGCCAATTGGGCATAAAATGGAAACTCCACATCCCGTACCATCCTCAATCAAGTGGTCAGGTGGAAAAAATGAACCATCTAATCAAGCAACAGATTGTGAGGCTAAGGCAAGAAGCCAATTTACCCTGGCCCCAATCACTCCCACTTGCATTGCTATGAATTCGGAACAAACCCAGAACTAGAGAACAGTTAACCCCTTTGAAACACTCTATGGGAGACCGTATGGAGTACAAAAGGGAATATCTACCCAAGTTGGGGAAGAAATAATGACCATCTATATGGTGGCTTTGGGCAAGCCACTTAGAAAGATTGAAAAGCATGTAGCCGGAACCCGAAGTCAAGGTTTAGATGGTCCTGTATGTGATATTCAACCTGGAGATTATGTATATGTCAAGTCTTTTGCAGAAAAACTCTGGAGCCACAGTGGGAAGGACCATTTCAGGTACTCCTTACCACTTTCACCGCAATTAAAATCAAGGAGCAGAACGCCTGGATTCATCATACCAAGTGAGAAAAGTTCACATAATTCTCCAATGGAAAGGTCAGAACTTCAACCAGAAGTTATTTTTTTCTCACGATCATAATTATAATCCAGGGATGGGAGAGTACCTCTAGCCAGGGCAATACTGATTGGCCTTGGTCTCAAGGTATCTGGCGGTATACTGGATCCATGGGGAGGTATTCTGATATAAAGGGTTTAAATCTGTTAACTGTGGTTATGCACGAAAATCAGGTATATGCAAGACAAGAATGGGAAAAACAAAGGGCATGGCAGCTTCAGGGGACTGTAGGTGAGGTAATCAAAATAGGATGCCGAATGGTTAATGGGACTGCCTATGAAAAAGCAATCAAGATAAGTGTCTCAGCTACCCCTACTGATAAGCATGATGAAATTTGTACTAGTTCGAGTGAATTAGATTGTTGGTATACTTTTACGTTAGTACAGACTGTTGAGGTGGTTTGTCTTTGGGCCCAGGATACAATAGGGCTCTCATTCAAATTTAAAATAAATGCCATAGGTGGACCTGTTACAACCTATGCCAGCACTCAGTCCCAAATCCAAACTACACCACCTAAACTTGAACCCAAAATTTATGAAACTGGCCCATATGTAATAAGGAACACAGGTCAACAACAATTGTTGTTTAACCCAGAGTGGTCTCTCAAGCGTGTTGAACTGACAATGCAGATCAATGTTTCTGAAATTCAACCAACATGTTCTCCTTTCCTACAAACATCCTTCAAGGGGTGGGTAACTTGGTTGAGGAAACAAGTGCCCTTCAGGGGTAGAACACGAAGGGACTTAACTGGAGTGTTTGGGACAGGATTAGGAGTTTTAAATGGAATTGATTCAGAAATATTAGTGAATAAATTGGCCACCGTAACTAATGATTTAGTAAGATTAAGACAACCCCTGCAGTCTTCTCTACTATCATTAGGGAGTGAGCAGTGGCAAGTTTCAAAAGTGTTACCAAAATGGGAAAAAATTAACGAACAGGACCATGAATTAATAATAAATGCACTTGGTATAGTCCAGGACAATGTATCCTTAGCCCTTAGTTGTATACAGGCACAACTATGGACACAGTCAGCAGCTGCCTTAATTATAAGAGAAGGTAGTGAAGGCACTTTTCCCATTGTAATTCGGGAAATTGTTTAGGACAATGCCACTGATCTAGAAAGAAGATTTCAATCTTGGTAGACGCTGGTAAAATTTACCTATGAGCCGATTATGGCCACCACAGCCTTTGTGCTCAATATACGTAATGCTGCTGTCTACATTATCCACCCCATTGTTCCACTAGGATTAAAGCATGAGAAAACAGTGCTCTGTCCCTCTGAACATAGGGTATGGGCCCGGATAGTAGAGAAAAAGTGGCAAACTGTGAATTTAGAATCCTGTTTTGCACAGGAGAGAGCAACAAGGGTTTATCTGTGAAAGCAATACAATTGATGCTCAGGACATATGCCTTGATACGGAGCAAGGCATTTGCCACTTCGAAGTCCATCCAGATTCCAGTCAAAAGACTGTGCTTGTGTATATTGGTCAGGGTTGTGTGTGCTTAAGGACTGTATGTGCTTCTGTGAAGATAGATAGTGATAACATAAGCTTAAATGTTAAGAATTATTCCAGTTTTTGTATCTGTAATTTTGTTAAGATAATTGGGTGTGACTTTTCGTATTTTGCTCCAGTTGTATCCCACCAATTGATAAAGTCTAATTACACTATGTACCACAAGTTGTTACCCATACCTATTAGAATGAACCTTACATTAATAAGACAATTAGTAAAGCATCAAGACTTGATTGAAATTTTGAAAAAAATCCAAGAAAACAGAAAGAAAACTTTAATTACTATACATCATGACTCAGAAAAGATAAGCAGAATCCTGCAAAAGGCAAGACAAGATGCAAGTCATCACTGGTGGGATGTGCTCTTTGGGTGGTCACCTACTGCAACTGGTATTCTAAATACACTTTGTCACCCTATTGTTGTTCTTTTATTATTAGTTGGTGTTAGCTTCATTTTATCTTTTGTGTTATTTGTTTGGAATTGGCGAATGTTACAACGAGTAGCGATTTTGACTTCTCTGTCAAACGCACATGGTAAGGCATTGAGAGACACCTTTCGTAAAAGTTTGTTAGAAGAAGGTATGTATTATTAAAAGAATTTACTAATTTTATAGAAAAGGGGGGAATGATGCAGGGAATTTAGAAGTTACAGGGTAACTTGTTAGAAACTGCTTGCTAGACAATGCATATTGCTTACTTAACATTGATGGCGTTTGTCAAAGCAGAATAAGAAATAAAAGATTATTGACAAAAGCAAGGACTGTGACCCAGCTTGTGTTCGTGGAACCCCTACACTGGCTAAAACCAGAGTTGTTGTTTTGGACTTGGGCCAGGGACCCAGAGAGCATGCGCAAGAGAGAAAGGTGAAAAGTTCAAGACAAGAGGATGACTATTTTACTTCCTCCTGAGACCCCCGGAGCCAACTACCAAATAACACTGCGCAGGCGTGAGCACATGGAAGTGACTTTTAAACTCATTATAATACAAAGCGGTGACAGGTCATGCATATGTATAGGCGAATTGCGAAACTCGGTGAATGTGTAACATGTAACCTGATATATACCAAGCGATGCCCGTGCTGCGGTGTGTGCGGCTTTGAGGAGTACCTCCCGCTCACCCAGCGCTGCAATAAACATACCTACTTCACAACTTGAAATTATATAAGTTGCGGAGTCTTGCTCCGATCATTTTTGGATCACAGGCACTACTTAAATAATCAAGTGAATTAATACACAAGTCAGACGAGGAGAATGAGAAATAAATTACAAACCCTCAAAGACACCGATATTCTCCCCACTCCCTCCCACCTTCCCACATACAACAAAGCAACAGGAACGAAACAGGGTGTGAGGTTGGTCAGTTCAAGGTGTCGGGTTGGTCAGTTCATCACCACAATCTTCTGCGACTGCTGAGGGAGAGAAGTCCTCCTCTGTGTTGCCGTGGGGTCCCTCCACGGGAGACAGTTCTCTGTGAACCTCTCAGTTGTGGCTCCACTCTCACGAGCAGCAGCCACACACATCTGCTGCATCGTGAGTCCCCCACGGGGGCAGACAGTCGTGCCCAAATTGCTGCACTGTGGGCTCTCTCGTCCACCGGATACAGGCCCAAGGCCAGGCTGTTCAATCTCGGGAGCAAGGCCTCTCTCTCCATGGGTCTTCTGCTGGACACAGCCTCCTTCTCGGCGTTCGCCCGCTCCGGTGTGGGGATCACCTCCTCCCAGGTGCGGTGTGGGTGGATCTTCTCTACCCATGTGGACCCCAGCGGGTGCAGGGGGACGCTGCCTCCACCAATGGTCATACTCAGGAAGCTTGCAGGAAAGCAATTCCCAGCTTTCTGGTGCTGGAGCAGCTCCTCCCCTCCTGTTTCACTGACCTTGGTGCTGCATCCTTACAATCGTCTCAGCCTCCTCCCTGGGGGCACAAACACTGTGTGCCCTTGTTTTGATTTTTCTTAAATATGTTTTCACAGAGGTAACAATATTCAATTGGCCCAGACCTTTGGTCCAGCGCATGTCCATCATCCCCAGGCCAATAGCAGATTGGCTCTGCTGATTCGGGTGGAAGTCTCCAGAAGCTTCTCACAGGTAGCCTCTTGTGGCCCCCCCACTCCAAAAACTGGGCACCAAGCAAAAACCAACACAGCAGTATATTCACTTGCCGGGCGCCTGATGTCGCTGTTGAGGCGGACTGCGACACGAAATAACAGACACAAAAGACACAAAATAACAATAAACTACTCTTACGGGGCTGAGGCCCTTTTATCTATTTAACAAGTGTATACTAAGTCTTCCACATAAATGGCAACTATCTATTCGCTAATTAGCAGCCCCTTCTCTAATCATCAGTGTATGACTGGTGTGTTGCAAAAGCTGATTTTGCTCTGTTTTTGGCATCTGCCCAATCTAACTTCGCTCTTCTCCAACATTCCATTTTCCTTTTCCAACAGTCAAGGCCACTCAGTCACATTGCTTTGGTAACATCCTCCTGCATGCAGGCTGTTAAACTCCCTTCTGTTTTCCAAGTCTCAGGCATACACTATTATTAGCTGAGTTTTGGAACCTGCAGGTGCTCAATGCCAGCTTTTGGCCTCCACATCCCTGTGGGGTTTACCCAAGACCTGCTACAGTATTAACTGATGGTCTATGGCCATGGTCTATGGCCCATGTGAATGACAGAATCCTCTTAGTATATGTAATTCCTAGAATTCATGTCCTAAATTGACCTAGTTTTATAATAATGAAAAGGACTTTGGCTTCAGATTACTCTGGGAAGTGATATAAAGGATGCCATCACATTATTTTAATTTGCATTGTAGTAGAAAATTTGGTTTTTTATTTCAGCAACGTATTTCAGGACTATCACACAGTGTTCAATTGTCACGATTCATTATTCAAAATCATTTGAAAGAAGCAGAAGTGTGTTCTATAAAGTAATTAAGGAAACAATGTTTTCAGATCGTTTTTAAATAGTCAGATAATTTCAGTACCTAATTGCTCCTGGAAGCACAAATTATTCTTTGCAAACAAATTAATTTCACTGTGATAGCAGAACATAGTGGTGAGAAGCTGAAAATAGCAAAAGTTTTAATTAAGATAAGACAAACATAATGTTCTCTAATTGATCAAACAGCTTCCCAAGGGATGGGATTATTTCTTTCACTAGAAATAATGAAAATGTGATTATTTACCTTTCTAGAATATATGTTAGCATTCTTTAGAAAAAATGGGTCAATGTTAATTAATTTCAATAGAAATTAATGGTTGAGTGTCTGGGACCTGTGATACAGAGAAGGTCAGATTTGGGGATCACAATATATTGGTCAAGACTTAAAATAAACTCACCTATTAACATAGGTTTTTTTATGTAATATAAAATCAGGGTACTTATACATTGTTCTGTTTGAAATAGTAGACTTTAAAAAGATGTTAGTAGCACAAAATAAATAACATTTTAACAATACCAAGTTGCATTTGACAGCATGACTGTTTTACTGGTCTTTCCATTGAACTAGGTATGTGACATGGTGGGAATAAAAAGCCTTTCAGATAGTACTTTTAATTCCTCTATTTCCAAGT
>VKON01000207.1:460842-480727 GCA_009741485.1 Malurus cyaneus samueli
TCCCTGAGTGCACCGCCGCACGTGGTTCACCTTGGGGTTCCGCCTCGGGATCGACAAAGCGGAGCTTCGCCCTGTTCATTTTTCAACTCAAATAGAGGAGGGTGTTATTGTGGAAACAACTCCATCCTTCTGCTGATTTTTGGGACCTGTCAGCCTCGTTAAACATTTACAGACTCCAGAAGAGGAGTGCACAGAATAGAGTGGGACAAAAGAAGTTTAACTGCATTGGATAGCAAATTCCTGGAAAAATGAACCATTGTTGAGCCTGAGACTGCTCCAGCCTGCCAAATAAATTCAGCTGGGAAAAGATGTCGAGGTCAAGATCAAGGGAAGAATGCAACAAGTCAGCATTTGGGGCACTCGAGCATTTATTGCTTAACCCACCAGACTCACAGGATATTGGTTTCAGCGCTCTGAAACCCTTCTGCTGAAATGGTTTCACTGCATCAATTTCACTCTAAATGAACAATCAGAGTTCTGGGACCTGTTTCCACCCCCACGGGGTTTTTTGCTAATTGTTCTTCAACTCCAGCCCGGTCTGCTCTGTGCAGACCGCTCGGGTTAGTCTGGATGCCCAGAATAAATCTGCAAGCACCTAATAAGAGTGGAATACTCAGGCTAGGGTTTCCACTTCAGTAAATGTTCGATTGCCTAAGAAAAAAATGGAAAGATTATAATCCCTTAAAGTAGCAAAAATGATGATTAGAATGCTTTTGTGAAGGTGGAAGCTCTCCTCAGGCGTTCAGCATTCAGTCTCCTCAGGCAGAGACAGGAATTGTCGTAAGATTGGTTTGAGTTGAGAATCTATCTCATTTTAAAATAATCCTTCAGGATGAGTCATGCCTTTTTCAACTCCCCGGGTAACTCAACTCCACAAGTAGGAAAAAAGAAACCAGTAACAATTCCCACTCGGGCTAAATCCCCTCCCCAGCTCTGGCAGGGCATTCTGACCGGCCACTGGCTCCGGCTTCTCCCAGCCGAGCTCCCAGACAGAAGTGTGCAATTAGCCTTTGCCTGCTGGGCTAATTGACCTTTAGCCTTGATGTTTCCAGTTAATTACTGATGCAGCCAGGCTGGCTCTGCCCAGACTGATGTATTTTCAGCTCTCAGGGAGGCTTTGGGCTCAAACATTAGCGCCAAAGGACAGTTTTGCCACTGTCCTGTTGTGCTCACATGTCCTCACCCCATCACAGGAGCTGGGGATTCCTCGTCCTGAGGATGTGAACTGCTGAACTGGGCACAGGGAAAGGCTTCTTTCTTTTTCTCTCTTTATTTCAATTTCTTCCAGAATTGTCAAGTCTTTCAATTGACTTGACAATTCTGGAATTTAATTTCCTGATATTTCCTAAAATCAGCTTTTCTGGATTTCTACCTCTCTCTAGACGGTGAAAATGTTGCATTCTAGTTTTTAATTTCAAGTCTGCTGGATATTTTCATCAAATGGAGATTTTCCATCAGAAATGTTGTTTGATTGGCATGGATCTCTCCCTCTTCTGTTTTGTCTGTCAGGCAGCTAAACCCAACACGGGTGAATCACACAGCCCTGTTCAATCAATAGAGTGATAAAGGCGAGGTATCAGCACTGTTCAAAAGATGGGATTTTCATCCTAATGGCTCAACCTGCTCAGCAATTCTCTTTTGGTTTCGCCAGATGTAAGGGCACAACCTTGAGCAAGAGAAAAGCCGTTTCAGTCTTGTAAAAAACAGGTTCACATGGAGGCAGCATTGCAATTTTTATCATTATCAGGAGGGGTTTTCCTTCTGAGCCTGCCTTGAATGCCACAAAAAATTAAAAGCAGAAAGAGTTACTCCAGTCAGTCACAGCCAGGATTGTTTGCATAGAAATTAACAGAAGAACAATTAGTTCCCATTACTACAATTTGCCAAAAATGAGCAGAGGTGGCTTATTCACTCTTGTGTGGCTAATTCAGGTGCTGCTGGGGTGCCTGAAAACATCTTTGAACTGAATGGCTTTGGATGGACTATCCTAGCAGTCCCTGGTAAAATATCAGAGTAAAACATCATGTACTAGCATGATACATGTTTTATTTGCACCCTGAAAGTGTCCTGGTGACGTGTGAATTAGCAAAAGAAGATCCAGTGGGAGATGGTGTTCAAGAGATGGATCTGTGCAGTGTGGGGTAAGCTCAGTTGCCATGGTTATTCCAGGAAAATATGTGTACAGTTAGTTAAGTCCCTGTATAGTTTAACTTGCACAATAAATAAAAAAATGCAGGCGCAACACTTGTCATGTGAAACAAAATCTTTATAATCTGAGGGCTCATGATAATAAAATGAAAGTGGAATATGCATTAGGCACAGATACACAGGAGAGGTGGCAGCTAGAGCAACAGTGTTCATCTTTTTACATAAATAGCAAAGCAGGTCAGAAATGCAAAACAGGTCAGAAATAAATGAGTTTCCAGAAGCTGAAGTGATGATGTGATAATCTGCATTTTGGAAATGATCTTGTGACATTCAGAGCTACGAATAATGAACTTCGCGGCTCTTTTTCACTCCTTTTTTTTTGCATACAGTCTCAAATAGTAGTGCAAGCAGTGAGGTTAAGGCAGTGCTTCCTATAAGATAAGCAGAAAAGTGATGTCGATGCAGTGTAGATTGCTGTGTCAACATTAGTTTAGAACCAGAATCGTAGAGTTTGTCCTGCTGGAAAGGTCACATTTCTCACTTCATGAGGGGAAGTTAACTACACTCAAATCTTAACTGCCTGTTTGTATTTCTCTTTAACACTGAATAATTTGATGATAGAATGTGAGTAATGCCTTCAGGGGAATTAAGTCTGTCTGTTTTTCTCTTGCTGCTCAAAGATAACATTACCTTCACTGGGCGGTTCCGAAAAAAATGCATGAAATTGATATTCTTATCCTCATTTATAATACCTGGTCCTGTGCTGTGGTCTAAAGCAACAAGGGAACCTGCTGAACAGCAGAGGATGGACAGCCTTCATCCTCTGCTCCCTCTCCATTTCAATGTTTTACTGTCTGAAGTGTGTATGAGAGTGGAAAGCCCTTGAAGTTTTCACAGGCCAGTTTCTTTTTTGGGATTTGAGGAAAACCACGTGCGTTCTTAGAAAATGCTGTTCTTAATCTGATGTATATAAGAGGATTTTGACTCAGCAGCATTGTCCTGATATTACAGCACCCAGTGGAAATCCAGGTATTTTTGTGTTATAATGGAAAGGCATATTTGTGAATAACCACAGCCAGAACTTGTCTGCTAAAGAACCAGCATTCCAATCACTTGTGCACACGGAAATGAGGGATTTATGAGTCTGATCCACCACAGAGAGCAGTGCTGCAACTGGAGGTAGGAAAACACACAAGCACTTTGTTTAGGTGGAGGAAAATAAGCTACAGAAGCAGCCTTAACTGTGTCCCTGTTTAGTTTTTATGCAGTGGTGTGGGTAAAATAAGGTAAAATTACAATTGGCCTCAAAAGTGGAATAGCTTGTTAAATTCAGCAATACCAGTATGGGTGAGCTTCATAAAGCCACGATCTTTTTTTTTACCATTGGACATTCTGAACAGATGTGACATGTCAGAAGTCAGTGTTGCAGGAGTGGGTGTGTGCAAGGGAATGTTTTGGGTGCTGTGTGCCTGCAGTGCATGGGAATGGCTGAGCACTGCAGGGGTGTCAGACCCACCACCCATCCCAAAGGCACAGGGCCACGTGGGAGTGCTGCTGATGATGGGGACAAAGCCAAACACACTTGCTGGCCAGCACAGACGAGTCATGGAGGCCTTGTGGACCATGGTGATGAGCCATAAATCACAGTGACATCCCAAATTCCTCTGCACAGCGAGCCCTGCAGCAGTTTGGGGGTGACCCTCAAGTTGGGGCACATATTAATGTGAAAAATGATGATTCTGCCAGCTTTCAGCAGTGGATAAACACTTAGGGAATTTGGGCAGGCTGGGAAAGAGCTCTGACAGGTTTGTTTGTCATATGAATAACACCTCATTTATTGTGTTGGAGCAACTGACAGCCCCTCATCGACGACAGCAGGGCAGGGGTGGGCACAGTCCAATTCTGACAAGTATCCTGCTCAAATCTAATTTTAAAATATAATTATTATCTATTAATTGAAGAAATTCACTATTCAGGGGTATATAGGAATGTCTTTGTGTCATAGAGCTATCGGAGGGTTTGTTCTTTGCTAGAAAAGAAAACAAATAAATAAAAGGGTGAATTCCTCTGTATATATGAGCTGTTGGTGGTCATGAATCCAGCTGGGAGATAGCACGTTGGACAGACAAGACACAGAGACAGAAATAAAGTTGAGAGCTGCCAGCAAGAAAGAATGAGTGTTTTGGTTACAGGAACACCAGCAGCTGTGGCCTCGATTATAGAACACCCAAAGCACACTGAACCAATTGTAAGCCTAGTCACCAAGGCCTCTGTCACAAATGATGCATATTGCTGAGCAAAATATGCAGAAACAGGTCTATGCTTTGTAGGGTCACTCAGGTTAATCCTGCGAATGCTTCCCTCCTGTGGATACAAGCCCTCAGTTTGCAATTTTCGTTTCACGCCTAGGATCGATCTCATCCCAAGAGATGGGGCAAAGGTGTAGGGAAAGGTGGGGTGTCCCCAACAATGGTACTAACTCCGAGCCTTCAAATTTAAGAGACACACAAGATATGGCGAAGGAATACTGAAGTTCCAAACAGCTGTTCACAGTGATGCAAGACTGGGAAGCAGCCGAGGCCTGGTTTATGGCACTGTGGAGGGAGAGGCTGCAGCAGGCAGGGGCTGCCCAGCAAGCCAAGCTGTCGGGGTGACAAAAAAAAAAAATTGGGGGGCACTCATTCACAGTCTATAATAATTCACGCCATATTACGACCATTCCCTATGCATTGATATTAAAAAAAGCCACAAATAAGAATCCAGTAAACAAAAACACAATTTATCATAAACCCAAGGTTCACTAGCTGTGAAAATAACCCTATAAATGTGAGCGAGTGTTCACTGATAATGGGAATCTCCCATTAGTTGAACATCTTTGCACTAGCTGTTACCATCTCTGCAAACTTATCGATGTCAACTATGGAGATTTCCATTACAGACTGTCATTTATAGGGTATTTTCACAGCTAGGTACTTCTATTTGAATTTTTTAATATTGCAATGCATAGAATAGTGAAATATGGCTAAAGTAACTGTGCAATTTTTTTTCTCACCATGAATAGACCACCTGTGAGTGCTGAAAGAATGAGTGTGAACTATTCATCTAGATCTGTGGCATCTATTTCTTTTAGTCGCATTTGACTAACTTCCTCAAATACTACACAGCTGCATTTTGGAGTGAATTCTTCAACACAATAATCAACTGTCTTTATACTAATTACACATCATATTCATAGACTACAAGTTATTAAAACAGTTTATATGAAAAATATTCTTAGTTTCATTTGACAAATGGAGTGAAAAATGAGTATGGATCTCTGATTTCCCACTGATATTCAGAGATGTGGGCTCTAGGCAACATTTTTGAAAATATTGATCTCAAAATGAATGAGAAAACCCATCACTGAAAGAATATAATATTTAGAGAATAGTGAGCATTTCACTAAGCCTTGAGTGGTAAACTTCAGAGGCATCCCCACTCAAAGGGAGGAATCTCACACACACTATAAGAAGAAGCTAAAAAAATGTAACTGGGCTTTTACAGTGTAAAATGGTTGAATGTTAGTAGCACATCTCCAGACCGGCTGGCTCAACTTAGCTTCTTTAGTTACCAGCAGAATCACTTTTGTTGTTTTCTTTAACAGGTATTTTGTCTGCCAAATTCACACCTGTGCCAGTTTTTCTCAGGCATGCCATTGCTCTTCCTCAGAGTGTTTAACTTTGAGGCTGATGACTCATCCTGATTTCAGCATTCTTCCATGCCAAGGGCAGCAAGTAGCCCCATTCACCACTTACTGCTTTGCAAGTGAGGTAGTGTTCCAGGTATTTTACCCCCACTACAGGTAGAGCAGCCTATTACAATTACCTACAGCAACATACCATGGGTGAGTAACTGAAGAAAAGCTTTAAGGTCTGGCTGGTTTTCACATGCTGAAGGTGTGTCAACAGTACCATGCCATTGTAAAAATGGTGGTGGGAGTATAAACAGAAAGGCAACTTGTAAATCCCTGAAATCTTATAAAACCCTGAAGTTATTTTTCAGCTCATTGCTAAAACCTCAACTGCAGTAATGTACTCAGATGTATGCAATCTTAGCAGCTATGTAGAAAGAGAAATACTGACCAGCTGCAGACAATTTCAATGAAAAAATGAAAAGGAGCATGCTTTGTGAAGAAAGGATTGAACAATGTGGGATAATCTGCACCAGAAAGCTGAAGCAGGATATAACAGTTTCCAGGTTTGTGAAAGCTACAGCAGAGTGATAAGGAGCAACCTCTCCATATCTGTGGGAGGGAGAATAGGAAATAGTAAACTTCAACTGCAGTAGCAAATGATTGAAGTTGGACATTAAGAAAAAACTTCTGGTATCAATGGTGCTCTGGGAAAACCTGCATGAGGAGTCAGTGAATTCAGCATTGCTGGCCTAGGATGGCTGAGAAAAGTAAGAGCTGACATAGTTTATTGTTGGTAAGGGACCTTCGGGATGTAGCTTTTTGATTACAAGTCTGGATTCTGTCTTTATTTCACTTCCGGCATAAGAACTGAATACTCCATCAACTCATTCTCTTAAGATGCCGTATCTTATTTAGTTAGGGTTGTCCTTGTTTCTTATCTTCTTCAGACTATCCAGTAGATGATAGATCATCAGTATGGAATTCACAGCTCTTCAATACACCAAGTCTAGTCCTGGTACTAATAACATAAACAAGTCTATTTATGAAAACTTTGCTGTCATTTTATTATTTCTGTCCGGTCATGGATCTCTTTCCACACGACTTACTGTTTGTGTGTGCAAACTTGCCTTCTGTTCCTGTTTGTAGCAAAAATAATTCAAGATTTCAAATTCACATTTCTTCCTGTTTATTTGTCATAATCAGATAAGCAGATAAAATAATGAATATTAAAAAAAAAAAACAACCAACCCTAGATCTTATTTCCGTTATTTCATGTGTTTACCTAAGCACAAATTATTATAGGGAAGGCACTCTTGATTGACCTTTTGTTTAAGAAGGAAATCAAGCATTTTGTAGTACTAATTACTTTGTATTTGTAAAATATATTAAAGCGGAAAGAACTATTGCCACGATAAATAGCAGCTTACACACTAGAGATGTCTGTCATCACGTAAGTATAATTGTAGCAATAATTTAATATGCTCTCAGTTCATTCTCTCCCTGATTTCGTTGTACGATTTGCATAATGAAGTGACAAACAATTTGTGCTAACTTCTTGCCCTCATGCTGATATTTAATCTTGATTCTGCTGTACTTAATGCACCATTTATTGCCATTTTCTTGCCTTGAAGAAATTGCCCAATTGTTTGAAACAAACATTAAATTAACCATCATTGTCCCACTCATTACTCAATGCCTATCACCTAACTCATCACAGTTATGACCAAAACACAACATCAAAACACAACCAAAACACAGAGCTGAAGAATCCAAAGCTTTTTTGTATTTATATTATTATTTATTATATTATTTTTTTTGTTTTTTTTTTGGTGAGAATTTTGTAAATTACATTCCTCAGATCTTGGAAAAGAACTTCACATACCTCGTGTTTAGCTGGGCTTGGTGCGCAGCAAATGTGCTAGAAGCATGTCCATGGCTATTGCAAGCAAAATGCAGCGTGTGCGCTCAGCTGACCAATCATGGCAGGTAATGAGTGGGCTAAAATAGGTTTTGGAAAAAAAATTTTTTACATTTAACAGTAACTAGCAAAATGACTATGCGGCACAAGCTCGAGATCAATGGTATCATGCCTTCATGCTATGCATGATAAAACCTATCAGCCAGTCAGTCAGAAGCAGGGAAAAACAAAATTGATGAACATACTACAGAATCGTAAGCAAGTTACGCACCCGAAAGGTCCAAGCAGGACCTCAATCAACTACAGTGAGTTCCTTGAAATTACATGTTTGGAGCACAATCTCTGGAACTAACTTAATTTTCACTGGGACCACTGTCTTCTAGTGCCACATAAAATGTTCACGAGACGGTAGATGAGCTGCTGAGAACAGCATGTGTGTGGACCAAGGTGAATTGTGGATTTGCTCGCAAGGGGTTTTCTTAATGGAGGTACATACAAAGTCAGATGGATACGTGAGAAAGAAAACCTGATGTGACAACTTGCTGAGGCTGGTAATAGATATTGGCGGAGGCAGAGCTCTTCGGAAAATTGGTTGAAAATGCTATTGATATACTCAATAGCAATTATTTATTGAATGTTAAAGGGCTTAAACTAAAAAAAAAAAAACAAAAAAAAACAAAAACAAACCAAACCAACCAACCAGGCAAACAAAAAACAAAAAAAAAAGATGAAAACCTTCAGAAACTTGATTACAAAAATATTTTATTCAGCAAATACTAAGATGCAAGAAGTTACTAAAGCCATGTAAGATTGTCACAATAAATTGCAGCACCATTGCTTATATGTGAAATGTATGTTGTTTTAAATCAGAAGTAACACATTCTCTCCTGTTCGTATACTTCACGGATTCCAATGAGCCTCAAAAACCAGGTATTCAAGACAGTGACAGTCCTATTACAAAGAATTTTGCCCTCTTTTCCAGAATTGCTTTCATGTCAATCTCAGACTAGCTCAAGATTTCATAAACAGTTTGTGTAATGCAAACGAGTAACAGTAATCTGCTGCAGTGTTTGAGAGAAAAGACATATAAACTTCTATTGAGCTGGTTGCTTACAAATCCAGCAGTATGGCAAGTTACTTCTTTCTTTACCTTTTTCTTTTTCCCCCCAGCACCCATCCCAATTTCTACACTTTCTAACAAATTTCTACCTATTCTTACCTTTCTCTAAAGAATACAGTCCGGGGTATGAACGATACCTACTATAACCTGTTAAAATAGAATAAAAATAAGGTAATATCCTTACATTTTGGTTTGCTCCTCTCTAACACTTCTCCTTACAATATTTATTCTTCCCCAGTGAGTTGGCCTTAATGAACTTTCAATTTGTAAGACACTTGAAAGTGCATCAACAGAAGAAGAGACAGAAACTAATGTGCCCTCTGATGCAAGAGCTGTTTTGTTAAAAAAAAGAGTAAATTAATTCCTGACAGGAATTATTCTGCTCTTCAGTGTGTAAAAAGTGGTTAAATAAAGATTCAGGTGCCAAAGGCTGCACTGACTTAGTAAACTTGGATGATAGGCCAAATGTGTAGAGTACCTTTCAGTGCAGATTGTGGGTGTCTTGGGGTTTCGAAGAACTATGCAGTATGGTTCGTAACTACCACAGAGGTCGTATCCATCAAATATAAGCTACTTGCTTGAGATGGTGACTGTGTATACTGTAAATCGTTAAGAGCAAATTGAGAATTGTATGAGCCATCAGCCCAAAAAATTGTTGTAATCCTACACTTGCATGTCCAAAACACGTAAGGTAATGTGCTATGGAGTGTCATTCTCCCTCTTTTCCAACCAACCAACAGAAGTGACCTTGCCTTGTTGCTATTCGGAAATTTAGACGAATCTCCTACAGCTTTGCCTTCTGCATTCCTATTCTGGAGTCCCATAGTCTCAAAGCTGTAATCTTTTTTTTTAATTTTTTTAGTGAACCTTTTGATATACTATTTTTTTTTTTTTTTTTTTTGGTTTTTTTAAAGCGTGGACGTTCTGTTAACAGAATGGATGCAACTACAAGCAGGGGTCCCCAACTGTTTAAATGGCACCCAAGTACCATGGGCCCCCTCCTCCCCACCTCAGGTGCTGAAAGGAGGACATAAATTCCTCTGAGAACAGGACTGCATGAAGAAACAAAATAATAGTTGATTGTACTCAGGGAAGGCTGTCAAACTGAGAGTGGATACAACTCTCAAGCCACGCAGCTTTGAATGTGGAGCAAAACTCATGTTTGAAAAGGGACAAAAGCGAAGGAATGATGGAGAAAGAATGACTTGTTAAAAAGGCAAAGCAGAAGAGGGGCTTTGGAAGCACTGTTTTAGCTGCCTCAATAACTGAAGATGTTGAGCAATGTGAACCGTGAAATGGAAGTGGGGAAACTAGTTCTTGCTGAAGGCCTGGAAAGCTTCAAAAAGTCAAAGTGTTCAAAACAGTTTATTGAGTTTCTGCACTCACCCTGGGCACAACACAGAAGTACTGTAAAAATTGTTAGGATAGACTTTTTCTCTTATTGAATCAGAACCAAGAGATAAAAGAAAATTTTTATTAATTTAAAGTCTCTTAATTACTGGCCAGCCTAATAGAAAATTAAGCGAATAGCAGCAGAACCTGTTTTACAAATATTTGTTTGGCTTTTTAAAAAATCCCAACCTTGAGTTGATTGTATCGTATTCAATTAATATTGTATTCTTTGAACTTCTTATAGCATTCGAGCACACAAATTGCACAAGTGAGGTTATGCAGGAAATAGGCGGTTCAAGGTCAAATATTTAACTGTCCTCTCTACATTTTGGTTTTGGCCATTCTAAATTCACAGCTTGCATATAGCACATGAGCTGCATTATAATTGTTCTGGGATTTTGTTCAAATCATATAATAAAATCGAGCAAATTGCTGAAACCACAAGAGAGTAACCAAATCAGTATTGGTGCTGAGTGCTGGTAATCTATCTAGCTTTATAATGTGAATGAAGTCTTGAAAAACCCACCACCCGGAGTAGATGAAAAGAGCCTGACTGACATACTGCTTAGCTACTGCAACAATGTTTGAAGTTCTTTGCAGGCGTCTTTATCAAATATTCTCCTTATGCTTCATGTTATACAAGAAGATAAGAGGGTCCTGCAGATGGAAGAGTTGCCCAACATAAATTATTTTGTTGGGATCCTGGAAAACACAAGCAGCGTCACTAGCATGAAACACAGACTTTATGAAGGTACTAGGGGAAAAAGTGATCTTAAGGTAAAAGTAAAGAATCAGTGCAACGTCAGAAGTTGCAGAAGACAATGAAGTTATTAAAATATGTGGACTAATAAAGGATGAGGTGAGGCAGATTTGCTAGCTGACATACCTCCCCATCAGGCTAAGAGGTGACATAAATGGGACAACCAATCAGTGGGAAATCAGCAAACGAAAAATGAAATCCAGATGTTTGTTTCCAGCACTGTCAGTTCCTCTCAGCAGTTTCTTTCCTGCTACAGCTTCTCTTCTCTCCATGTAAGTTGGAGCTGATGGGCACGATATCCAAGTTATAGCCTCATGTGATGGCTGGAGGTATCTACAGAAGACGTGATCATACACAGATAAATGTTGTCTTTACCTGCTTGGGTAGTATCCATGATTTTACTGACCTACAGTACATCCTCTTGAGCCAGAGTGTGTTTTTGTGTGTTTTTTGGGTAATGCTTTGCTCTGAACAAAGCCTAAGTCTGTCATCTCTCTTACCGTAGTGCAGCTAATAATAACAAAGCCAATGTAAAATAAATAGGCATTTGGGGCTTGATATCTGGACAGCAATGTCCTCAGATGGCTGCCCTTGGTTTTGCTGGGCTATCCACTGCTGAACTTTGCCTAGAATATTTCCCCAGCCATCTAGAATTTCCTGGTCCCCCTGCAGTCCTCCCTGCCATGGCTCCACTACGGTATGGATTTTTTTTCAGGTTATTCCCATGCTGTTTATGCTAGGGATCTGATCTGCCCACATTTCAAGCCTGCACTCTAATTTTAGGGCTTGTCAGGACTGTGGAGATTGGTATTTTCCCCGCTTAAATGAGGAGCCAGTTTAGGCAGAGTAAAGTGTCTTTTTTTGATGTTGGGAAAGTAAACCTATATATAGATACATGTGTGTATGCTTAGGTATAGATGTATATGTGCATGGATATGTCTATGTATGTGTATATATACTTCTATGCTTATATATACATGCGTATATATGGTCAATTTACTGTTTGTTGATGGGCTATTATAAATATTGCATCACATTTAAAATAATCTTACATTCTTGTAGGATGAGAGGTAACAAAGATTCAGTGGTCTTGGAAATAAAACACTTTTTCATAAAGAACTTGAAAGACAAACATAAAAATTTCTTCCTTATCAGACAACATCTTAACATTGCCTCCTGTTAGGATGACTGCTCCCAGGAGAAGGGTAATTAATCTTAACTGCATTGTGCAGGGTGAAGAGCACCTGCAGTTACTGCTGAATAGACTAGGTTTTGTGACCCCAATAAAATGAACCTGAATATACAGCTGTATAGAAGCGATTCTTTACCTTCCTCACATAGGCTGAGTCACAGACCCAAACACTAGAAAATCAAAAGTAATCTGTTTTTTATATGCTTCTGTTGCTCCTGCAGCTCTTGAGGCACTCTGTCCTACCACATAGTCAACAATTGGGGCAGAACCTGGGATGGGAGAAATTGCCTAACCAACTGCTCTTCTAATTGGACAATATTTGATAGGTATATTAATTAAATAGTCTTATAGAAATTGTAGAAATACTGTATCACTTAAATGTATAGCCATATTGTGCATCTTGAAAGCTTGCAATTAAAGACTTGATTTAATATTATAATTTTGTGTTTTATTCCAGGCAATACTTGCTGTTTGAAATTTCTGTTGGCCACACTACTTCTCTGTTCAACCTTCTAGAGTTTCGCAAAGTTAAAACTCATTGTTTAAACAAGAAATATAAAGTGAAGCTCTTTTTTCACTCTTTCCCTAATTATTTTTATGAATATTCTCATATTCTCGTTTTTCATATAATAACCTCTACTGTGTTCACTTGAACCACCCTGACATGAATTACTCTAGTAATCGTGAAGATAGTAGCACAATCAAAGTGTCATAGTGAGCATGATTCAATCTTTGAGTTTCTACTCTCCTTGCACTACATCTTTATATGCTGGAAATCAGCGGGAAAATGCATAGCTTGGTGTCCTGGGTTACAATGTGGGGTGTAACCCAAATATGTATTCTACCATGATCTATCTTACCTTATGATGAAGTGTTGTGGGTGAAGCAGTGTCTCTTTTTCTTCACAAATAATAACTCTCTCCAGGGTAGCATCACCAGAATTACACCCACCGTGGGGTGACCATTTCTGCTAATGGGCCATAATGACTCAGTAGTGTAATGGGCAGCTGTAACAACTCTGGCCCGGAAGAACTCCCAAAAAATATCCTATGATTCCATTGTGAAACTCCCTGCCCTGGGGGAGGTACCACCTAAACACCACTGTATATATAATTTCGAGGTTTAGGGATTTGGGACACAACCACCACTACCAGACATCCAGGGAGGAGTCTGCATTTCCACAGAAGCACTGTTTTTGACAAGACCACAACCATCATTTCAACAGCACTGCAGCTAGTGCTTAACTGGACTGTGCCCACCACCCCTGACCAGCAGGGGCCAGGTTGTACTCTGTCAATTTAAGCCAGTGTTTCTGTACTATCACATTTATTGTAATTTTCCTATTAAATTGTAACTCGGACCTGCAATCTGTCACAAGGTATTTGTGTGGGGTAACTTTCTCCTTGTTTGCCTTCAAAACAGCACACTTGGATAAAAGGACCCATGGGGTTAATTTTATGGGAACAGGGTTGAGGTGTGGAGTTCCCACCTAGCTGCAAGAGCAATACTGCTGACCCTTGGACATCCAGCATCTGAGTCCCAAAATTACAGGAGAAAATGGAAAATATATATAGTATTTTGGATTATTTTTATTTGACTTCTGATTTTGAAGTCTATGTGTAGATGCTGCATGTCTCCACTGGCTTCATAACTGCAAGCTTCTCTCAGGAGTCAGGATGGATAGAAATCTGGATTCCAATTCAGAGAAAAGAAAAAAAAAAGAGAAAATTCACATGCAAACCATTGGTACCGACCACCAGCTCTTCATGCAAATCTCCAAATAGCAGGACACTTCTGATAAACTCTTAAGATCTTTTCCTGCTGCAAAACCTGCAAGATTTGGCCAGAAGTGAGGAATGCAGGCTTTTTCTCTTCTTACCTTTACAGCTCATTCAATCTGATCAGCTTCCAGAAACTCTCTAAATTTAAAAAAACAATTTGCTCTTATCTTACCCTTTGTCCCCAGACAAATGAATGAAAGCCCTCTGAACAGGAGAGCAGAGAAATTCCTCCATCTTCCTCTTTATTGTTTCACCCTGGCACAAGTACTCTGTGGTGTTTAGATTATTTTTTCTAAAACAACTTCTCCTGCAAATGTCCCCCATTCCTGCACGTGAGTTTCTGACATTTTTTCTCCCACATTTGATGAGAAAGAATGTTGGAACGTCAACATATTAAAAACTGTTTTTAAGAACCCCAAAAATATTGATGCCTTGAAAATATATGAATTATATATATAAAATATAATTGTTTGAAAAATTCCAGAATGCTGCTAATTTCAGACTAGCATAGCTTCACTCTTTTGGTTATAATTGGTTATAGTCAGATCAATATAAGAAATTAATAACAATACCCTTCCACACAATTGGGAAAAATAATTGACAGATTTTACAGGATGAATATGATTATAAGATACATTGCTCATATGAATTTTGAATCAATAAAGTAGGTTGTTTGAGCACAGTGTATACTGAGCCAAGAGATGTCCATTGTCATGTTCACTGAGCATGTTCTGCATTATGACAGCTTAATACAACAAAATTCATGTTTCACATCAATTGGGGATTGAACTAATTTGTTTGTACCCTTTCAGTTATACACGAGTAGAATTACAATTTACACCTAATTAATTATTATTGTATGGTATTTATTTTACTAGTACATATGCCTTAAATAAATATTTTAATAATAACATGTTATCCCACAGAGTCCTTTTAATTTTTGTTAGGAAAGTCAAAGAGCGGTCCAACTTGCACTAGCAAGTATTTTTGTAATGCAACTTAGAATTTCAGAAGTGGTTACTCAGATTTTTAGTATAACTATGGAATTTCAGGAATTTAAATATAAATGATCGTTAGGGTTCTTACATGTCAATTTGGAGTCTGATTAGGAAGTTTGTTCTGTAAATACACAGAGGTCCTGCAGAGATTCAGGGAATGGAATCACTTATAGAAGAGAAGACAAGTTTAGATATAACATAGCCTAAGGACTTTCTTTTCTTTTGAAAGCTCATTTGCACATTTTTTCCTCTTTCCTTCATACCGTATTCTTTCCTAATCTTTACCATAGAGAGTAAGAACTCTGAAATATTCCAACGCACTTTGCATACTCCTGGTGTACAAATAGTTCCTATATTAGAATAATAATGAACTCAGTCCTTCAACTAATAATGCTGTTGTTTTTACCTACTGAACTCTGACACATAGTTATTATGTTTAGAATCAATTTTGGTGGGTGCAAAGGATCCAATGCACCTACAGACGATGTTTAAATCTGTGCATAATGTTCACAGATGACCAAAATCTTGACCAGGCTCTGATCTCTTTTTTCACCCCTCAAATATTTTTTTTTCCATTTTATGTTCATGAAAATTTCACTGATCTGTTCTCTTCACTGAAGTAGTAAAGGTAAGATATTTGTTGAACTTGTTCCATGACACTGACAGCTGTGGTGACTTAGCATCAGAGTCTGAGCCCTTCACAGCTATTGATTACATCTGTGTTTTCTAGAATTTCAAACACTGCTCAAGGATAAACTATTTAAACAACACACATCCAGCCAGCTTTTATTGCATGTCTGCCTATGAACACCACCTTTGTTCTCTCTGGGTGTTATTTTTGTCTCTCTATTTGAGACACAAAAATTGGTTTTATGGTTTGTGCCACTTGTTAACTGTTATCAAAAGGACTTCAGTTGGTAGGTCTTAGTCCATTTCCTTTTTATTAAGATTTTCTGAGAAGTATAGTTGCCAATGTCAAATTATGGCTCACATATAGTGGTGTATCTGTAGTAAATCAGCAATGCATTAATCACACCATTATTTAAGCAGCAATTAAGTATGTTTCTTCTAGCCAATGTATTTCCTTCCCCTGAAAGCTTCCCCGAGGGACTAGGATCTGCCTGCTTATGTCATCTGGGCCTCCACTGTGGCCTTTGCCACCAGCATGATTTATGGACTCCTCTGTAGCCTGCTCATGGTGCATGCAGTAGCTGGATCTTGTTGGGTGTAATGTCCACCTGCTGTCAAGTAACTTGTTACGAACTTTCTCTTTGTTGTCATTAATATGTCTATGGAGAGAGAGGTACAACTCTTCTCAAGTCACCTCACTGGGCAAAATGGGAAATATATCCTCATTGTGGATAGAATTTTCTTTAGGCACAACCCAGTAAAAAACAAAAAAAAGAATTATATAATAAATGTAGTGGTTTCTGATTGCTTTTTCTGAATGACTCCATCACTGAGGCAAAATTGCTTTTTGAAAAATTTTTCTGAATAGATATACTGCTGTGCCTTGCCTAGGATTTCAGCTTCAGGGAGGTGAACTCTGCTCCATTCCGTCTCGCGGCCGCGGGATTCCTGTCATCTCTTTGAGGTCCTGGGTTTCTTGTGTCCAGAGAGCACGGTGGTGTTTTCCGCTGTGAGTTTTGCAGAGAAACTTTTCTTCATCCACCTCTGCCATTTTGTATCAATCATCCCAGCCGCGGGAGATCTTGGCTAGCTGGGACCCGCACCACCATGTCCCCTGCAGTCTCCGAGGAGTCATTGAGCCCTCCCTGCTCAGTCAGGGGCCAGCGGCGTCCCTGCCAACCAAATTGTAACTTCGCCACGAGGGAGACTGTTTCTATAAGGCTGTCACTAGGTTTGGACTGGGCTGTGTTGTTGCTATTGTTATTTGTTACTTGTTTTACCTTGTTTATATATATATTAGTAAAAACTGTTATTCCCTTTTACCCATATTCCTACCTGAAAGCCCGTGATTTTTTCAAAGCTATAATAATTCGAGGGAAGGGGGGAGTCATATCCACCACTCCAAGGGGGTCCCTGCCTTCATTAGCAAATACCTGTCTTTCAAACGGGGACAGAATGAGGATTACACATAGAAAGGATATGTGTCCATCACTGTCCTGTGCTGTGATTTCCTATTTACCTAGGTGAGAGCAGAGTGAAGAGAGCATGTTTTCATACAGGACACAAAGTTTGGGTTTCTTGAAATTGTACAGGATTTTTCTGCTTGCTGTTCTTCATTTTAAAATCCATCATGTAATAAAGATATATGTTTTCTCTTTAATTTTTCTTCATCTTGTATCAGTTTTCATAAAAAAAATCTTTGCACACAGATTTCCGCTTATCCTCATAGCAGCAGGTTTAACCACATAAATAGTTTTTTGTCTCATTGAAGCCAATGTCACAAACACTGTAAAAGGTGATTCCACCGCCATTCAACCATACACCCTCCACAGCTTTGAATCTTAACTTGGGTTTGCTGGTAATGTTTTTTTTTTTTTTTTTTTTTTTTTTTGTTTTTTTTTTTTTTTTAAATCCTGGAAGTCCATATTTTTCACTAGCAAGTAGACTTCACAGGTTGGTTGTTTTCTTTATGGTATGAATAAACATTCAAGGGGTGTTTCTGTAGCAGTTTACAATATAATGTTTTTCTTTAAAAGATATTTGGAAAAATTTGTGTAATTTTTGAGTGGCCATCTGTCAGCCTTCTCTGCTTCAATAATATGTGATACAAAGTTAGGTTTTCTCTTCATACCCTGGCTTAATTGCTCGTGATATTTAATCTTTGTGTACTGCCGTGAGCCACAGGAAAGAGGATGCGAATTCCAAGGGAAGAAGGTCCAGCTTCTTCTTTATTAACTGCTCTTACCAGAAAACTAGCATGAGATTATATACACTTTCTTATCTCCGCACAGCAGTTACATCAATCACACACGCCTCAGCTAGTCACATGGCAGGCATGTGACTAGTAGTCTGTGCCTACACTGCGTCAGCTAGACCGGCCCATACTGTGTCAGCTAGTCCGGCCCCCACAGCATTCACACTGTTGTAAAACAGCCAGGGCCCCAGCATCTCCCGCTTTCTTTTCAAACAATCTCAGTAATACAATACATGGTTAGCCATAGTTATCCATATAGTCTGTGGAGGTACAATGTCGCTGGGGTTTTCAAAAAGTAGAAAATATAGGGCATTCATTGCTATGATCTCGGGGATTTAACCAGCCAAAACACAATGTTTTGCGTACTCTGTTTCCAGGACTCAACTCCCCCTTTCTTTTCAAAGAAACCAGCAAATGTTTAAGGTCCCAAAAAATTCCTGAAAAATCCTTGAAAAAATCCCAAAAAATTCCCAACGATTATTTATAATTAATCATTAACATAAATCACTAATAATTATTTCATCATCATAATAATCATCATGATTAATCACCATCAATTAATCAGTATCATAATCATCATTAATCACCATTAATCAACATTACAATTATTCATCGTGATTAATCTCATCACAAGCATGATTAATCATCATCATAATTAATCACCTTTATAATCATCATTATTCAATAATCATCATCACAGTTAATCACCTTTATAATTAATCATCACCTTTATAATCATTATTAATCATTAATCATCATAAAAACCACCATAATCTATTAATCACTATCATAATCATTATTAATCAATAATCACCATTAATCATAAATCTGGCTGGTATCATTCAAGAGTCCCTTTTTTCGACACAACAATACAAGGTCTGTTAAGACCCCTTTCTCTGAGTCCGTATCTGTTCTCCTTGCTAATTTCAGCAAACTTTCTGTAGTGGCTTGTTCAATCACAGACATTCCCCATCTAGCATTGGCTCTGGCTTACGAGTCCGTTGTGGATGAATCTGCTTTTCCTTTCCTCTTCAAAACTCCAAGCTTTTTCTTATTTCCGCTGACCTCACTATCTTGCCATCACCAACCCGGCTTTTTCCCCAGCTCCCACAGCCTCTTCTTCTTGTTATATTATTCCCACTGACTTGCTGTTCCTCGGCCTCCCCAGCTTCTTATTTCCTTTTTTTATATTTGATTTTTGGTAACTCACCGGTTTGCTGTCTCTGATCTGGCTTTCCCTGGCCCCTGACTCGCTGCTTCTTCGTGCCGCCCCTCTGCCTTTCGTGCATGTGGTTCCTTTGATCGCTAGTTCATTACGTGGCCACCGTGAACTCGCTCTCCCCATGCGCTCGGCTTGCCGCACGGCCGCTCGATTATCGCTGCTGCGGCCTCTAGTACTGCTGGGGCCGCTCGCCAGTCCCGCCAGTCCCGCTGCTCCGGCCGGTCCCGCTGGTCGCACCGCTGGTCCGTTGGTGCCACCGCTGCCTCCGCCGCTGCTCTGGCCTGAGGTTCTGGCCTGGTGGTCCAGCCGCGCTGTTCCTGCCTGTGCAGCTGGTCGCACTACTCTGGCCGGTCCCACTGGTCGTGCCGTGCTGCTTTCACTGTTCCGCTGGTCCGTTGGAGTCACCAAATGCCACGAGCCAGGGGAACGACGACGCGAACTCCGAGGGAAGAAGGTCCAGCTTCTTCTTTATTAACTGCTCTTACCAGCAAACTAGCATGAGGTATATACACTTTCTTATCATATATCTATTCAGAAAAATTTTTCAAAAAGCAATTTTGCCTCAGTGATGGAGTCATTCAGAAAAAGCAATCAGAAACCACTACATTTATTATATAATTCTTTTTTTTGTTTTTTACTGGGTTGTGCCTAAAGAAAATTCTATCCACAATGAGGATATATTCCCATTTTGCCCAGTGAGGTGACTTGAGAAGAGTTGTACTCTCTCTCCATAGACATATTAATGACAAAAAGAGAAAGTTCGTAACAAGTTACTTGACAGCAGGTGGACATTACAC
>VKON01000207.1:480752-569705 GCA_009741485.1 Malurus cyaneus samueli
CTACTAGCCAAGTCTTCTGAACAGAGCTTCTGCAACTGCAAGAAAATTCATTCCTTGTCATTACTGCCCAGGACCAGTTTGGGTGGACTACTTATATCTGAAATCACACTCTTTTTCAGTGTCAGCACCCCAAAACTTAGGCCAATGCATTTTTCCCTATTTATTTTTCTGCTCTCTGGAGACTCCAAGTAGGGAGAAAAAAAGTCACTTTGATTTTTTAAAAGATATACGTGTTATCCTACCTCATGAATAATCTGTTGCTAGGACTGTGGAATGGGTTGGAGTTCCTGTATATCCAAAAGCTAATTTCGTGTGCAGGGTGGAGGTTGGACATTGATCAAATGCTGGAATCAAAGATTGTCTTCCAAGCAACTTAATTGAACATTTTAAGATTGAATCCTCAAGGTGAAGCCACTGTTGTGATTTAGTTCATAATTATTCAACACTGTTTGGATTAGTTCATAAAAGAAATAAATCAGATAACAGAGTTATTATCAGAGCTATCTCCCAGTATCATCTGAACATTTACATTTACTGAACAATTCTGAATTGAGGCTGAATGAGCATCTAGGAAAGACAGGGTTGTTTTCTCTCTAAACTAGGAGAACTCTAGCATTATTAGCAAACACCAGTGAACATATCTTCTCCTCAGATACACAATTTCTTTTTAAAATCTGTGAGAAAACTAAAAAATTCTTTGAATTAAGGTCCTAGGCACTTGTGAAGGACCATCTGATTGTTTCATACAAGTGTATTTAAAAAGCCTCACAATTAAATTTCTTAACTTCCCTCTTAGAAGAGGTATACATATGTGATTCTTTGTTCCGAACTAAGACTTTGAATTTTGCTCTTGGAAGTGATTTCTTTGTCTGAATTATATCCATTTCTTGAAAATATTTCCTTTTTTCTTTCCAGATGTCCATGCTAGGACAGAAATAGTCTAGCTCTTCTTACAGCACTCATCCTATACACAGTTTTTTAACCTGAATTCAACTGCAGCAAATGACCATGAATGTTTTTAAATAAATAAAGTTACATTTGAATTCTTCATCCTTGATCTTCAAGATCAATGCTGCAAAGATAGCTTTGAGGATTGCACAGAGACCATGGGAAAAAGCAGTACTATTATTAAGATGGCGTGCTTTGTGGCTGTTTTTCTTGTTACTTGTAGTGAACTTGGGGCAAAAACATTTAAGTCATTTCCTTGCTGAGTCAGGGGAGTTTAGGTTGAATATCAGCGAAAGCTTTTGAACCCACAGGGTGCTTGGGCCCTAGAGGAGACTCCACAGCAAGCTCACAGCACCAAGCCTGACAGAGTTCAAGAAATGTTAGGAAATGCTCTCGAGCCTGTGATGCGATGCTTGGGGTGTCCTGTGCAGGTCCAGGACTGGACTCGATCCTGATGGGTCCCTTCCAACTCAGCTATTCTGTGTGTATTGATTCTATGAAAAAACCAGAATGGAATGGTGTGAAATAGTGTTATTGAAGTACATGATTAGACTGAATTTTAAAGCAAAACCTTACTTTAAATGTGCAAGGTTTGAAACCTCATGGCAAAGTGAGTGTATTCATGGGGGGTTTGTTTGTTTCTTTTTTTGCATTATTGTAATTAAAGAGTTGGGTAAATATATATATTGTGCTTCCTTTACTGTATAAATGTGTACTTCAACAGTTTTATATAAATGGAAGTCAGTGCTATTAACGTATTCTGTGCTTTTAAAAAAGTAACATATAAATAAATCAAAAATATGGTAGCAAGGAGGATTGTTAATTATGTTATCTCAGTGCTTATGTGTTGATGTAGTACGTGCCCGTCACATTGTGTATCTCAGTGTTGAAAGAATACAAACTTTGACATCCTAATTTTTGAAATGTAATGCAGTACAGTTACACTACAAATCCAAGAATAACATTTATTAGGAAACTCTGCAACCATTTTTAAAAACATAGCAAATTATGTCATTAATATACAAGGTTACTTATACCACAGGCTTTAGGTGAATAAGTAAATACTCTATATCCACACTTGGACTTTTTATAATGTAGCAGATTTTAATTATTGTTGTACATAGAAATCTGGAGCTCAACAAGGAATCTTTCCTAACTTATGTTAAAATTTATTTGGTGATCTGTCCACTGTGAAATTGTCTGGACTTTGTGCTCTCACATCATAATGGGGAGCAATCCTCCTTTACCAAAATTAATTCTTCAAGATCTCCTGAGTAAGGCACCAAGCCTTATCCAGTAATCATAAAGTCAAACTGCCACAGAAGATCTATGTTTGACTGCCTGGTAAAACAGAGAGCTGATTGTAACAGTATTTTCAAATGATGTTTGGAAATTGCACTTGAAAAATATCTTCTCTGGTCTTTGTGTCATTCCTTGATCCATGAACCAGAAAAAAAAAAAAAAAAAAAAAAAAAAAAAAAAAAAACCAAAACGGAAGTTCCCAAACCAAAACGAATTATAGGAATTGAAAGTAGAAAACATGCTTACTCCACAAGTGTATTCCAGTCTATTAGCCTTTTGTTGCTGTGCATCATGCCAACTATATGTGGAAGATTTTTTTCTAAATGCCTCTCATTACATGTGAAAATGATAATAAGTCTAAGCTGATACTAAGAAACAGGTATTGCATGAGTATTCACCTTGCATTCTGGACATGCAACGATCCATTGTGTAAAAGTGCTTCCTTCCATTACAGGTTTTTATTGTTAATAATCTGTCAGACCTTCATGTAAATGCTGACTCACAGTGGTGTGCAGCAGAAGTCTTCAAAATATTTTTTATGTTGATTAAAAGATGAGAGAAGAATTGTGAAGAATAAATTGATATAAATGCATTTAAGGCAGGCAGTGTAGTGGATAAATGGTTGGGAAATAAACCTGTTTACTGGGTATCAAGTGTAGCACTGCTGTTTTGGAAGCATAAATGTGAAATACGCTTAAGCTGCATGTGTTTTATATCTCCTTATACCAAGGGCTACGTGACACAGCCAGAGTAGATATCTATGGATTTTTTTTTCCTTAAGAAAACCTATAAAAATTCAAAGCTTGATTTTCTCCTTCCTTTCCTTAAGTAGTCCAGCAGTACCACCGCTGATGTCAATGGTGTTACACCAGTTAAAATGGGGTGAGAGAGAGGTGAATAGCATTGCAATTTAATTGTTTCATTCCAAGGTATTATTTTCTTTTTAGGGTTTAGTTCTGGTACCTCTTGCAAAAAAACAGATGAGACTGTTCATTTGATATTATGCTTTTCATTTTGAAGGTGAAATGGAAACTAATGTATATTTGCAAAGACTGGTGGATGGTATTTTGGGGTGCCCAGGTGTGTATCAAGTGGTTGCTCAGCCAAGCGATGTGTGTGTAGGAAAAATGTTTGTCATGGTTATTTGTAAAGATCCAGTGTGGAGGATGGGTTTCTGACTTTTATTGCACCTTTGCTTGGAAACATTAAAATTTCTCACACGTACTTCATCCCATAATATAGACAATTCAATTTTATATTTGGCCTATTTTTTTTTCCACTACATTGCCTCAGCACAATCTCCTTTCCCTTTTGTTGTGCCAACATGGCACCACCTGCTATTCAAGAACAACTCCCACATTTTTTTAAATGTTTACAAGTCCTCTTACTTATTAATTTCCCTGCACTGCCTCTGAAAATTTCACCTTAACAGCAGATGGTAACAATTATAGGATATAATAGATTTCATATGGATATTAATAATTGTCTTTAAATTATTAAAAAAGATAGTGAGGAAGGGCTCAACACAGAGAGAGTACACATCTATAATTACCCCCATATAAATATATTACTATTACACAATTTCCTCACAACATATATTTAATAAGTCTCCTAATTCTGTTAAGCATATCTTTTAAAATTATGACCCTACAATCCCTATATGTATTAAAGTCGCTTAGATTTATGATAGCTGTAAACATTTAATGATTGAAGATTAAATGCACAGGAGAGTATTAATACCTGAAGATTTAATTAATTCAACATGAAGGAGATGAAATTTAAAATTAATTTTAATATTGCTGCATAAAGTTAACACTTTTGAACCTAATCACAAGACCTTTCTTTCTTCTTTTTGCATCTTGAGTTTGATTCTACTTTCCTGTTTCTCCTTCAAAATACCAGACACTGATTTAAAGAAAAATTAAAACAAAAATTGAAAATAGGTCAATAATAAAACATGCATCTGGCAGGCATTCTGTAGGAGTTCAAAAATATTCCTGTGATGTATATAAGAAATGCAGAAATACCTGAGGAAATAACATTACCTCAAATAGGAAACTAGTGATAACCAAACATTTTGCTTTTTCTTCATTCCTTTTTGTTTTGTTTGGTTTGGTTTTTTTTTTTTTTTTAGTTTTCTTGCATTTAGAGTCATCAGGAAATAGTTATATACCAGCAGCGAAAAGCTTTTTCTTCTTCATCAGAGATCACAACAAATGGAAAACACATCGGTAGACATCATATGCCTCATATTACTCCAGGTTACCTCGTCAATCTAATCCATAACTTTTGTAATGTGATGTTGTTAAATATTCTTCAGGTTTACGTTCTACCTCAGTCCAGATCCATGGATAACTGATCCTCATAATCATTGTGGAATCACTCATTGATGTATTTGATACAGTTTAATGGATAGATTGCTGATTATGCTTTCTATTAATATGACTTTAAATTTTATTGTGTATCACACCTTTGTTCATTAATTTTCCTTTTCCACATGGCAGTATGCACATATATTGTATTGCCTCGGACACTGACTCCTCCAGGACCAATACAGTATAAGTTTCTGGACTAAACCTTTTCTAATAAGGCAAGCTTTAGCAGGAATATTTTTTCTCCCCCATGTTGATTTGTTCCAAACACTCAAAAAACCAGTACTGAGCTAAGAATAGGAGGACACAATTATCTGCAGTAACCTAAATACATAAAGTAGCTTTATTCTCTATCCCAAAATGGAGTCCTCAATAAACTCTGCTTCTCACCCTTTCTTAGTGTATGAAAAGACACCCTTCCCTCCAACCTTTCTCTCTAAATGACTTTAGTAGCAACAAAAATCACACTAGGATACACACTAAGGCAAGTAACATATTTAGTGTGCAATTATTGCTTCCCTTATTGCATTCCAGCTATGCTGATGTTAGGTTGAGCCCTCATTGCGTGAATGGAAGGGTGCACATTACTATCCAACACAAGTGTACTTATTTAACATGTTGCTCCATTTATGCAAGCTAGACATACACAGCTGATCCACCTTCCCTTCACATTGTCAAGGTTATAACAGTGGACATAATCAAGTCATATTTTCTTGTGGAGTAAGAGTGATTTTAGCAAAGAAGGGATGGAGAAATTAATTCATTCTCTTTGGAAAGACAGCCAACATTTTCAAAGAACAAGTACTGCCATTAGTACAGTTTCTCTAAGTCTTTCATTTTTGGGAATATTGCTGGTGATGAAAATATTGCAGAGCCAATCAAACCATAGTGCCATACAGTAAATCCACGCTAGGAGCCCAGTGTTAATATAACCCTTAATGTATTATTCATTAAGAGTTGATGTGTAAGCAATTAGAGAACCATGTTTCAAACCCAGCCATCTGGGGTAAATACAACAATAAAAACAACAATAATAATGATAAAAAATAAACATAGATTTTACTGATCAAACTAGTAAGCTTTGAATCATCCCCGAATCCATAATCAATGAAATTCTCCTTCATTAGATGCATCAAAGATCTCAAACCTTATCTGATCAGCTTTGTAGGCTCTCAGAATTTCTGGAGGAAATAACTGACTGGTGCGCAACCAATAACTGAACGGAGAAGCTGATTAAGGACACTTACTTAAATGCAAAACCTTACTGAATATTCATATGATGCCTGTGTTTATACAAATTAAAGCAAAAGAAAGCCCAAGAGGATTGGTTGCCATAGTCCACAAAATACTATGTACAGTAAGAAAATAGAGAGAGTGACAAATCTTGAAAATTATAGCCAGAAGAGAATGAAGATACAGTAAAATAATAAAAGTATACAATGAATTACAATTCAGAAGTTTTATTTAAGCAGTGATTTTCAAGCCTATCAGATATTTTATGCAATTACAAATTTACAGTTATCACCTTCTACAAGATAGACCACTGACGTTTGTCAAATTCTGCTACTGTGTAAACAGAGTCCTTAAGCATAACAAGCACATGAAATGTCTCAATGAACTAAATTAATGGGGGCGAACACTCCCAAGTTCCAGCAACCCCCTTCTTTCCCCACCGAGGTCCAGAGACGAACTTTTCCACAGAGAGGAAAGTGAAAAGAAAAATACATTTATTTAACAAAACAACAACAATAACAACAAAATATGCCCCCAAAGAAAGAGGGAAAAGAAAATTATAAAACAAACAAACAAAAAATAAAACTGTGGGACCAGCTGTTGGATCTTAAGTCTTTTTCTTTCCTCCTGGGAGTGCTTCCCCCTCCGGGGGCCCCAGAGGGTGGACCGAGTCTCTCCAGTGTTCTCTGGAGGATCTTTCTCGCCTGTCCGCCAGAGGAATATTTAATCCTCAGATGATGAAAAAAATCGAAATAAACAAATCCAAGAAAAGGAACAAAGGAGCAGTCCCAGAGAGCAGCAGCTTCCTCCCGCTGCTGAGCCAGGGTCCCCCTCCAGAGATGTGTGTAACTTGTACCTCTCCCTCCCACTGTCCCTGAAGGGAGGAACACCACAAAAAAACAGAGCAGTCTCAACTAATGTGTAGTTACGAAGGGTTGTTTATCTTTCCTCTAACATAAGCAGATAATAGGATACAAATACTCAGCTACCCTAGACAGTGAAAAGCAATTACAATAAAATAATGGTGTAATGCTAAGAGAGAACATATGGCCTCTTGTAACAGGTGAGGTTTTGTCTCAAGATAAACAATAGTGAATAATATGTCAATAGGAGTAAATTTATCTTGTCCATATCTTCCTTTTGTTGTGCAGTTGCTGCTTCCAGATGCAGGCTTGTATGTGATTACTGTTGCGCTAGTCTTTCCCCAGCCTAAAAATACTTCTAATGACCGTGGGTTTTTATAATAAAAACAAAAAATACAGATGAAATGTATAAAAATGTTATTTTCTCAAATCATGTTGAATATTTCAGTCCAATTCTTATTATGGTAATCACCAAACTTATAATGTTTTTTACAATGCCATACTTCAGAATCAGAATTATACAGCATATCCGCATGCCATATTCTCAATGAAGCAGATTATGTGATAGAAATATAACTTTATGTAGTACAATTTAAGTAGTCTTTTACATCTATTCCCATCAACAAATTACACTTTCAGGAGAGGTTCTCATTGCTGATAATTGCAAATGGTAAGTCTTTTACATCTATTCCCATCAACAAATTACACTTTCAGGAGAGTTCTCATTGCTGATAATTGCTTATTAACAGTGTCATTGTAATTCAAGATTTAAGAAGGATCAGATGAATAATTTCATATGATGCATTTGAATTATGTGTCAGTAAGTACATCTGGCTTTTACTGGTGTTTTTCACAATATATATTGTCTGTTAGCAGATAATTCATTGAAATAAAACAACACCACAACAACAAAACCAACTGCTGCTCCCTGGCATGCAAGAACTGAGACCACTGGTTTTTCTAAGCGTCATGGTAAGATGAGCTCAGAACAAATGACCATTCTCAGAAAGTGGAATGATGTCCCACAGCAGAAAATTGAGGATCACCCTTGAGTCATCACTGCTGACATTTCACTGCCATTTTTATTTTGCTTCGTGAAGACAAGTTCATTTCCCATTCCACATGTTTCACTAGTCCTAGAGGAACTGAGGATTTTTGCCATAAACAGCTTATGACTTCTTAGCCCTTGTTTGTGAGATTTACTGCTGCAAGGTACCGGTGGGTATGTTACCACAGAATCACAGAATAGGTCAGGTTGAAAGGACCACAGGGTCCAAACTGTCTGCTAAACAGGGTCATCGCAGAGCACAGATTGTGTCCACCCAGTTTGAATAAATCCCCTGACGGAGACTCACAACCTCTCTGGCAACTGCTCCATTGGGAGTCATCAGCACAATAAAGAAGTTCTTCATGTTCAGGTGAACCTCCTGTGCATCAGTTTCTACTCATTGTCCTAGTGATTGGCACCACCAAAACCTGACTCCTCTTGACATGTCTTTGAATATTAAAGACATGGATGAAGTAAGTAGATACCTGAACAAGGCAAAGATGCTCTTGGCCAGGGATGTCAAAGACCATATGATAGCGAAGGTACAAAGCAGAGGTTCCCACATGCAGCTCAGGCTGCCCTGAGAGCAGCAAGAGCAGACAAAGAAATCAGTGTTACCTGCTGGAAGGAATTATAATAATCACCAGCGGGGATTAATCAATTGGAAATATATGTATTTAAGGAAAACGCAAACTATAGGGACAACAAACATACCACTGGTTTCTTCTACATTGCCCACCGAATAAAAATTAGTGCAACACAAGGACTTTTACATTTTCAAGGTAGCCATACAGTACTGATTTACTACAGGAATCAAGTGCTCCCAAGTTTCTATTTCTTTTAAAAGATGTAAGTGTATAAAATTCTTGGTCAGAGAAACAATTCTCCCAGGCTGGAGAGGCAACAAGTGCAACATCATAAATATTCAGCCACTGACTGAGCTGGATGTACATGAGAGCACTGATGCAAAGATTAGCAAAACATATTTCATTCATGTGATACATGGTCTGCAAACAAGCAGCATATTTAGAAAGCAGAAATAAGAGCAAAATATTAAGAAATTGGGAGGACCCTAATCAACTTCATTACTTCATGATGGGCAAAGTAGCATTAGTTCTGCGGTGCCAGCAGCAATTTTCCAATGATGAAGTGGGATGGGAATCAGTTGTGATAGAAGAAAGTTGAGTTATGGTTGCATTTCCAGTAGTCTTTATTTATTCTCTCATCTTCCATGCATTTGCTTCTAACATTGGGAAAAAGTGATTCAGAAGTGCTAGGGACCTGACTGGAGGAGGAGGTTCCTTCTTTTGTGTTGTTCGTTTTAAAAGGCAATTTAACACACAGTAAAGCTGACAAAATTTGCCTTTTCAATTCTAGCTTTAGCAAAGATATGTATATGTCCTAATTCTGTAACCGGTATCTCTGCACTGTAGTCCTGTCAATCTCTCACCTTTTCAAGCATAATAAACCAATAAAGTAAATTACTGTAAGAATAAAGATACAGAGAAATCTGATCCATAAGTGACTTGTTTTCCACCAACTAACTAAATGACACTTAGTCATTGCTAAGCCGGGGTGGGGGAAAAGTGATTAGGCAATTTCAGTGTGTGTATATTGAGTTTCCATGCCAGGCTTTGGGTGTGGGTTTGCACTGAGTGGACTTGTGTGAGACTCTGTCAGATGCTTCTCCTTATCTAGCAGACCCAACCCCTGCAGTTACAAAGAAAAAACATAGAAAGAAAAGAATAGTAACAGAAATAGGAATAGAATAGGAACAGAAAGAATAAGGAAGGAAAAGGAGAAGGAGAAAGAAGGAGAAGAGAAGGAAAGGAGAAGGAGAAGGAGAAGGAGAAGGAAAGGGAAGGAAGAAGAGAAGGGAGAAGGAGAAAGAGAAAGAAGAGAAGGAGAAGGAGAGGAGAAGGAGAAGGAGAGGAGAAGGAGAAGAGAAGGAGAAGGAGAAGGAGAGGGAGAGAAGAGAGAGAAGAGAAGGAGAAGGAAGGAGAAGGAGAAGAGAAGGAGAGAGAAGGAGAAGGAGAAGGAGAAGGGAGAAAGAGAAGAGGAGAAGGAAAGGAGAAGGAAAGGAGAAGGAGAAGGAGAGAAGAAGAAGAGAGAAGAAGAAGAAGAAGAAAGAAGAGAAGAAGAAGAAGAAGAAGGAGAGTTCTTTTGCAATTGTTCAAAGGAGTTGGTGAGAAATGTGAGAGGAAAAATCCTGCACATGAAGGTCATGCGAGAGAGGGGGGAGCTGCACCGGCCTGTGCGATTTTTCGGCAGGACTGCTGTGCGGTCCGATCGAGTCTGAAGGCTCCCTGCCGTGCCCGTCGTCCACTAGCCATGTCATACCAGCTGGGGATAGCAGCGATCTCTACTGCCCGCCGGAATGTAAGAAGCCCACTGGGGACTAGTTGAATTTGGCGTAGTGGTGGCGCCTTCAGCGACTTACCTCGGCTGGCTGCTGCGCGTGTGGCTCTGTGACGTCGCAGTTGGTGGCAATTGAGCTTTGAGACGTCTGAATTGTTCACCCCTCTCGCGTTTGTATCGATAGAGTCCCTCTCTCGCTGCACGTCCATGTCACCTGCTACCTGCAGAAAGACGATCGAGGTGCCTCGTTTTTGGGTGGTGGGGCTGGAGAGATGGTTGGAGCAATTTGTGCAGTGAGAGCTTTGTGGTTATGATGTGTGGTATTGGCGTGTTTGGAAGTTTGGACAGAGTTTCTATCTCACGTGCTTAAACGCGGTGGGAGGGTGCCGCCGAACCTCGAGACTGCCGAAGGAGAATGGACATCCTTGCTCACCTGGCGTTCAGTGCTACGAGTAGTCGACACAACTAGCAGGTGGTGAGAGTGTTGTCAACCACTGTCTACCTCGACATGTGCGCTCATATAGTGGTGGTGAGGAAGTAGAGGCTGTGTTAGCGGGGGCGATAAGGCAATGCTGGATAATGGAGTTGGGCCTTGTGCTCTTAGGGTCTTTCGCGCGTAGAAAGAGTCGTGTGGTATTTATGGATGATGAGTTTCCATTTTTCTTCTCACTAGGTCGCATTCTCTCTTCGTTTGTTCCTGATGGTTGAGGTTAGCATGAGCAGTGATTGTAATTAATTCGGTGCTAGCTCTGATGGCCTGATTTGTGGCTCGATGACATTCCGTCGCGTAAAATCAGCATGCTCCAGCCACGATCTTGTTTGCGTGACTTGATGGCTCTGGTGCTCGCCATGTTCGCTGTCCGCGGCACATTAGTCTGGCAGAAGGCAGATGACCAGTAGATCCATTTTGTGCTGCCTGATCAGACTCAGATGCACTCCGGATTGCCTCCTGCTTCGTGGTCATGGCAACGTGCATTAAGCTCGCTCCTGCTCTTGGCTTTATTACTCCACTTGTCTAATTATTCTCTTCTGATCCTCAAGTTCACTTTATTCTATTCTCACGCCTTAGCCAGCCCATCTTCTGCTCCAAGCTCATAGAATGAAAAGATCTCACTTAAATTCCCCCTCCTGGTAGTGAGAGTGGCTCTCCTGTGAGCGCTCTTTACCTCCAGTACTCTTCTGAGCTCAATAAAGGATGAGTTGGCTGATGCCCATCACGTCTCCTTCTGATGTTATCCATCTCATCTAGAGGCCTTTGGGAACAAGTTGATTAATCGCGTTTCAGTATCATTTAACTATAGGCGACCTGTCCCTTTATCCTCAATACATAGTATTAAATTAGTAGCTTGTGCGTGTGTTCAAGCATGAGGATAGTCTCGTATCAGATACAGATGTTGCGGAAGCAATGAGACACTCATCCTATACCAAGATTTTATCGCGAAATTCGATCGTTACTCTCCTCCATGTGTGTGTTACCACTAGTATTTGGCTAAATCAGTTCGCCTATCATCTCACATTAACATGAAGTGATGAATCTCAAACCCTTTCTGACCTAACACACTTCCATTCTCTTACATTTTGGAAAAGTCGTATTGAGATGTCTCCATAACAACGATTTGTTTCCTCGTCGTGTGTTCAAAGCAGCTGTCTATGTGGTACTCATCACTGCTCAGCTGCTCGCGTCAGACAATATTATAGCCTCTTACAGCTTGCATGTAGTGCCTGCGTCTAATGGGGCAGCTATCTTTCCCGAGGTATCCGTATCTCCTTCGATCCTAGTCAGGTGTGTCACTACTTTGTCTTGAAATGCTGTGCCCTGCTGTTCCAAACCCAAACTATTACTCCTAATCAAGTAACTTCCCTGATTTTCCCACCATACCCCAACCCATTTGAGTCCTCCTCTTGTGCATCATCATTCCATCTAGCTATTCATGAGGACTGGAAGTTTCATCCCATGTACAACTGCGGGGCCCTTGCTGTTTTACAACAGTGTGAATGCGGTGTGGGGACTGGCTAGTGACACAGGTTGTATGGCGGTCAGTGACGCAGTGTAGGGCACGGATAGCTCGACGCAGCAGCCAACGGAGGTGCAACAGATTGTGAAGTGAAGCTGGCAATGGAATGGACCAGGATCATGGCGAGTGGACATGGGACTGCCTGCTGGCCATGTGGAACTGGCTGAGGCGTGTGTGATGTGTAATGATGGCAGTTATATACGTTGATTTTGGTCTATTATACACTGTATATAAGATATATTTTTTCTGCTCTTGTTTAGCTGTGAAAATTTGAAAAACCCAAACAAGAGAGTATCTGAAATCTGAAATATTTTGGTAGAGTTTTTGATATCAAATGTCTCAGTTTTGTTGGCATAGTTTACTGCTCATCACAACAGACAGCATTGCATTTTATTTCCAAAGAAAATTAAGATCAGCATTCTTCAGTGTTTTTTCTCGGGTCACCAAAAAAAAAAAAAAAAAAAAGAAAAAAAAGAAGAGCTAATTAACTGTGTTGGAAAAGTGTTTTATGGAACTTGAATAAGAGTCATTGACTCTTATCAGGAGAAGAACAAAAAAACCGACATGCCTTGCAAAACCAGTGTTGTTCTTAGGGGATACATCCACTTTTTTAGTGTGTACAGAAGATAGTGTTCATGCAGCTGGAAAGTTCAAACTTGCCATTTGGAACTTTTGCATATTTTATCCCCTGCCTTCCCTCTGCTATTTTATAAATATGTGTGGGTGTATGTATATATATGTGTGTATGTTTATGTATGTGTGTATGCATATATATGTGTATATATGTATATGGAAGCCTGGGAGGCAGGAGGAAAAAATATGCCTGAATCTTTTATCCCAGTGACACAGAGCCCATGCTCAAGTTTACTCCTTTTGAGTTTGATTTTGAGTTAATAATCTGATATTTTCAAAAGAGCAGTGGACAGGAAGATTTTTGACCACTCAAGATTTTAATTTCTGCTAAAACACGTGTAGGTAGCTCATGAGTTCAGGTTGAAACACTTAGAAGAGTCTTTAGTCTTTAGTAATTCTATCAGAAAGTAAAATAGGAGAGCGACACGTTTTTTTTTGCTCTGAAAATAAGTATTCCAATCAGAGAACTGGAATCGTCACTTTTGTTCTGAATTTTCCTTCAACTAAAGGGACAATACATATCCTTTGAAACCTTCTTTAAACCCTCCCTGACTAGGTCATTCATCCTTAGCAGCCTGGGGATATAGAATACAAGGAAGGAAAGAAAAACAACCCCCATAACTGGAATTCTTTGGTTTCTTTAAACAAAAATCCTGTTGCTGAATATCATGTATTTCACATTTATTTAGAAAATTATATAAAATGCATGCCAGATTATTAATGCTCACTGCCAGGCTTGACAAATTTCATTTATGAAAACTGGCAATTACTTCTATTTCTCAGTTCCTATGCAAAAATACATTTTCCACAGGGACCTTAACTCCAACCCAGGTAGGCAGTCTTTAGACTTTGCAGGTCTACATTCACAGCACATAATCTGTACCTTCATATTAAAGAATGATGTTTCAGTGCTAGAATCAGATAATCGATTTTTGTCCCTTCTTTTCTTCCCCCTGAACAGCTTTACCTTTTATGTCACTTGAAATTGACATTTTTCTAATCATGTTAGACTATGTGTTCATTCAAAGGGCCACTTGCAGCTGTAGGGATAAAATTACTTAAAAATTTCCTCATAGACCAGATGTTTTTCAAAGTAGCTGCTGTCAGACCTCCTGGAATAGTAGAGTATCAAGATACTGGAACCCAGAGGTGGTTTTTGAAAGTAGAGCCTTATGTCTTTCCTCTTTCTAGTCTGGATTCTGGTTCTAGTCCTGGCTTCAAACAATCTTAGTGCTCCTCTGTTGTGGGTTTAAATTCCTCTCCTTTTGTTCCCTTTGGGAATTTTTTTTCTTCCCCCATTTGTCGCTGGGTTGCGTAATCGCCAATCATCTTTTAATTGCTGGGTGTTTAAAAGACAATGATACCTATGGCCACACCCAATGGTCTGAGACAGCTTTGTGTGGTTGGGGGGGGGGGTGGATTGGGATGTTTGGGGTTTTTTGGCTTTTTTTCTTTTGGTGCGGGAGAGGGGGGTCCTGCTGAGGCGGTGGCATCCCGTTGGTGTTTGCTTCTTGCTTTGCTGCCTTGATCTCTCTCTTTAGTAAGTAACTGCACAAGCAGTTACACCAATCACACACGCCTCAGCCAGTCACATGGCCAGGCAGCTCCCAATGTCCACTCGCCATGATCCCTGTTCCATTTCATGGGCCAGCTTCACTTCACCAATCCTGTTCACCTCCGTGGCTGGCTGCGTCAGCTAGTCCGTGCCTACACTGCGTCAGCTAGACCGGCCCATACTGTGTCAGCTAGTCCAGTCCCCACACGCATTCACACTGTTGTAAAACAGCAAGGGCCCCCGCAGTGTACATGGGATGAAACTTTCCAGTCTCATGAATAGCTAGTGATGGAATGATGATGCCACAAGAGGGAGGACTTCAAATGGGTTTGGGTATTGGTGGGAAGATCAGGGAAGTTACTGATTAGGAGTAAATAGTTGGTTTTTGGAACAGCAGCTGAGATTCAAGACAAAGTTAAAGATGATGTAAGGAGTAAAATGTGAAAATAAGTTTTTAGGAAAGGCTACTAAAGTTAGGAAAAATTGTCAGAGATGAGCTGACGCAGTGAAGTGAGTACCACATAGACATGCTGCTTTGAAAAAGACAGAAAATCTGTTGTTATGGAGACATCTTCAATACGACCTTTTCCAAAATGTAAGATGAATTGGAAGTGTGTTAGGTCAGAAAGGGTTTGATTCATATATCTGTATTGTGGTCCATGGCGCTGTTATTATTTCTTTGTAGATCCAGGAGATCCACACTATTTGGATGAACTTATGAAGTGTTTTCTTCTGCAAGTCTTTCTGTCATTCAGCTTTGAAAACAGCACGAAAGCCTGAATTTAAACAGGATAGTATGTATAGTCTCTATAGGAAAGGAAAAACCAGTACAACTGTTCCCTCTTTACATAAATGATAGTGAAACAGTGATGGGACAGAAATTTCCTTATGTGAGCTTCTGAAAAGTAGCTAAACCTCCAGCATAGCCACTAATCCAGAGGTAATTAAGTGAAGTTCATTTGCTGCTGCACTTATGACAGTGGCTATGGAAAAGAAAAAAGTAATTGGGGAAGAGGAAAATTAGAAATGTTATTAGAATGCATTTGCCACGTTGCCATTCCATGCTGTAGGGGGGTCATGTTAGCTGGATCCCAGGCACCCACCAAAGTCTCTCTGTCACTGCTGTCTGCAGCTATGTGGGGGACAGAATACAAAACCAAGGTTTCATAAGTTAAAATAGGGACTGGAAGAGATTACTCACTGAATAGTCATAAGCAAAACAGGCTCTGATTAGAGATATTAATTAAATTTGCTGCTAACAAAATCAAGACAAGATAATGAGAAGTAAAATAAAATCTTCTAAACACCTCCTCCCACCCCTGCTCCCTTTCCAGCTCTATCTCCTTCCACAATAGAATGGGGGTTAAGGTCAGTTCACCACCTGCTGTTTCTTGCTGTTGCATGACTCCAGTGAGAGGAGTCATTCTCCTTCTGCACTGTGGGGTCCCTCCCATGGAAGACAGTTCTCTGCAAACTTCCCCAACAAAGCTCCATCTCATCAGCAACAGCTCTCTCAAAATTGCTACATCAGCCCATCCCACAGACAGCTGTCGTCCTTCAAACTGCTGCAGCATGGGTAACTCTCCCGGGGCAGTTCAAGCACAGCTGTCCACATGGGAGCAGGGCCACGGGTCTCCCATGGGCTCAGGGCATCCTCTAGGCATTCAACTGCTCCAGTGTGGGCTCCTACATGGGCTGCAGGTGGATCTCTGTATCCCCATGGATTTCCATGGTTTGCAGGGGCACAGCTGCTTCACCATGGTCTGCACATCAGCCTGCAGAAAAATCCAGGGCCTGGGGCAGCTCCTCCCCCTTCTTCTCCATTGACCTTCATGTCTGCAGGATTTTTCCTCTCACATATTCTCACCCAACTCCTTTGTAACAATTGCAAAAGAACTTCTCCTTCTTCTTCTTCTCTTCTTCTTTTTCTTCTTCTTCTCTTCTTCTTCTTCTTCTTTTCTTCTCTTCTCCTTCTCCTTCTCCTTTCTCCTTCTCCTTCTCCTTCTCCTTCTCTTCTCTCTTCTCCTTCTCCTTTCTTCTCCTTCTCCTTCTCTTCTTCCTTCTCTTCTCCTTCTCCTTCTCCTTCTTCCTTCTCCTTCTCCTTCTCCTTCTCCTTCTCCTTCTTTCTCCTTCTCCTTCTCCTTCTCCTCTCCTTCTCCTTCTCCTTCTCTTTCTTTCTCTTTCTCCTTTCTCCTTCTCCTTCTCCTTCTCCTTCTCCTTCTCCTTCTCCTTCTCCTTCTCCTTCTCCTTCTCCTTCTCCTTCTCCTTCTCCTTCTCCTTCTTCCTCTCCTTATTCTTTCTGTTCCTATTCTTATTCCTATTTCTGTTACTATTCTTTTCTTTCTATGTTTTTTCTTTGTAACTGGCAGGGGTTGGGTCTGCTAGATAAGGAGAAAGCATCTGACAGAGTCTCACACAAGTCACCTCAGTGCAAACCCACACACCCAAAGCCTGGCCATGGAAACTCAATATACACACACTGAAATTGCCTAATCACTTTTCCCCCCACCCCGGCTTAGCAATGACTTAAGTGTCATTTAGTTAGTTGGTGGAAAAACAAGTCACTTATGGATCAGATTTTCTCTGTATCTTTATTCTTTACAGTAATTTACTTTATTGGTTTATTATGCTTGAAAGGTGAGAGATTGACAGGACTACAGTGCAGAGATACCGGTTCACAGAATTAGGACATATACATATCTTTGCTAAAGCTAGAATTGAAAAGGCAGAATTTTGTCAGCTTTTACTTGTGTTTAAATTGCCTTTTAAAACGAACAACACAAAAGAAGGAACCTCCTCCTCCAGTCAGGTCCCTAGCACTTCTGAATCACATTTTTCCCAATGTTAGAAGCAAATGCATGGAAGTATGAGAGAATAAAATTAAAGACTACTGGAAAATGCAACCATAACTCAACTTTCTTCTATCACAACTGATTCCATCCCACTTCATCCATTGGAAAATTGCTGCTGGCACCCAGAACTAATGCTAACTTTGCTCCACATGAAGTAAATGAAGTTGATTAAGGGTCCTCCCAATTTCTTAATATTTTGCTCTTATTTCTGCTTTCTAAATATGCTCGCTTGTTTGCAGACCATGTATCACATGAATGAAATATTGTTTTGCTAAATCTTTGCATCAGTGCTCTCATGTACATCCAGCTCAGTCAGTGGCTGAATATTTATGATGTTGCACTTGTTGCCTCTCCAGCCTGGGAGAATTGTTTCTTCTCTGAAGACAAGAATTTTTATACACTTACATCTTTTAAGAAGAAATAGAAAAACTTGGGAGCACTTGATTCCTGTAGTAAGACTCAGTACTGTATGGCTACCTTGAAAATGTAAAAGTCCTTGTGTTGCACTAATTTTATTCTGTGGGCAATGTAGAGAAAACCAGTGTATGTTTGTTGTCCCTATTAGTTTGCGTTTTCCTTAAATACATATATTTCCCAATTGATTAATCTCCCGCTGGTGATTTATTATAATTCTCTTCCAAGCAGGTAACACTGATTTCTTTGTCTGCTCTTTGCTGCTCTCAGGGCAGCCTGAGCATGCATGTGGGAACCTCTGCTTTGTACCTTCTGCTATTCATATGGGTCTTTGACATCCCATGGCCAAGAGCCTCTTTGCCCTTGTTCAGGTATCTACATTACTTCATCCATGTCTTTAATATTCAAAGGAAGCATGTCAAGAGGAGTCAGGTTCTTGGTGGTGCCAATCATTAGGACAATGAGTAGAAACTGATGCACAGGAGGTTCCACCTGAACATGAAGAACTTCTTTATTGTGCTGATGACTGCCCAATGGAGCAGGTTGTCCAGAGAGGTTGTGAGTCTCCGTCAGGGGATTTATTCAAGAACTGTGTGGACACAATTCTGTGCTCTGCGATGACCCTGTTTAAGCAGACAGTTTGGACCCTGTGGTCCCTTTCAACCTGACCTATTCTGTGATTCTGTGGTAACATACCCACCGGTACCTTGCAGCCAGTAAATCTCACAAACAAGGGCTAAGAAGTCATAAGCTGTTATGGCAAAATCCTCAGTTCCCTCTAGGACTAGTGAAAACATGTGGAATGGAATGACTTGTCTTCACAAGCAAAATAAAAATGGCAGTGAAATGTCAGCAGTGATGACTCCAAGGGTAGACCTCAATTTTCTGCTGTGGGACCATCATTCCACTTTCTGAGAATGGTCATTTGTTCTGAGCTCATCTTACCATGAGCATCTTAGAAAAACCAGTGGTCTCAGTTCTTGCATGCCCAGGGAGCAGCAGTTGGGTTTTGTGTGTGGTGTTGTTTTATTTCAATGAACAGTTATCTGCTAACAGACAATATATATTGTGAAAACACCAGTAAAAAGCCAGATGTACTTACTGACACATAATTCAAATGTCATATATGAAATTATTTCATCTGATCCTTCTTAAATCTTGAATTACAATGACACTGTTAATAAGCAATTATCAGCAAATGAGAACCTCTCCTGAAAGTGTAATTTGTTGATGGGAATAGATGTAAAAGACTACCATTTGCAATTATCAGCAAATGAGAACCTCTCCTGAAAGTGTAATTTGTTGATGGGAATAGATGTAAAAGACTACCATTAAATGTACTACATAAAAGTTATATTTCTACTCACATATATTCTGTCTCATTGAGAATATGGCAATGCTGATATGCTGTATAATTCTGATTCTGAAGTATGGCATTGTAAAAAAACATTATAAGGTTTGGTGATTACCATAATAAGAATTTGGACTGAAATATTCAAACATGATTTGAGAAATAACATTTTTATACATTTCATCTGTATTTTTTTTTTTAATTATAAAAACCCACGGTCATTTAGAAAGTATTTTAGGCTGGGGAAAAGACTAGCGCAACAGTAATATCACATACAAGCCTGCATCTGGAAAGCAGCAACTGCACAACAAAAGGAAGATATGGACAAGATAAATTTACTCCTATTGACATATTATTCACTATTGTTTATCTTGAGAACAAAGCCTCACCTGTTACAGAAGGCCATATGTTCTCTTCTTAATGCATTACACCATTATTTTTATTGTAATTGCTTTTCACTGTCCTAGGGTAGCTGAGTATTTGTATTCCTATTATCTGCTTATGTTAGAGGAAAGATAAACAACCCTTCTGTAACTACACATTAGTTGAGACTGCTCTGTTTTTTTTGTGGTGTTCCTCCCTTCAGGGACAGTGGGAGGGAGAGGTACAAGTTACACACATTCCTGGAGGGGAGACCCTGGCTCAGCAGCGGGGAGGAAGCTGCCTGCTCTCTGGGACTGCTCCTTTGTTCCTTTTCTTGGATTTGTTTATTTCGATTTTTTCATCATCTGAGGATTAAAATATTCCTCTGGCGCGACAGGCGAGAAAGATCCTCCAGAGAACCACTGGAGAGACTCGGTCCAACCCCTCTGGGGCCCCCCGGAGGGGGAAGCCACTCCCAGGAGGAAAGAAAAGACTTTAAGATCCAACAGCTGGTCCCACAGTTTTATTTTTTTTGGTTTGTTTTGTTTTATAATTTTCTTTTCCCTCTCTTCTTTGTGGGCATATTTTGTTGTTATTGTTGTTGTTTTGTTAAATTAATAGTATTTTTCTTTTCACTTTCCTCTCTGTGGAAAAGTTCGTCTCTAGGACCTCGGTGGGGAAAGAAGGGGGTTTGCTGGAACTTGGGAGTGTTCGCCCCCCATTAATTTAGTTCATTGAGACATTCATGTACTTGTTATGCTTAAGGACTCTGTTTACACAGTAGCAGAATTTGACAAACGTCAGTGGTTCTATCTTGTAGAATGGTGATAACTGTAAATTTGTACATTGCATAAAAATATCTGATAGGCTTGAAAATCACATGCTTAAATAAAACTTCTGAAATCTGTAATTCATTGTAATACTTTTATTATTTTACTGTATTCTTCATTCTCCTTCCTGGCTATAATTTTCAAGATTTGTCACTCTTCTCTATTTTTCTACTGTACATAGTATTTGTGGACTATGGCAACCAATCCTCTTGGGCTTTCTTTTGCTTTAATTTGTATAAACACAGGCATCATATGAATATTCAGTAAGTGGTTTTGCATTAAGTAAGTGTCCTTAATCAGCTTCTCCGTTCAGTTTATTGGTTGCGCACAGTCAGTTATTTCCTCCAGAAATTCTGAGAGCCCTACAAAGCTGATCAGATAAGGTTTGAGATTCTTTGATGCATCTAATGAAGGAGAATTTTCATTGATTATGGATTCTGGGGATGATTCAAAGCTTACTAGTTTGATCAGGTAAAATCTATGTTTATTTTTTATCATTATTATTGTTGTTTTTATTGTTGTATTATTAACCCCAGATGGCTGGGTTTGAAACATGGTTCTCTAATTTGCTTACACATCAACTCTTAATGAATAATACATAAGGGTTATATTAACCACTGGGCTCCTAGCGTGGATTACTGTATGGCACTATGGTTTGATTGGCTCTGCAATATTTTCATCACCAGCAAATATTCCCATAAAAATGAAAGACATTAGAGAACCTGTACTAATGTGCAGTACTTGTTCTTTGAAAATGTTGGCTGTCTTTCCAAAGAGAATTGAATTAATTTCTCTCCATCCCTTCTTTGGCTAAAATCACTTCTTACTCCACAAGAAATATGAACTTGATTATGTCCACTGTTTATAACCTTGACCAATGCCTGAAGGGAAGGTGGCATCAGCTGTGTATGTCTTTAGCTTGCATAAATGGAGCAACATGTAAATAAGTAACACTTGTGTTGGTATGTAATGTGCACCCTTCCATTCACCTACTGGAGGGCTCAACCCTAACCTCAGCATAAGCTGGAATGCAATAAGGGAAAGCAATAATTGCACACTAAATATGTTACTTGCTTAGTGTGTATCCTAGTGTGATTTTGTTGCTATCTAAAATGTCATTTAAGAGAGAAAGGTTGGAGGGAAGGGTGTCTTTTCATACACTAAGAAAGGGTGAGAAGAAGAGTTTATTGAGGACTCCATGTTTGGGATAGAGAATAAAAGCTACTTTATGTATTTAGGTTACTGCAGATAATTAGTGTCCTCCTTATTCTTAGCTCAGTACTGGGCTTTTTTGAGTGTTTGGAAACAAATCAACATGGGGGAGAAAATATTCCTGTCTAAAGCTTGCCTATTAGAAAAGGTTTTAGTCCAGAAACTTATACATGTATTGGTCCTTGGAGGAGTCAGTGTCCGAGGCAAATACAATATATGTGCATACATGGCCATGTGGAAAAGGAAAATTAATGAAACAGAAGTGTGATACACAATAAAATTTAAAGTCATATTAAATAGAAAGCATAATCAGCAATCTATCCATTAAACTGTATCAAATACATCAATGCATGTGATTCACAAATGATTATGAGGAATCAGTTATCCATGGATCTGGACTGCAGGTAGAACGTCTAAACCTGAAGATATTTAACAACATCACATTACAAAAGTTATGGATTAGATTGACAGCAGGTAACCTGGAGTAATATGAGGCATATGATGTCTAGCCGATGTGTTTTCCACTTTGTTGTGATCTCTGATGAGAAGAAAAAGCATTTTCGCTGCTGGTATAAACTATTCCTGTGACTCTAATGCAAAGAAAAATAAAAAAAAAAAAAAAACCAAACCAAAACAAAACAAAAAGGAATGAAGAAAAAGCAAAAATGTTTGGTTAGTCACTAGTTTCCTATTTGAGGTAATGTTATTTCCTCAGGTATTTCTGCCATTTCTTATATGACATCACAGGAATATTTTTAGAACTCCTAGCAGAATGCCTGCCAGATGCATGTTTTATTATTTGACCTATTTTCAATTTTTGTTTTAATTTTTCTTTAATCAGTGTCTGGTATTTGAAGGAGAAACAGGAAAGTAGAATAAACTCAAGATGCAAAAAAAGAAAGAAAGGGTCTTGTGATTAGGTTCAAAAAGTGTTAACTTTATGCAGAATTATTAAAATTAATTTTAAATTTACATCTCCTGTCATGTTGAATTAATTAAATCTTCCAGGTATTAATAATCTCCTTGTGCATTAATCTTCAATCATTAAATGTTTACAGCTATCATAAAATCTAAGCGATCTTTAATACATATAGGGATTGTAGGGCTCATAATTTTAAAAGAATATGCTTAACAGAATTAGGAGACTTATTAAAATAATGTTGTGAGGAATATTTGTAATAGTAAATATATTTATTACTGGGTAATTATAGAATGTAGTACTTCACTCTGTGTTGAGCCCTTCCTCACTATCTTTTTTAATAATTTAAAGACAATTTATTAATATCCATATGAAATCTATTATATCCTATAATTGTTACCACTGCTGTTAAGGTGAAATTTTCAGAGGCAGTGCAGGGAAATTACATGTAAGAAGGACTTGTAAACATTTAAAAAATGTTGGGAGTTGTTCTTGAATAGCAGGTGGTGCCATTGTTGGCACAACAGAAGGGAAAGGAGATTGTGCCTGAGGCAATGTAGTGGAAAAAAAAATAGGAGGCCAAATATAAAATTGAATTGTCTATATTATGGGATGAAGTACGTGGTGAGAAATGTTTTAATGTTTCCAAGCAAAGGTGCAATAAAAGTCAGAAACCCAATCCTCCACACTGGATCTTTACAAATAACCATGACAAACATTTTTCCTACACACACATCGGCTTGGCTGAGCAACCCACTTTGATACACACCTGGGCACCCCAAAATACCCATCACCAGTCTTTGCAAATATACATTAGTTTCCATTTCACCTTCAAAATGAAAGCATAATATCAAATGAATCAGTCTCATCTGTTTTTTTGCAAGAGGTACCAGAAACTAAACCCTAAAAAGAAAAATAATACCTTGGAATGAAACAATTAAATTGCAATGCTTATTCACCTCTCTCTCACCCCAATTTTAACTGGTGTAACACCATTGACATCAGCGGTGGTACTGCTGACTTACCTTAAGGAAAGGAAGGAGAAAATCAAGCTTTGAATTTTTTATAGGTTTTTAAGGACAAAAAAATCCAATAGATATCTACTCTGGCTGTGTCACTGTAGCCCTTGGTATAAGGAGATATAAAACACATGCAGCTTAAGCGTATTTCACATTTATGCATTCCAAAACAGCAGTGCTACACTGATACCCAGTAAACAGGTTTATTTCCCAACCATTTATCACATACACTGCCTGCCTTAATGCATTTATATCAATTTATTCTTCACAAATTCTTCTCTCATCTTTTAATCAACATAAAAAATATTTTGAAGACTTTCTGCTGCACACCACTGTGAGTCAGCATTTACAATGAAAGGTCTGACAGATTATTAACAATAAAAAATACCTGTAATGGAAGGAAGCACTTTTACACAATGGATCAGTTTGCATGTCCAGAAATGCAAGGTGAATATACTCATGGCAATACCTGTTTCTTTAAGTATCAGCTGCTAGACTTATTATCATTTTCACATGTAATGAAGAGTGCATTAGAAAAACAAAATCTTCCACATATATGTTGGCATGATGCTACAGCAACAAAAGGCTAATAGACCTGGAATACACTTGTGGAGTAAGCATGTTTTCTACTTTCAATTCCTATATTCTGTTTTGGTTTGGGAACTTCCCGTTTTGGTTTTTTTTTTTTTTTTTTTTTTTTTTTTTTTTTTTGTTTTTTTTTATCTGGTTCATGGATCAAGGAATGACACAAAGACCAGAGAAGATATTTTTCAAGTGGGCAATTTTCAACATCATTTTGAAAATACTGTTACAATCAGCTCTCTGTTTTACCAGGCAGTCAAACATAGATCTTCTGTGGCAAGTTTGACTTTATGATTACTGGAAAGGCTTGGTGCCTTACTCAGGGATCTTGAAGAATTAAATTTGGTAAAGGAGGATTGTCTCCCATTATGATGTGAGAGCAAAAGTCCAACAATTCACAGTGGACAGATCACCAATAAATTAAATAAGTTAGAAGAATCTCTTGTTGAGCTCAATTTCTATGTACAAATAAAAAACTCTTATCTATAAAAGTCCAAGTGTGATATTAGTATTTCTTTTCACCTAAATCTCCTGTTGTATAAGTAACCTTGTATATTATGAACTAATTTGCTATGTTTTAAAAATTTGCAGATTCCCTAATAAATGTTATTTCTTGGATTTGTAGTGTAACTGTACTGCATTACATTCAAAAATTAGGATGTCAAAGTTTGTATTCTTTCACCACTGAAGATACACAATGTGACAGGGCACGTACTACATCAACACATAAGCACTGAGATAACATAATTAACAATCCTCCTTGCTACCATATTTTTTGATTTATTTATATGTTTACTTTTTTAAAGCACAGAAATACGTTAATAGCACTGACTTCCATTTATATAAAACTGTTGAAGTACACATTTTATACAGTAAAGGGAAGCACAATATATATTTACCCAAACTCTTTAATTACAATAATGCAAACAAAAAAGAAACAAACAAAACCCCCATGAATACACTCACTTTGCCATGAGGTTTCAAACCTTGCCACATTTAAAGTAAGGTTTTGCTTTAAAATTCAGTCTAATACATGTACTTCAGAATATTAACTATTTCACACAATTCCATTCTGGTTTTTCATAGAATCATACACTCACAGAATATGCTGAGTTGGAAGGGACCCATCAGGATCGAGTCCAGTTCCTGGACCTGCACAGGACACCCCAAGCATCGCATCACAGGCTCGAGAGCATTCTCCTAACATTTCTTGAACTCTGTCAGGCTTGGTGCTGTGAGCACTTGCTGTGGAGTCTCCTCTAGGGCCCAAGCACCCTGTGGGTCAAAAGCTTTCGCTTGATATTCAACCTAAACCTCCCCTGACTCAGCAAGGAAAATGACTTAAATGTTTTTGCCCCAAGTTCACTGACAAGTAACAAGAAAAACAGACACAAAGCACGCCACTAATAAATAGTACTGCTTTTTCCCCATGGTCTCTGTGCAATCCTCAAAGCTATCTTTGCAGCATTGATCTTGAAGGATAAAGGATGAAGAATTCAAATGTCAACTTTATTTATTTAAAAAACATTCATGGTTCATTTGCTGCAGTTGAATTCAGGTTAAAAAACTGTGTATAAGGGATGAGTGCTGTAAGAAGAGCTAGACTATTTCTGTCCTTAGCATGGACATCTGGGCAAAGAAAAAAAGAGAAATATTTTCAAGGAAATGGATATAATTCAGACAAAGGAATCAACTTCCAAGAGCAAAATTCAAAGTCTTAGGTTCGGAACAAAGAATCACATATGTATACCTCTTCTAAAGGGAAGTTAATGAAAATTTAATTGTGAGGCTTTTTAAATACACTTGTATGAAACAATCAAGAGGTTCCTTCACAAGTATGCCTAGGGACCTTAACTTCAAAAGAATTTTTTTAGTTTTTCTCACAGATTTTAAAAAGAAATTGTGTAATCTGAGGAGAAGATATGTTCACTGGTGTTTGCTAATAATCTTAGGAGTTTCTCCTAGTTTAGAGAGGAAAAAACCCTGTCTTTCTCTAGATGCTCATTCAGCCTCAATTCAGAATTGTTCAGTAAAGTAAATGTTCAGATGATACTGGGAGATAGCTCTGAATAATAACTCTGTTTATCTTGATTTATTTTCTTTTTATGAACTAAATCACAAACAGTGTTGAATAATTATGAACTAAATCACAAACAGTGGCTTCACCTTGAGGATTCAATCTTAAAATGTTCAATTAAGTTGCTTGGAAGACAATCTTTGATTTTCCAGCATTTGATCAATGTCCAACCTCCACCCTGCACACGAAATTAGCTTTTGAAGTATTACAGGAACTCCAACCCATTCCACAGGTCCTTAGCAAACAGATTATTCCATGAGGTAGGATAACACGTATACTTTTAAAAAATCAAAGTGACTTTTTTCTCCCTACTTGGAAGTCTCCAGAGAGCAGAAAAATAAATAGGGAAAAATGCATTGGCCTAAGTTTTGGGGTGCTGACACTGAAAAGAGTGTTGATTTCATATAATGTAGTCCACCCAAACTGGTTTCCTGGGCAGTAATGACAAGGAATGAATTTTCTTGCAGGTTGCAGAAGCTCTGTTCAAGAAGACTTGGCTAGTAGTTTGATGGAGGGCTAAAAACAGAGACTAACAGAGATATTGGCAGGGATGGGAAATGAATCACTATCTGCAGATTTGGGTAATCCCTTATGAGGGGAACGCCAATCAGTAGCTTTTCTCTCTGGGAAAGAAAGCAAAAGAAAAGAAAAAAAAATGTAGAAGACTCCCCCTGCATGCAGATCCAATATGGAAAAAGATTCATTGAACTGTTAGATTTTACGACATTTATTGTCCCACTTTTTAGAGATACTCAGGTTTCCTGCAGGCTGGTGATAAATCAGAAACATCTTTTTTTTGCAAAGACAAATAAAAGGTGTAAATTTGCTCAGAGTCATTCATTATTCAAACAATCTGCTATAACTAATCAATAAATGAGCTCTCTAAATATCATGGATGTACTTTTGATAGGGTTTAAAATTGGTAGATTGATAGTAGACATGTTTTTTGAAAATCAGTCCAGAACAGCAAAAAGAAAATTATTTGAATCTAAGAAAGGAAAATTAATCCAGGACCCCAGCCTAAAATAAGGCTTCAACTAAGGCTGTCAAGGGCTCCTCAGAGGTATCCATAATGAGTTTTTTGCTGTCTCTGACACTATGTTACAGCACAAACAAACCAACTTTTTGAATCGCTTTAAATGTATCAAAGTAGGCTGGCAATACTGCATATTCATGCTTAAAACAGGATACTAAACCTTTCATCTGAGTTATCTAGATATCATCAGAATATAGATGTGCATGGAAAAGGAAAGAGTAAGAGAAACATTTCAGAAAATTTACAGCTTTGTGAAGGAGCTGTAAGCAGAAGGAAGATATGTTTAAAATAACAGAGAGAGCAATATGCATAGAAAACCAGTGTTAGGGCGCTACAGTAGTTAGGCTCTTGGAGCAGAGTGTGTTTCAATACAGTGTGTTTCTTATAGCTAGTGTAATGTCTGAAAGATAAAACATATATCTCTAGTGACTCCCTCACTGGATTTAGTAGTTTTACCACATCTGCAGTAAGCAAAATAATCTGTTAAGGTAGCTTCTGCAGTAATTCCATATTTGCTGCCTTAGGAGTTTTCTCCATCTTTTTTTTTTTTTTTTATTTTTTTTATTTTTTTTTTTTTTTTATTTAAATACACATCAAATAAGCTTGAGGTTTGAGAACAGGATGTTGCTGAAAGGACTGGAAGTCCCCATGTTTTTTGTAAGGCCTCTTTTAATGAGCTCCTGTGACAGAACCACAGTTGAATTAGGTGGCACTAAGAGATAAGGTCATTGTTCCTTGGTTCATTAATCAATTAATTAGGGTGACTTTTTCAGGAAGTGGACAGTAAGACCTAGGGCTCTAAAGAACTGATCTAACTCACCCAGCATAACACATCTACCTTCCTCAGCAAAGTTACTGGCATAAAGAACATTAGTGCAGACTGATGCCTGCAGGGAAACCAGTGTACTGCCCTGGGACACCAGCCCCAAGACACTTTGCCTACATAAAACAAATGTTAAAAGATGATAAAATGTTTCAGTTCTTTGAAAAAAATCCTGCCAAATCCATTTTATGTTAAGTGCTCTCAATTTGACTGTATGGCGATGTGAATTTTGCATTTGCCAGTGCATTGCAGGAGGATGATTTCCTTTAATTTTTTAAAATATAATGTTTCTTTTTTTATTGACCTTTTGTTAGGAGGTGGTAGAAAATTGAAGTGACTAATTTTCTACTCTGCCTGTCTGATTTTTACTCATTATTGACCTTTTTCTTCTCTTAGTGTTAAATAATCCATCACTTTGCCAAGAACCTCTGCCCCTGTAGTTATTACTATTGCTCTTCTCTGATAGCTTACTGAAAGATAGGATTAGACATGCTGGAAGCCCAGTAGTGACAACCAAGGTAAATTTTTGACATTTAAATCCTCTGATTATTTTGTATCATTAATTCTACATTGTGTGGGGCAGAAAAAGAGTGGCACTTTTTCCTGAACCAGAGAACAGCTATTTTGACACAATAGTCCATAAATAGTTGTGTTTTCTGGGGAAAATAATCTTACTACCCCCAGTAAGCAATCTGATTCAGTGGTCTGCAACAGACTCCTGCCATGATAACTTTGTTTTTTGGCCTTTTCTCTGATTCTTACTCATGAACACCCAACCCCGTCATCACCATCATCAAGCTCTAGACAGTCAAAACCTCCTTACTGTACAGGGCTATCCCTGTCTTTTCCCCTTTCTAATCTAGTTTAAAGCTGTTTCCATGAGCCCTGGCAATTCTTTTGCAAAGATCCCCTTAGAGACACGTGAACCCAATCTGTTGCATTCCAGCCAGGTATAACATAGACCAATCATCATAAAAAAAATTTCCAAATTCTGCTAGTGATACTAGGCTTACATATTCATTTGCTGACTCTTCCTGTTCCTTCCTGCATCCTCTGAAAGGACAGAGAAGAAACTTCTTGCATTCCTGATCCCTTACCCAGTCATCACTAGGCCCTGAAATATCTCAATTGCTCTCAGACTTGTTGCAACTGCATCATTGCCAACACAAAACAACTGTAACAGATACAAATCTGAGGGCTGTACCAGGATAGGAAGCTTTCTCTTCACCGTCTTTAACCCAGGTACCAAGGATGCAGCAGATTTCCCTAAGAAGCATATAGCAGCCAATATGCAGGAAAAACCCCCACCTGATTTAGTGTAATTCCCTGTGATTATTTACCATTTGGAGCCTCTTTGGAAGACTCATGTATAATCACTGGTGATCCTGAAAATCTGGTAAAGCTTTGGCTCATGTAAACTCATATGTTTGCATCCTGAATAGTAAGACTTGAATAATCTGTGCACACAGATGCTCTTCATGTATGCTACCCCGGTTCATTCTCCTCAAGCAGAATTAAAAAGACAGTATTTGATATATTTTCTGAAATATTATTACCTCCCCATCCAAATTAGGTTTTCCCTATAATCATAGATAAAACTGCCTAATTTGTGCATTTTGTTTATGAAACAAGCTGAGAATGAGTTATAGGTAGTTTCCTTTTCTTCTTCAAAGAGCAGTACAATCTAGTAGCTTGGATTTGTTTTTAATGCTGATGTTTTTGTCAGAAATCCATGTATTATAGTGAAGAACTTCATAGTATTATTATTTTAGAGTCTGTTAAGATATTAAGTGAAATTTAACAAGCAAGCTCCAAACACCTGCACAATAGGCACTTTGAAAACATTTAACTGTTAAATTTTGACAGGATACTATAGTTTTGAAATCTAAAAGTAGTTAGGAGATTTTTCTTTCTTGTGTACTAAAATGTTCATTTTCTAGCTGGGAATTCTATGATAATGCTTTAGAGAACAGACTCAGCACCATGTTCAGTGTTTCTCCAGAATGGACAATCTTTACATCAGTGAGCTGCAAACATACAGAAGCACAGTGGTAAATGCAATCCCAGGTCAAATCTCTGTATCCATATGTTTTTCATCTATTCCTGGAATCTCTGCACAGTTTTGTTGACAGCAGTGCTTTCATTTGAAGGGAAGTAATGAATGACTTTCAAATAATGGTACTATGAAAAAGCATCCATTAAAATAATTTCTGGGATTTTTTTATATGTAATTGTTGATACTGTTGATAGTACGCTGAAAATAATATTTCATGCCTGAGCTTTGACTATTTTCCAGCATCAGCAGTTATTTGTGTCACATACTTTGAGCATGTATATATAATATAATCACATTAAGGTTGACTTGTAAATTGGTACATGAAAATAATGTGAAATGTGCTTGTGGTGACCAGCTTTTAAACTCTACTGTTGTGGAAATGCTGACCTTTTCAGAACTTCTCATGACCCGTAAATGAAAATAATTTCCTAAACAGACGAAGTAAAAAGATTGAAATAAAATAATGATGGCAATAAAAGATGGCAATATTTAGGACTTGAGAGTTGTTATGTTTCTCAGTTTTGTTGCCATAAGCCTAGCCATGTTGCAGGAAACTAAGCGCTGGGATGTTTCTCTCAAAGTTTCATAAAATAGAGAATGCTGTGTCACATTTGTGGGTGGAAGTTTTCCTTATGCTGTGTTCACCTGCCCTTTGGTGTCAGCTCTGCGGCTTAGTCAGAATGGATTTTTATAATCCAGGGAGAGAAAACCCTCTTGGAATAATTCTGGTTCACAGCTGTGAAAAGTGTGCTCTGTTTACAATAAAACATTGCTTAAGCCCCACTCACATAGACGACAATAACAGTCTCAGCACCTACAAGTCCCTTTAGAAATAATAAAACTGAACACAGAATATTAGTTTTCTTCAGTTAATGCCTCTCCACCACAATGTGCTTAAATTCAAAGGTATTTTATTTTATTTTTTAAATTTTGTTTTGTTTTGTTGTAATACTCAGAATAGTCTTTTCCTGACCAGTAACCACAGAAGTATGTAATTTTCTTTAACATTAAAAATCCTCTAAACTCAACAACAGCCAAACCTCCCTCTGCCAAAGACCCCAGTTCAAGATATATTTAGCTTTTTTCTTAATGTGTCATGCTATATAACTCCATCATATTATCCAGATACTCTCTCAGTAGTGTTAGATATTATGCAACTTAATAGTCTGGTATTTTAACTGTAACATCTCCATTGGATTACATTAATGCCCCTTGTCCTCTTAATTTCATATTATTGAAGGGAAAATCAATAGGAAATTGGGAGTATGGATTGCTAATATTTTCATATTTTATTGCTGCTATTTTTAGTTCATAATATTATAATGGTTTGTGTTATTATGCGTTTTGTGTGTTTCCTGCAAACAAAGCATCACAAGAGATAAAAGGGGAAAAACCTTATAATATTCCTGTGATTAAAAAAAGGGGGGGGGGAATCCCTGATAAAACAACTTCAAAATTGTCTAAATTATCTGTGAACACTTATTAAATTTCTTTCTGAGATTTTGGAAGTTACATTTATATTACCAGATACTTTTTCTTGGGGTTTGGTCCTTGCATTTGTCAAATCATGGCCGTGTCAAAGGTAGACCACTGGAATTAATTTCTCAGACCCCACTTTGCATTGGTTGCAAAGGTTCATGATGCATAGGAAGTGTTTGTCCTGTGTAAGGTACAACATCTCTGGCAGTCCTATGTTATATCTGTGATGCCACTGCTGATGACATCAAAATTTAGGCTTGACTCCCTCTTCTGGGAGCAGGGCTGGTTTCCAGTGAGACAATGTCACTTTGCATTAGCTGTGGGTGGGTGCCTGTCCCTACGTGTTCATGCTTATATGCCCTCTTTGCATGTAAGGGAGGTACAAGATCTCTCTTAAAACCTACTGTACATTGTATGAAATTTTGATTCAAGTTGGGGACCTCTTTTTCAAAATGTTTTCCTTAATAGTCATCTGCATTTCAAAGGACTGACAAATGCTGCTAGGAAATCCTGGAAACAAAACATTTTGAATATTTCTATCACTCTGATATGTGATTTAGGTGTTTCTCTAATTGATTTATTACATTTATATTAAAAATTATAGCGTTCCTATGGAGACTTTAATTTGACTTTTTTTTTTTCAAATGAGTACCAGTTGTGTGCCAGAAGCTTTGAACAGAAACCGCTAAGCCTTCATTCTACCCTTTCCTATTCTTTGGGAGTTGAATACTCTGACCGATAAATGTAATGAGAAAAGGAAATAGAGAGATGGGGTAACAGAAAGAGAGGTAATGTTGAGAGGTGATTTGATTTGGGAGAAGAAACTACATAGACGAGGTGAAACCAAAGGGAGAAAATTACTGATAAGGAGTCATCCTGTGATGTGATCTTTCTAGTTGCAGAAGGATTCACCTTGCCTTGAGAGCAATACATTCACATTAGATATTTATAGGGGATTTTCTGTTGAGACAATTTCGACTATGAAAAAAAAAAATTGGTACACACCATTGCCATTTTTATTCTGGCAGAGCATAGTGAAATCAGCAGTGAAATTTCTCCTGAGCTGTAACACTTTGGGACCCCTAGCTTCTCTCAGTGCTGACTTCAATATCTTCAGTCAGCAAGGTTTTTTTTAAATGGAAAATATGAAAGTTGAATTAGACTACATGGTGAATGCTGTGAGATATGTGCAGTAATGACTTACAATACTGTAAATAACTTGAAATGTCCCATTGCTCTTCAGATAGATGTTAAAGCAGAGTAACATGTGTTATTAAAGAAAGTTTTTGCTTGAGGCATGTCTTGCTGCTGAAGGGTTCTATCACTAGCAAACCACCAACAGCTCTGGTGTTATTCCTGATGTCTGTGTCTCACCCGTGTGGTTCATGGGATGCTGCTGCGAAGTTAAAGTTTGCACCTTGGGAAGGGGATGTACTCATTTTGTTCATGCTGTCATCAGAAATATTTCTTCTGCATGGAATGAGTACCTTAAAATATGGTGCTTTTGATATTGGAACAAAGACAAAAGAGCCTTTCATGCACTTTGAGGGATAATTTTGAGCAGAGGAAAAAGAGAATTGGAAAATTGGGGGGAAAGCACTGGAATAAATGTTTAATTCTAACACACATTTTGTCAAATCTTGATCAATCCAGGCTTGTGCGGGGGAGAATTGGCAGTTGATTTACTCTTGATCTAGTATACTTGGTGCATCTATATATTGGTGAATCCTCATTCCTTTAAGGAGCCAGGCCAAAATGCCAGGGAAAAGTAACAGCTGCTCATTCTGCTCTCCCCTGCCACATCTGGGCAGAAAAATTAACCAAGGATTCATGAGTAGAGATAAGGAACAAGGAGAAAAAGCTCCAAAGGGCAAAACAAGCTCAACTTCAAGTTACAAAGTGAATTTATTACTAACAGAGACAGAGGAAGATAACGAGAAGTAAAATAAACCTTAAAGACACCATCTTCCCCCAACCCCTCCCTCCTCACCAACAGCACAGGGAACAGGGTGTGGGGATTTGGTCAGTTTGTTCCTGGGATCTTCTTCCGCTACTCGGGAAAGGAATCCTTCCGTATTTCACCATGGGGTCCGTCTCACAGGAGACAGTTCTCCACAACTCTCCAGGTGTGTTGATCTCACAGCACAGTCCTCTCAGAACTTCCGCGACATGAGCTCCTCCCACAGGCAAACGATCCTCCCAGAAGTGCTGCAGTGTGGATCGCTCTTGCATGGGGTGCAGTCCTCCAAGGCCAGGCTGCTCCAGCATGGAAACAGGGGTTTCTCCTACTGACCACAGACCCCTCCAGGCCGGCCCCACCCCCATCCCCCCGAATGGGCCCTCCCACAGGCTGCAGTGGTACTCTGCATTCCCAATGGCCCGTGGGCTGCGGGGCAGAGCTCCACCATGGTCATCACCACCCAGCCTGCAGAGAAATCTTGGCTCTGACGCCTGGAGCACCTCCTTGCTCTCCTTCTTCACTGACCTTGGTGTCTCCATGTTGTCCCTCACCTGTCCTCACCTCCTCCTCTTTTCTGGCTGGAAAAGAACCCTGTGCATCTTTGTTTTGATTTTCATCTTCAACATCTCACCACAGAGGTGTAACCAACCTCTCTAATTGGCCCAGGCCTGGCCAGCAGCATGTCCATCTTCAGAGCCATCAGGACTGGCTCTGCTGGATTGGTGGAAGCTTCCAGCAGCTTCTCACAGAAGCCCTCTCTATGCCCTCCACCCATCATGCTCCCCCCACCAAAAACCGGGCCAGGCAAAACCAACATGTGGGGACAAATATCTTTTAGTTGCACACAAACTTCCCCTGAATATTTTTTTTTTTACCTGAAATCCTGATCTGATAGATAATCTGTAGTGCAGTAGCTTAGCTGTAATCTTCAGTAGGAGATTAATGTCTTTCAGTTCAAAAGGGTTTTAAATATAAAACTACATTTAACTAATTCAAGTGTGTGGTTATGATTCATACTACTTTCAGCATCATCCTCAGATACTCCTGTTCTTTTTTTTGGTGCACAACTGATTGTTTGTTACTTCAGTGCATTATAATAACCCTGGATAACCAGGACTCCATTAATTTGGGCATTTTGCATGGAAAAAAGAAGGAGGAGAAAAGAAGAAAAAAAATTCCAGCCCACATTCTTGAGATCGTATAATATAGATGTGAGGACTCTACATTAAATAAACCTGAATAAAAGGTTTAAATGAATTTTTTATTTATAATAGGTGACCTTTTAGTAATTTCCTATCTTTACCTCAGCAAGCTTCAATTGAAGCCAGTGAGAATGTGACTTCATAAAAAGGATCTTTTTGTGTAGTTTACCATTGTCTTATCTGAACATGCGATGAACAGCAAAGAATTGAATTTCGTATGTCATCAGAGGATATTATTTGTCCTGCCTTTGAGGAAAACCAGAAACAGACTCTTCAAATGATCTCTCCAAGAAAATGGAGTATCTTGTAGCAGATAAATGAAATATTCAACTTTCAGTCATTTGCATTACGAATTCCAAGACTTTTCCTCTGCTACAGGCTTGGCTAATTTTAAAGGTTTTGTTTATATAGACAAAAGAGATGGTAGTCTCAGCCCCCAAAACATCGAACTGGCATCTTGGAAAGATTTTACTGTGCATTTTCCTTTGTTTATTCTGCCCTCATGGTGCTTTGCCCCAAACATTATGTTACTTTAATAAAATGGATCCCTACTCTTTCATGTCAAAAGGACTTAGAAAGTACTTGAGGAAATGAACCAAGAGGTATAACTCTTCCCTGATAGTCTTTAGATTTTTGCTGTGTATTATTGTTGTAGATGCATCCCAAAAGAGGCCAACACTGAAGGTGAAAATTATTGCCCATGGATTTTAGGTCTGTGTTCTACTTCCACTCATGGCAGAAAATTTTACCAGTTATGAGGAAAACAAAACAAAAAACCCAGTGAAAGTTTGGCATTTGAATTGAAAATGTAACAGGTTTTGTGCAGAATGCAAACACTTGCTACCAAAGAGTATGGTTAAAAATGAGAAATATAAAATCACTTATGTAAATACACATATATTGGCTGAAAAAGAAATCAAATCATAAGACCCTTCACCTGATTGGATAATGCAATATAAAAAAAAAAAAGTTAAAGTAGAGGATGAGAAGAGGAGGCTCAGAAAAGAAGGTACCATACCTTTCTGAATTTCCTGAGACAGGTTGTCTAAGGGAAATCATCCCAGTCTCTTTGGCTAATCTCCAAGTTGCAGAAGAAAAATTTTCCTGATGGTGACATGTTATAAATTTTCAGGAAAATGAAAATAATTTAGATCTTTCAAGGTACTGAAACACTTACAAAATGTTAGTGTTAAAATACACTAAAAATATGAATAAAGCATTTAATTTATTTCTACATGGTTGCTGAACTGAATTATTTGGTTTCAATTCAGATTCAACCAGATATTAACGGTGAATGAATAATCCACAATTAATATTTATTCAATTAATTAGCTATTTTGTTTCTTGTGAATATTTTTTTTTTTTTTAAATTTGATTTGGTGTTCATCTCACTAGTATTTCAGCAAAGTCTATTGTCTGCTCTCCACAAGGTCAACATTAATCTCTTCTACTCTCATGGTTTAATGTTTAGGTTCTTTTGATTGAGCAATTTGTTTCATGGCATTATGCAAACTGTCTGACTGCAGATATGCATGGACTTCTCTTGCATCAATTTACTGCTACGGATTTGCCACTAATTTCCTTCAAATATTTGTGCAGATGGAGGTGGAATTCACCTTCTGCAGATACTCATGCAAATAAAGTATTATTGAATTAGAGTTTTTGAAAAGCCACCCCATTCAGCAAAGTTCTTGATGCTTGCAGTAAATTCTCCAAATAATTTGCATTAATAATCTTAGGCTTTCTTGAGTTTTAATTTTTTAAATTTCTATTAAAAAGTCTTTAAATATTTATCAGGAGTGCAAATATTTTCTTAGGTCAAACTGTCTGAACTCTATTCTTTTCAACATAACAGCTTTACTGCTATCTTTGTTACTAGACTGTACAAAAGAGTGCCTTCTTTTCAAGGTCATTCCTGAAAAACAAATATTCACACCACTGTGTGGAAAAAAAAAAGGGAAGAAAAATGTGTCAATTCATTTGCTATGGACATTAAGCTTACCTGTGAAAGGTATGTTTCAGAGGCAAACAAGGTGGAAACACATTGGTCAGTCACAATACACGTTAAAAAATTTTTGTAATGATCACAGAAAGATTTGCTTTTAAAAAAATGATAAGACTTCACCTCCTTACTTTCCTGGCTAAAATATTTTTTGAGGAATACTATTAATTCTCTGTGTTTCTTGTCTAAACTCTCCTGGATTATGGATTCTTTCTCATCTCATTTGATTAGTCACAGAAGAAATCTTGGGAGAAAATGAAGCTCCGAATCACCTCTCATGACATATGATGTGGGTCATCTGTTCACTTTTCTGAAACTGTAAGACAGAGAGAGGTGCATTTATATTTATATACTTAGTTTTAATACTTACCTTTCTTTTGTCAAAAATCCAATGACATTACTAGTACCCACAGCCAAATCCCACCATGAAATGCATGAACTGCATAATACCAGCAGGACTGGACCTTCTTTTTTCAGTCAACTAAACCGGTAATTCTGTTTCTCTGAATATGTAGAGGCAGGTGTGAGATGTTTCTCCTGTTTAAAAAATACACATCACATTGTTTCACTTTGTGCCTTTCCTCTCAGAAGATCATCTGTCATCTGATGCTACCCCATGAAGGACATATAAGTTGTGTGAAAAATAAGTAATTTTGTTTTGAAATTGCTTTCTGTTTTTACTTCTAATTTATTTTTAATTTCAATCCACACTGGAGCCATATAACTTACCACTCTTTTTTTGGAGTATTGGGCTAGAGTGACTTCTTATCTTGGGTTGATTTTATGATAACACTCTATTCCTATATTCCGCCTGCTTATATGCCCAAAATGCCAAAATGTCCTTGTGCCTTTAAATCTCACCCAGAAGAAGGGGCAGGGGTGGCTGGGAAGGCAGTGTGGGCAGTTAAAAGTCAGGGCTGCTGCGCAGTTGGTGGTTCTTGGGAGCTCTGCTGGATACTGTGACAACTCATCTCCCTGCGTGCAGGGTAGTTACATTGTTGCCGCTTAACTAGCTCAGGTTTGCTAGCTTGGGCAAACAGCTCTCCCTGGACTGGTACCCTCTTCTGTGACTCCTGTGATTTTCTGGAGAGGATTGGCAGGGCTATGGTCTGAGAACCAGGAGGCAAGTGCTGATCAGCTGGGGCCGCAGGGACAAGCTGTGGGTGCTGCTCTGTCTCGCGGCTCCAGAGAAACCAAGCCGGCGACAGAAAATCACACCAAACCCTCTGTTTCATCCACAGTGAGGCGAAAACTACCATCAGGTTTTCCACTGTTGCCTGAGTGGCCACGTGGACTCTTTTTCTTTTTTTCTTTTTTTTTTTTTTTTTTCTTCTTTTTCTCGGAGACAGGAGCTGCGCCATCTTTCTCTCCATGTGCTGAGAACTGTGGGGGGAGGGGGTGGCGTGTTCCTGGATTTTAAATATAAAATTACACAGTTTCTTTATCTGTTCTGTGGGCACCGTTTTTAATAAATTTTTCTCTTCACATTTGCCCAAGCCTGTTTCATATTGTGGAAAAAAATTAAACTTTCACTTCAAGGAACATTTACCTGTAACATTTCTTGTAGACGAATGGCTGAGAGACCAAGGACATGTATATGAAACCTATGTGCACAATCCAGGCTTCTGTAACCTTGAAGTGTCCTTGAAGGAAGAAAAAGAAGAAGCAAAGTAATGTAGCAATCAAGAAAAGAGAATTTTTGTCTTGGGTTGATTTTTGTGCCAATTCTGTCATGTATTCCTTTTCCATTGGCATGTACGCCCAAAAGGTGTTTATACTTTTAAATGTAACGAGGAAGAAAGAGCCGGAGCTGCTGGGAAGGCAGTGCGGGCAGCGCTGCCACACAGCTGGGGCTTCTCGAACTCAGCTCTGGCTCTGCTTCTCGCCGTGGGAGTCCTTGCTTGCTGCATGCAGCGGAGTTACAGTGTTGCAGTTTCGGTTAGCTCAGTTTGTTAGCTTCTGCGGCTTTTCCTCAGACAGATCCCCTCTGCGTCGCCTGTGATTCTGCTCCTGGAGCAATCCTGCCGAGAGAGGGGCCGCGCGGCTCCATCTCGTCCGGGATTCTGGGCAACCGGGCTGGCAGCAGACACACTGAGCCCTCTGATCGTCCACAGGAAGAAAGGACTGTGGTACAGGTTTTTTTTTTTTCTGGTTTTCTTTTTGTCACTGTTATAAGAACAGCCACGTGGGTTTTTCTTTTGTTTCTTTTCCAGGGGCGGAGTCGCCATCTTGTCTACGCCGCGTGGCGGTTTTTTTTTTTTTTTTTTTAATACTAACAGTTACTCTTATCTGTGTCCTGTGCCACTGTGTTTTTGTTAATAAACTACCTTTTTTCTCTTCACTTTTTTGCCCAGCATCTATTTCTTGTTGGTGGGGAAAAAATTATCAATTTTTTTCATTTCAGAGGAAAATTTCCTGCACTGTTCCTCTGAAAACGCTGTCTCAAAACCGAGACAATGTTGAATGGGATACAGAACTGCTGAATCTATTAAAAGTATGCTTTCTTAGCTATATGCGCCACTTGCTTTTGAACCAGTAAGAAGTTATTATGCCGCTTGGATACTGATGTTTAGCCAATCATAGTAATTAACACAGTGCACAGTAGCTTGTAATTCATATATATGTTGGACCCTGAGACAGAATAAACGGAGTTCCACGATAACTCTATGAGTGTGTGTGGTTCATCCCGGCAGCTCCCTATATTTGGCTCCCAACAGGGACATTTTGAGACACTCGCCGAGAAAGAAAGTACGCCAGAGGGATCATGAAGTCGCCAGCTGGTAGACGCGGATGGCAGTGAAAGCGGAGGGAACTGCACGGCAGAGACGTGACGGCTACGGACAAGAGAGCGTAGTCAGGTGAGAAGGGTTGCTCCCTTCCCTCTGCCCGGGCTGTGAGCATGGATCGCGAATTTGCAGCAGCTCAGCAATTGCTTCCCAGTATCCTTGCTAAGCGATGGGAAGAAGTGAAAGAACTGGCCAGGCTCATTTTATGGACTCTGGAGCATGGGCACTTAAAGGTTCCGCCTCTCCTTTTTGTAGTGGAAGAGTGTCAAGAAATTAGGGCAGTTTGAGGGATCACACGATCCATGAAAGTGGCAAATTGCCATCCATGCTGGGGACTACTTGGCAGGCAGTGTTTAGCACATTGCAGAATAAGAAAGCCGAGTTCAAGGTTGCTGCAGCTGCACCTACAGGTGATTGTGGCCCCGTCTACGGTGCAAACGGACAGCTAGGTGTCCGCTCCTAGCTGAGGGCTATTGTCGGGGCTTTTGGGGGGTCCTCGTGCCATGAAAGGACAGACCAGCACCAAACAGTGTTGATCGGTTGCTGAGTTATTAAAAGACCAAGAAACAGCGGTGACTGCAAAAGAGGAAGTAGGCAGCTCGACAAAAGAGGAAGTTGCCCCTGAGACGGACTTTGCTCAAATGGACACGAATGCGGAAATAACAGCTCCCAAGAGAGAGTGCGGACCTGCTTGCTGGCCACATCTCTATCCAACGCTGCCTCCTCCAGGGACTGTAGTTCCACAGGACACTCCTCTGCCTGATGGTTCTATGGAGGACTCAGAAGATGAGTTGCCTACCCCTGACAGCTATGCAACAAACATCCCACAAGAATCCTCAGGCACTTCAGAAACAGTAGCCAAACTGAGCAAACATCTTGAGGAAGCGATGAGGCTTTTGGACGAACGGGTGGGGAGAGCCTTGTCGCTAATAGAGGAGAAGACCCAGAGGAGTACAGAAATTGGAGTGCAGAAAGGGCGGGTGCAGTCGGCCCAGCAGGTGATGCAATGGGTCACACGGCAAGCATCACTCCCAGAACTGCCTGCACCTGTTGAGGCATCAGCACCTCCACCTCCATATGCAATATCGCCACGGGGCCACTGCTGGTCTGGAATCATCCAAAATGCCATTTTAGAAGACAGCTGGCAGACAGCAGAGAATATTGCCTGCCCAATCCTATATGATCTACAAGAGCCTCACTATGAACAGCATGACTGGAAAATTTTACAACAGACTCTGGCAACCCTCCCAAAGGGTGCTGAGGTTGGAGACATGCTAGAATGAGAAATTAGGGCCATGCAACAAGAACAGGGGCAAGTCATGGCAAGCTGATAGCCGCAGCCATGAAACCAACTACACAACTCCTTGCTGCCGCAGTAATTCGCCTTGGAAAAGGCAATGCTTCGGCAACTCTGAGCACCTGTGTAATGACATTCAGCAGGCTGGCCAAACAAATGGGCACAGGTTGAATCCCCAGATGGATCCCTGCGGACATTCGGAGCGGAGCACCACTTTGAGCCTGGGAACAGCCAGAGGAAGTGTATCGCTGTCGGGGAGAAAATGCCCACGTTGTCGGGGAGATTGTTGCTGCAGCTCCATGTGGGGGTTGTACAACCTTTTTAATGAGGAAGCTGGAGTATTGATGTAACTGTGGTGTTTTACATAGTCATTGATTGCAGTGCCATAAGCAGAAAATAATCCTGGAAAGGTTTTTGTGTAGCAGCTTTGCTAGATTCCATCCCTTGGTGTGCCAAGGGCGGATTGATGACCTGACATTTAGTGTCTTGGAGGTCGGGCGTAAATGGCTATGGATTTTAAGGCGTTAGTCTAAGTGGTGGGCTTTATTAAAGAGGTTCTTTACAGCGGGTCATCGGCCAGAGTAAGAGGATGCGATGGTGTTAGAAGTGAGAATGGTCCGATGATGCTCCTTGAGACAACAGTGCTATGTGGTTCTTAACTAGGGCTTAGTTTAAAATTAGATCGGCTAGAACTAGAATCAGCCTACTTACCTCAAATTTATAATTTTCCGAGGGCAGAATATGTGGGTCACCTGGTGGTAAATTTGTGTATACTGGGCAACATACTTTGTTCTGGTGGCAACCCCAGCGCAAAGTCAGCTTCTTTGTCATACACTGTTTTTTAATTTGCACTCCCCATCTGACATAGATTTGAAGATACGCAATACAAGCAGTGGTCAATTACAGACAACACCATTTGATGTGAATTGGCACGGACTAACAATAGCTTGCAGCAGCCAAATTATTATGCGGGCTGAATCACACGCTGCATCGGTATACCCCAGAAATTAGAGTTTTATGCTGTGCTACTCAAAAAATGTAGTGCTATTGCCTCTTTCATTTTGCGAAGGACCGCATACTAACAGATGAATCTCACCAATGTTATTCCATAACGGTATCTTGGACAAAGGGCTGTACAAATTGTGGCAAGCGCCAACTCTGTATATTGCCAAAGTACACAAGTTTTCAAATGAGCGTATTTGTATGAACCTCCTTAGAGCAGATATCGAGAGGGAGCAAATTAGGAAATATGGGTTTAAATACACACCTAAAGCACATAGACCGGTACAGCCAATCCACCACGCGGAATTTTTCTAATTTTTGGTGGTAGAGACAGGGAGTTGGTCTGCCGCGTACCAGTCACCACCACATTTTGCGAGTGCGCCTTGTTCATTGTGGGTCAAACCTCACAATGTTTACCCCTCTACACCTGAAAGCTCATTTACGAGTAATCCATTGAGTGGAACATTAAGAGTACGTTCCAATTCCGACGAGGCAGCTTGTCGAATCGTCTACATACATATGGGAGAGTCTCCAAGTTTGCGCGGATATGATGCTATCTTTAACTACATACAATTGATATAGACTTACACCCCAACGACGTTAGCTAAATGTCCCGGTCTTTGTTGTCTAACGTACTGCTCGCAGGCAATAACTCGGCACCTTAGAGATGATATACCATTACCAAGCTTGCGTCTGTTGAAAGCCAACAAGCTAGCTAAATCTAACGTTCTTACATATGGATTACTGCATTGTTGAGAGATAGCGCGGTAATGCAGCACACTGATATATCGGGCACTGCCCAATGTATTACAAAAATAGGCCGGCTTTATTAGTACCTTTAGGATGTGTGTGGTACCGTTACAGACTTTAGCACACCGATACAGTGGATGGGAAGAATGTGAGACATTGCAGAATATCGGGCTCGTATGCAATAGCTCTTATCTCTGAATCATTACTCAGTCTATTTCACAAATGAACTAATTACACACTTAAATTGCAACAAACATGCATACACATTGGAATAAACCTGCGCGATGATCCCTCTTCTACTGTAGGTACTGCCTGGTCCTGCGAGTTCTAGCACGTGTAGGGGCGCGCCAAAACTGAACGGTAGGCCTTACCGTACCCATCAGCCACCTCTTACCTCGGCTTGGCACGGTTTACCCTGCAAGAGTGGTTGAGTGCAAGACTTAGGGCTAGATCGCATACTCTTAAGTTATTGTCTTTTATTGGGCTAAAGGTATGTAATAGGCTTGGCACTGATTGTAATCATGAACAATGACAAATGTCTGGCACTCTATCACAAATCGGTTACTCAGAGCAGATCATAGAACAAGCCTGGCTTTGCAAAAAGAAACGGGAAATTGTAGACGAATGGCTGAGAGACCAAGGACATGTATATGAAGCCTATGTGCACAATCCAGGCTTCTGTAACCTTGAAGTGTCCTTGAAGGAAGAACAAGAAGAAGCAAAGTAATGTAGCAATCAAGAAAAGAAGATTTTGAATGGGATACAGAACTGCTGAATCAATTAAAAGTATGCTTGCTTAGCTATATGTGCCACTTGCTTTTGAACCAATAAGAACTTATTAATGCCGCTTGGACACTGATGTTTAGCCAATCATAGTAATTAACACAGCGCACAGTAGCTTGGAATTGATACATATGTTCGACCCTCAGACAGAATAAACGGAGTTCCACGATAACTCTATGAGTGTGTGTGGTTCATTCCGGTAGCTCCCTATATTTCTCTCTGAAAACCTTGTCTCGAATCGAGGCACTTCTGTATTTGAGCATTCTAAACTATTCTATATCTGGGATGCTTTTTTCTGAGGAATGAAAGTTTCTTCTGAGTATTCATTGAGACATTTCCAGCAAAATCAGTTCCTGAATAGAAGTTAATCAAACATCAAAATATGCAAAATCTGTCGTGCAAAGTATGTCATTTTTTTAAAAGCAAATGGAGGCATAAGGTAACAGAGTGTTTTGTGCAATCTTGCTCAAATGTTATAATTTTCCTACAAAATTCTGTAGAAGTGAAAGACGGTCTGGAACAATTCCATTAGTGCTGCCTTCACAGCAACTCATTTCCACCTTGTTGTACCAGCTGAAATGTCCCCCAAACAGGAGCCAAGCAGTACTTGGAGCCATCAGCTTGCCTCTTCTTCTGATCTCCTAGGTCTTATCTTACTGAAGCCTTCCATATTGCGGAGGTCTTCAATTATTTGTCAATGGCATCTTCAAAAGTTACTAACACTGTTGCTTGCTGAAGAGAGTAACTGTTAATCCCCAAGAGAAATATTTTCTCTACCAGTACTTCTATTCCTTTTTTCCTGGTGTTGGAATTATGATTTGTGGCATTTCATAAAACACTTTGGTAGTCTGTGAGATATCACTTCCAGCTGTGATTCAGTAACACAGTAGTAGACTTACTTCAGAACTTCTCATTCACCCAAAACTTCGATAACTTTTTAAACAGTGGTGGGGTGGAGAGAGAGAAACATCCTGAGAACTAGAACATTTAAGACTGCCCCAAAGATCTCTCTTTTAGTCTGAAAGTCCCAAGACTGGTAATGACATTTTCCACTTCAAAGGTGTTGGAGTTTCAGCTCAGATTGTAAAGCAAATCAAAACTGTATTTCTGACTGGTAAGTAATATTGGATAAGACAGCTATCTAAGGTTTCAGTGCAAACATTTGGAAAATCTACACATTTTTAATTGTGTATCTAGTTGATTTTCATTATTTAAATTGATTGTGTAATGCCTGGGTCCCAATTCAGAAGAATGATACTGTGCATGACCAAAAATCTGTGTTTCAGGTATTATCTATATGGCTAAAGTGGGTTTTAGAAGGTTGGAAAAAGATTTATATGTTCCCTTATTTTGGGATAAATTTAACCTCAGTAATAAATTGCCATAAATTATCATAGATTATAATGGCAAAAAGGAAATCAGAAGTGGTTCTCCAAAGATCCTAACTAAATGTAAAATCTGGGTTGTAATGAGTGTCATTAAGTAACACCATGCAAGTCTTTCGAGCATGTGGGTCATTAAATGCATTTATTTAGAAAAGCTGTTGCCGCAGGCCACAGGAAAGATGACACGAGCTCCGAGGGAAGCAGGTCCAGGTTCTTCTTTATTAACTGCTCTTACCAGCAAACTAGCACGAGTTATATACACTTTCTTATCTCCCGCACATGCAGTTACACCAATCATACACGCCTCAGCTAGTCACACGACTAGGCAGCTCCTCATGTCCTCTCGCCATGGTCCCTGTTCCAATTCGTGGGCCAGTTTCACCTCATCAATCCCGTTCACCTCCGTGGCTGGCTGCATCAGCTAGTCCATGCCTACACTGCGTCAGCTAGTCTGTGCTCAACCCCCACACGCATTCACACTGCTGTAAAACAGCCAGGGCCCCTGCAAGCTGTAGGATTTTTGATGTTTGGGTCACTTAGATTCAGTGCGCTGAAACAGATTAACAGAATGGTATGTAATCAGAATCAGTCTTGAAATGAGATACAGAAAGAGAACACGAAGTCAACAAATAGGAAGAGACAACAAAATTGAGGTCTGAATGAGTAGAATTCTGCAAACAGTGTAGGAAAAAATACTTTTAAAAGAATTTTTTGGAACTGTGTTTCACTAACTCCTTGTTTACTTGTTTCTCATGCAAGTGGAAAAATAATTTTCTTACCTCTAGAAGCCAATACAGGATCTGAAAGTCAAAATGGATTCTCCTCTTGTCCTGCACTGTCTCCAGAAATAAAGATGTAGTAAACTAAATTTACACTGCCACATACCTCAGTAAGTGGGATTTCTGTCTCCAGCTCAGTATGAGGCAAATTTACGCTGTGATACTGCATGAGTACATGGAAATAAGTCTAAGATGAGCATCAATACTTCATTTGCCTGAATGACAAATAAAAATGCTGAATTTGTGCTGAAAATTTAGCAGTCTGTGACAAAGCAGTGGCAATTTTTATCTATAAACCTGGGCAGATTTTGTGTTTCAGATTTGATATAGAATAAGTGAGTGTGTACATGAAAATAATATTGCAGTTATAAAGTCAGTTTTCAGAATAATGCAACACTCTCTGGAAATTACAAAGTGATTTCAAATAGATCAGTGCAACCACTAGAAAAATAGTACTATTAAAAAAGAGATAGAATAGGAAAATCATGAAATAGAATAGGTAAATGATGAACCGAAAAATGGTTGAGTAGGTGAACTGTATTTTTAAATATGTTCTAAATTAGAAGAACAGGAAAAAGAGATAGACAACTAGCAAATCATGAAGAGCTGGAAAGCTTGCAGATGAAACTATTATAATTAACAGGTGGAAGAAGAGCTGGGAAAATATTTACTTTTGAACCAATAAATCACAAGCTTTCGGTTTATCAATACTCGTAGTTTTAGAAGGAAAATTGCAGGTGTAAAAAAAGAGAAAAAGATAAAATAGGTTTGCTGAGGGTAAGGTTGAAGAGAATTTACTGTTTGCTAAACATGGAAAAGAAGAAAATAGAAGTTTGACTTTTGAACATGCTCAGAATTTTTTATTAGTGTATAAAAAATAAAAGTAAATAGTGTTGGGAACATGAATGGAATAAAAGATATGCTTTAGATGCGTGACTACTATAGTGTTGAAAAGAGCTGGCTTGTCTACAACAATGAGGGAGAACCTGCTAATGACAGTCATTAAGAACTACTTGCTACTGTTGCTTCAATTTTTTGGAATGCAAAATGGACATTATTGCCTGTGCTGCTATAGTTTTGATGTTTGTTATAGGGTAGCTGAGTATTTGTATTCCTATCATCTGCTTATGATAGAGGAAAGATAAATAACTTTTCTGTAACTGTACATTAGTTGACAGTGTTCTGGTTTATTTTGTGATGTTCCTCTCTTCAAGGAAAGTGGGAGGGAGAAGTACAAGTCACACACATTCTGGGAGCGGGGGTTTCCGGTGGAGCGAGAGGAGGAAGCTGCCTGCTCTCTGGGACTGCTTTCTTTTTTTTTTTTATTCTTTTTTTATTTTTTTTTTTTTCCCTTCTACTTTGGCTTGTTTTTTTCATCATCTGAGAATTGAGAAGATTCGTGGCGCAACAGGCGAGGAAAAAAAAAACAAAAACCTCCAGTGAAACCACGCGGGGGGCGACTCAGCCAACACCTTGGGTGTGCCGGAAGGGACAGGAGAAAGAAAGACTATTCAACGATACCAACAGCTGGTTCCACAGGTTCTTTGTTTTATAATATAATTTTGTTCCCTCTCTTCTTTGTATCTTGTGGGCAATAAATTGTGGGGGTTTTCCCCCCCTTTTTCTTTTCACTTTCCTCTCTGTGAAAAAGTTTTTTTCTAGGACCTGGGTGTGGAAGGGAAGAGGTTTGCTGGAACTCGGGAGACTTTGCTCCCTATTAAACTAGGTCAAACCACAACGATGTTGTACATAGGCATGCATACTCTGGATTGAAAGCATGTGGATAGCTGGTGAATATTTATTCTGGATATGATCTTAAACAACATTGGTAGCCAAAGTAGAAACATGAACTGTTTTCTGTAGTTTGTGGGTTTTGCAGACTCTTCCATTCCCCAGTTTTATCTCATCAGATTCACACAAGCACACTCTCCACCCTAAGAATTTTCCTAATTGGTCTAGAAAATGGCAGTTTCTCAGGAGCAGGAATAAGAGGAATGTTTATGATGGGAAGGGAAGGGTTGTTCTTTAAACCATTATTGTTTTTATAAAATTCACTTGATCGCAATTCACCCTGTCTTGAAGAGGAGGAATATCATTATTCATATGGAAGACAAATTAATTTGATAGTTCTGAATGACACAAGATGGAGCTGCTAATATCAGTCTAACTTCAATTAAGCAAACAATAAAGACATTTGTATCAATTGATGAAACTTACAAATACCACCAGTGAGTGACAGACACTGGTGAAACTCAACAAACAATATGGCAGAGAGTGATCTCATTTTGTGAGGTTTTTTTAATGTTGATTAGGCCATGATTTTTCTCTCTTGATTTGACAGCCCTAGTTCCTCAGTCTCAGGCTGTTTGTTGCATTCCAGATGATATAACAAATGGAAAGAAAAACCGTAATTTGCCAAAGTGGCTAGTTGCATCAAATTTGAACAGAATTGTTTTGAGTGTTGATAAATTACCATTAACATGAAGAAAATGAGTGGTGTTATCTAGCTATGATGACAATCTACCTGTGCTTTATGTAAAGTAGAATAATTTTGTTGCAATTATAAGCAACCATAAAATTTCTGATTTGGAACAGGTGATGTAAAGGTTGGCAAGATATAATCAATGCATTTGACTTTTTACATCCCCAGAATGGGACCTATTTTATTGGTGAGTTTTGTATAAGTTCATGAGTTGGAAGACATACACTGTTTCATAATGACATTGTCAGTGCAGGCATGTATTCAAACTATGAAAGAAAATGCATTTGACTTCTTGTTCTATGATGTCAGATGTACCCCAGATGGTGCCTCTCTCTGCAGCATTACTTGAATGTGAACAACTTTCAGTAAGAAGGCTTATTAAGAAAGGACTCAAATTCATAGTAGGGCAAAAATCAGTCAAAAGTTGATACTGCTGCTGATTGTAGAGCATGGCAACACTACAGTAGGGGTATTAATGCATATGTATGTTAATTCAAAATAAGAAACTTGTCACTTTCCAATGTCTTGGTTTGTAACAGGTGTAGCTCTAAACCATGGATTTAGAATTCTTTAAAAGTCATTTTCATCTTCCATTTCCTGGGTACAAATTATATGCTGTCATCAGAGAAATGTAATTGCTCTTTTATTTAATTTCAAGGGAAATATAGTAATGTGATCCTCTGCACCATCGTGACACTTTACTTCTCTGTTCTTTAAAGCCAGATTGAGGCTATCTGTAGCCATTTGCCAGAACACACTTTGGCATCTGAGAAACCTTTGCTGAAGCTTCAGTGTTGCAAGGTCATCTGAAAAGAGACTGTACCATTAAAGTTTGCCATTGCACATTTCAATACATGTAGACTCCCAGACCAAGCAGGTACCTAATATTGCGCATGTCTTTTCATGCACAAATAATAATCTGATTGGTGGGTTTGTGGATAGTTGGAAAACTTCTCCCTGTTATCTTTTGATATTACTGATGAAAAATATGGTAAAAATTGTAGAGAGTGTGTTATTTTAAATATTAGGTTCTGAGTCTTGTAATGAACATTTATGTACAAAATTGCCTCCTGATTTTGCACCACTTACATGATTAAGTTTACCTTACTAAATGTGTGAACACAATGATCTTGTTAACTTTCACAGCAGCGTGACATTGTTGGTTTTCATAGGAACAATTTAGCTGGTTACAAAGGACTGAGATCAGGGACTCTATTATTAGGAGTTATCATATCTTATAAATATATCCTCCTTACTCCTGACTGTCACAAAAATATAATGTACCTACTTTTTCTTTTATCTTTATAAAAACTTTAAAAAACTTCTTTCAGAGAAGAATACTGTCTACTAGACATGAAGGCTGGTATCTCTCCCATGTTCCAATGATTAAGGTTTGTGTCCACTCTTCTAGAGGATTAAGGTATGATGATTTAGAAGGTATATAAATGATTTGACACGCGTTTTCAAATCTATACTCAGATACGATATAAGCAAAAATATTTCCTTTCTGTTCACCCATTTTCCCTCCATTCCATTCCTTGCTTTCTCATTGTCTGGGTGAGTTGTCTTCCTAAGAATGCTACAAGCAGAACATGGGTTTCCATCACCTCTCTACTGCACAACTGATGGACTTCAGAAGGAAGCTCAGGTTGGCCAAGGGAAACCCTGGTTTTTAATATTTGCAAAACCTTTTGCAGGTTCCAAACGCTGTCTTCAGAAGCGGCACACTGAAGTTTTGGAAATCTGTGTTGAAAATGTCCTTCTTCCAAATGTCTTTGGAAAAAACCCAGACATAATGCTGTCAGTGGAATTATATTCTATGAGCTTCTGAGTGCCATGGAGGTGGGTAAGACACCAGTGGTCATTCTCACTGGTGCAATTTGTACTGGATTCAGAGGTGTAGTGTACTGTATGTACAGCATTGTGGTGTGCATTACACTTTACTAATTGCGATGTGACAAAGTCATATTGATTTAAAGAAGATTGATATTCACACAAAAATACACGTTTTACTTTGTGAGAACACTGATTTTTGAAATAATTTTTTTGTCTTTGATTACTTGACACTTTGTGAAACATAAGTGCACTTCTGTGCTAAAGTTGAAATTTGAGCCTTTGTGCCAAAAGAAAAAACCCTTTCTTTTGGATGATCACGGTTAAATTACATTTTGGGGTTGTTTTTCTCAACAAGAACAATTCTGCTTTTGTTGATTGCACTGCTGAGTCACAGACATATGCAACCACTTCATCCTTACCACAGCCCCCAGTGCACAATGAAGTTTTAGGCACAAAACTATTCTTGCCATTCACACAAAAACACTACCAAAAGATCTTTGCCTCAAGATATCCTTTTTTAATGCTGTATCTTTTGTGCATAGCTTTTTATTTACCAGGTAACATTGACAAAGTCTAGACATTCTGATTTTTCTTTGTATGAAAAGCAACAGTCAAAGCTTTGCACTTCTTCGGCGCGTGCTTTTTGTTCTAGTGCCTGAGACCGGTAGTATTTCCTGCTCATAGCTCAGCACCATAGATGCAGTAGGGAAGAGCCAGCTGGTATTTCGATGAGCTTTTTCTGTGTAAATAATTTCTTTGTTTTGTGCCTTTTGTTATTCATATTATTGCTGTTTCTTTTCTTATCTCATTGTTGTTTCCAGTACATTGTTCTTACCTTCAACCATCATCCTGCTTTTGTCTGTGGGGGACAGGGCAGCAGGAGGGAGCACTGTCCATTTTGGGACAGTCTTGTTCGGAGGAGGAGGCACGAATCTAGGGAGTGCTGTTCCTAAACCCTGATGTGTAGGAACACCATTTGAAGGAGACCGAGGAAAGAGGATTGGTCCATATTCCAGAGCATTTAATGAGATTTTTTTCCCATCAGGTAGGAAAAGGGAATTTCACGTCTTTGTAAAAAAATGGTGACTCATTCGTTGAGGATTTATGAAGGATATTTACTTTTTTTTTCACGAATTGTTAATAGCAAATCAAACTGTAGCTTTCCAGTCCTAATAACCAGTACACTCTAGAAAGCCAATTAAACATTATTCACAAATCTCAGCTCTGTATTACTGTTCTTCCTCGCAAGCAAGGTAATTGGTACTATCAAACTAATTTAAGGATCTTATAATTAAAATTAAATTACATGGTAAACCAGATGGCAAGAAAGCATGAATTTGCATTGCCAAGGTGCAGAACAAATTCAGTGTTCAATCAACCCAAGAGAAAAGGGACAATTCTTATTTGGATGAACATGTAGCCCCAGAAATGAGATGCACAGAGGTATAGGAAAAGACCTATTTTACATGGCATGCATAGAATATTTGACACTTTAGATTGGAGTTGTCACTGACATGGGTAAGAATGGTGCACTTGGTTGCCATGGATATGATTTTCCCTACTGGCAGTGCAAAGATTGGCAGGGATAGATGCTTAAAAAAGACACCAAGACACCAAGACACACACATGCTGACACAGACATACATGCACACAGAAACACCCAGACCATGGCAACAGTCTGGCATTATCAGTCTCTGCTTTTGTTGAAAATCTGTATGGTTTTTGTGGGTTTTTTTTTGCTAATTTGCTATGTAATCTAGAAACACTGACGTTTTTACAATAAATCACTTACATACAACATGTAGCTATAATGTGCACACAGAGACACATAAATTTTATTTCATATGTATATATTCTACAAATAAAAATATATAGATATGCTGTATTTAAGGAAAAATGTACATGTGTCTTATGTACTTACAATATTCATTTTTCTTGCTTTAAATTATAATCTGAGACACACATCTTTATACACACATTAAAACTTGAACTGCAAAAGATATGTACCACAGTATATAAATTTGAATTTATGCAAAAAGAAAGAAAAGCCATTTTTTACTGACATTGTGCACTACCTTTTGATCAGCTGGTGAGAACTGCTCAAGATGCCACTCACCATTCTGAAAAAGCCATAACCAATCCCAAGCACAGCACAAGTTCTGCGGTCATTATCCAGCTCCCGCCAAGCCATCGTGGGTCTTTCAAGGTGCTTTGATCTTTATACTAAAATATGTACTTCACTTGCTGTGTGAAAGGCCTTTCTGATATCAACAGGACAATGTGGACTCTTAAGCCTTGGTGTTTTGTTGATTGGCCTGTTGAGTCCTGAAAATCTCAGGTGCTGTTGCAAGAACCAAGACCATACTATCCTACAGCCCAACTCAGGAGTAAAAATTTATTTCATCTTCCCTCCAAAGTACTTTCATGAATGAGGCCATGTCCCACTCTCAGTTAAAGCAGAAGCAAAGCACAGCAAGGTATATTTTAAATGTATGCACATCATGTTCAGTATCAGTATAACCGGTACAGTGCTTCTTTTGAAGCAGATGACAATTAAAATTGTCATCTGACTTTTTCATCCTTGGAACTGTGGATTTTTAAAAATAAAATCACATTAAAATATAGAAGCACTGTTTATTATTTCTGATGAACCATTTCTGTACGAAAGTGATATTCAGACTTCAACCAGTGGCTCCATATGATGCCATAACATTACTGCAAATGAACAAAAATAGTAATTTCTTTTTTGTGGTCTGGGAGAAAAATTTATGGGCAAAGAGATAGGTGCTAAAGTTTCTGCCTAGTCCAGTTTCTTTACGGGTAGACTATTTTTCAGAAATAATTTGATTTTCTCTTACTATAAACAGGAATATTTATGAAGTGCATAGTTACTCAGAATATGTGGAAAGGAAAAAAAAAACCCATGTAGACGTGGTCATGTGTATTAGTATTAACTTTTCCCTATTTGCACAGTTGAAACAAGTAGTTTTCATATCAATTCTAGATGCGTATGTGTAGAAGCTCCTGCATCTTCAGCTTTGTGGAGATGCTCGTCCTCTCAGTTCCTGTTATGAAGACTTGCTGCATTAGAGCTGTGGGTAAGTTCTGCCTTGTAGCAAGTACAAGTCATAAAAGGGGCAGGAAGAAGAGGAAGGAGAAAAAATGGGGAGAAAAAGGAAACTCAGACTGAACTCTCAAGCCGCAGAAGTGTCTTGGGCTGGGTTTATGATAACACTCTATTCCTATATTCTGTCTGCTTGTATGCCCAAAATGTGTCTGTGCCTTTAAGGCAGACCTGAAAGAAGGGGCAGGGGTGGCTGGGAAGGCAGCGTGGGCAGTTCGGGGCTGCCACCCGCTGCAGAAGCTCAGCTGGGCACAGTGGAAGCTCAGTTCACTGTGTGCAGGCGAGTTACATTATTGCCTCTTAGCTACCTCGGGGTTTGTTCGATTGTGCAAACAGCTTTCTCTGGACTGCAGTGGCCACCCTTCAGTGGCTCCTGTGACTTTCTTCTGGAGAGGATCGGCGGGGCTTCGTCTGAGAACCGAATGGCAAACACCAAGCAGACGGGTGCCGGCAGGAAAAGCCACAGACACTGCTCTGTCTCCGTCCCGGACTCTGGAGAAGCCGAACTACCGAGAGAAAAGTACCGAGCATCCACAGTGAAGAAAAGACTATAAGTGTCCCAGGTTTTCCCACTGTTGCCCAAGGCAGCCACCATGGACTTTTTTCTTTTGTTTCTTTTTCCCTGGGAGAAGAGCAGCACCATCTTCCTCCTCGGATGAGTGGCTGTGGGGGAGGGGTGGCGTGCATTCCTGGAGTTTTAAATACCCTGTGGGCACTTAGTTTTGTTAAATAAACTACTTCTTTTCTTCAGTTTCGCTCGAACATCTGTTTTATATTGGTGGGGGAAAATTATCAAGCTTTTCACTTCAGAGAAAACATTTATTCTGTAACGTTTCTCTCTGAAAAAAATTGTCTCAAACCGAGAAGAAGTGAAATCCTCTCCTTTACAATTTGGATGAGGAGATAGGGAGCAACACTGAACTAACACACCTGAACTGATGTGAAAAAAAATCCAGGGATTTAATCTTTTATTAAGCTTGCCACTGAAGTGCTACTAATGACTATCAAATTTTAATGATTCTTATCTCTTTGCCTCATGAACAAAATTAAAGAAAACATGCAAATGTCTCCTGTTAAGTTCTTCATTTAGAAGAACGAAATGTCATCTCCTGTTTTAGTCATCTCCAGTTCTTCGTCTTATTGCCCTCCAAATAACTTTTGGATTTGTTGACTAATTTCAACAAAGCTTGCTAACTAGGCTAATGCATCAAAGATGTTAAGTCCCCATAAATTTTCTGCCTGATAAGGAAAGGTGAAGGATCCTCTTCATGCCCCAAAAGGCCATATGGAAAAGAGTCAATAAAAACAATACTCCTGAAACAATGTGTTTTGATATCTGATTAAAAAGATAAAGGTATGGATTGGAAATATCCTGCTGAATGAATCTCCTTTCACATGCCTGGCAAATCAGGTGGAAAGCTGTAACAAGCATTATGTCCCCACAGCAACATCTGAAAGATCATCTGTGAAAAATGAAGTTCTCTCTCCTGTTAAAATTTAAAAATTTAATAAATGATAATAGGGGACAAAAAGCAAAAGGACATGGCACCTGAGGGTGTGCTGGGTACTTTGGCAATCTGCCAGAGGCACACCTGGTATTGACAGGGACCTCTTTAATTACTTTTCATATTGCACCAGCTTAATGTCTATTCATAGGCATTTATGTGTGTTCAAAATTTTACAGGAACTGTTTAGCATGGATCAGCCTTCTTAGGGCATGTGCAGTGATGATGTTTATGCCCCTGGGGTTGCTTGTGTGTTACCCTTATTCCCTAGTTTCAGAAGATGATAATAACAGTGATAATAACAGTGAAAAAAAAAACAAAAAGCCCTCTTTTTCACATGCTGGTGATATCTTTCTTTTCATCCAGTTCATATTTCTTCTAACGGTGAACCTAATTTTCCATGTCAACAGAAAGTAAATAATGATAATAATAAATATGAAAATATATACATGTATATACCGACATTAAGTGTGCATTTTCTAATTTTCTGAAAACATAGATGTATATATGTATGTATGCATGACCAAGAAAACAAGAACTGGTCTTCCTTCTGCCTCTCACAAAGTGTTCCTGCTTATGTTCCTCAAAGCCAGCTTCTTACCACTAAACTCTGTTCTGGTGGCAGTTGCTTCACTCTTTCTCCTTCTAATGCAATATTCTAAGAAACTCTGGCAACAGTTATAAAATGTCTGTTCAAAATGTGTGTTAACACTTGTGTCTATGCTGTGAGATAGAACAAGGACTGTGATTGTGCCTTGAAAAAAGACTACTTGATACATCAAATTCATACAGAATCAGGACCTCTTTTCCAAAGTTCTGCATCAGGAGAAATCAAACAACCCAGACACGTATCCCACTAAGCCTTCTGCTTCTGAAGGCTCAGGTGGTATAGAAGAACAGAAATGAAAATGTTGGTTTCCACACACTCAGTTAGTTAGTCTTCTATAAACTTATTTTAAAATAATTGTATTTCAGTCTACGGTGCTTCCACTCGGGTGGGGGTGTGCTGAGAGCCGGCAAATTAACTTGCGCAGCTCTCCGAGAGGCGCGGCTTCACAGACGCAGCTCCCGCGATGATGGGCGGCCAGAGATGCGGTGAGTCGACATTCGGGCAGGAGGTCTGGGACCCTGGACAGAGTCGGGCGAGAAGCGTGGCGGGAGGAGAGAGTCAGGTAGGTGGCTCAGGCATGCAGGGACATGGAGACAGGACAGGCGGAGGCTGGGTCAGGCAAAGGAGTGAGGCGAGGCAGATGATGCACACAAGCTCGGCGGGCAGCTGGCGCCATGCTAAGCACCCAGCAGGAGGGAAGGCAGATAAAAGGGGGCGAGCGAGAGCTATGAGGGGAGCAACAAAAATGCAGGCTGGAGACAGGGCAAAAAGGCAAAATGCTTGCCAAGGCCAGAGCAAGCAAGCCCCGTGGGCAAGCCCTATAAAACAGACAAAACCCACCACCCAGCAACTAACCCCAAAGCCACCACCAACAAAAACCCCCACAGCACTCAACCCAAAAGCTCGTGGTGTAGTTAATTTTTATACCCCCTGGCTCCTCCCAAAGTCTGTCTGCTGACCAGGAGACCATTGGTCCAGGCCAATCTTCCTACACTGTCCATTGGTGGAGACTTTCTGCCATCTGATTGGAGAAGTGTCTCCAGTGCAGTGTCTTCAGCTGACTGCCTGTGCCATGTGAGGTGTAACCAAGCAAAGTCACCCTAGAGACAAGGCTTCCCCATCTCCTGTTTGCTTCTCACAAGGTGCATGTGTGCTCTCCCTCCCCCACATGCCTCTGACAACCATTGTTGAGGCAAACTAAGATTAAAATGGCTCCTCACACATAATGAAATTTTATTTCCATTGTATTTTCTTGACATCATACCCTTTGCTGGTCATGATCATATCTGTTAGTTCTGTTTTATATGCCCTGGATGTATGTGCAAGAGCAGATTGTGAATATTCGGTGACTGGAAATAACAAGGCAGCTTCACTGATGCTTTAAAATAAAATCTAGGAGAGATTTAACTAGAATATAACTGATAGAGATTGTAACTAAGGAATTATTTCCAAAATGTCTGATTTCAATACCTTTAGAACAGTCTAATTTTTGATCATTACGCTACAGGAAAGAATGTCTCAGGAGGTAGAAAATTAGAAAAACAGTCTTTTCAGCCATGTGGTTCTCTTCCCATCATCAAGGAAAACTGCCTTGTCCTCTGTTAAGATTTTCTAATGCTTGTCCAGACAATAAACACCATGACAGCTGCCTGCACAGAAAGAAAGATTTGACACAGAAAAAATATCGGTGGTACTATTTCAGACCTGAGTACAGTGGTGCATTAAGCAAAGCTGGTTCCTGTGCAAGAGAATTTCTTGCTTGGGAGCGCAACTGTATGTCTCTGTGGCCAGCCATAATGTGGTACAACACAGGGAATGACCATTTAAGGCCTTTGTCTTAATGAGGTGGTTCTGCCAGACAGTTGCATGTCCTATGGAAGATACTATGCAGATTCTTCTTACTTAAATCATAGATATAATTTTACATACTGTCACCCAGCAGCAGTGTCATACTTCAAAATTTTAATGTTTTGATTGATCTCACTGGTCATGTTCAGAAAATCTTCAGTAGCTGGCTGGGGGTAGATCCCACAGAAAGTCAATCAATTACTGGATGAAAAAAAGCCTGTAATCTGTGTGAACAAACTCTTTTTTGCAGTGTTCTGTTCTGTTTTCATTTTATCGTACTTGTAACAATGATTATTTTCCTCCTTGTCAAATCACCCATTATCTATAGCCAACAGCAGTGAATTTCTCCAACTCTCCCTCATGTGTTTTACTAAATTGGTTTATCTGACAGGTTTTTTAAGCATTGTAAGTGTTCTTGTTACATTAGAGACTGATGGTTTATATTCCCTTTATGAATCTTTCCAAAGTTTCTGATCCTTGGGAAGTAGTCAAATTTGCGTTGGGATGATCAAACGTTTTTATGATGAAAATTGCTACATTGAATGTGCTGGTTTGAAGGTAAATTAAAAGGAGGAATTGTCCCCACATAAATACCTTTGAGGCATTTTCGATCAGAGCTACAATTTAATAGGACAATTACAACAAGGGCAATAGTACACTAGCTTAAAATGACAAAGTCAGAGTACTGCCTAACAGTCTGTTGGTCAGGGTGGTGGTAAAAGTCTGATTAAATATCGAATGCGGTCCTGTTGGAGTGATGGATCTGGTCTTGCCAAAGCAGTGATCCTGAGGAAAGGTCTGGTACTTCTTTGGAAGTCCAGGGGTGGTAGTTGAAAGCTTTTGTCCTCTGAGTATTCAATGGTGGTATTGTAGTGTTCCAATCCCCAGATTATATATGGGTGGGAATGTTTGGTACCTCCTCCAGGGCAGGGAATTTCATAATGTGGTGATGTAATTCTATGAGTCATTCTGGGGAGTCCCTGATTGCCCATTAACAGAGATGGCTCCCTCAGGATGGCTTCTGCTTCCCCAGAGGGAGTTATTAAGGTTGAGTCATGAAGAAGATGAAGAAATGCCACTCCACCCATTTTATTACTCATAAGAAGCTAATGTAGATAGTGGTAGAACACATACTTTGGTTACACCTTACATTGTAACCCAAGACACTGAGGCACAGAAAAATTTTAGGATTATGTAAGAAATATGTGTCTTTGCCCGTCTAGAATATACTCATATTGAACTGCTGATGAGCAAGGGTGCCTTGAGGACATCAAGAAAGAAAAATTGATTAATGTTTTAAATTTGCCATTTGACTCTTCTAGCCCTACTGCGTTTGGGGGTGTGGTGGCGATTCCCAGAAGACAGAAACGGGGACTACAAGCTGAGCTTTGAGGGGGATAGAAGGCAAACCCTACAAGGTTGTGTGGTGTCTTTTATCATGGTAATTGTCCTCCCCTACACAACTCTCTCAGTTGTAACACTCCCCCTTCCTCCTCGTGGGAAAGGTAGAATGTGTTATAATTAGTTCAACTATGCTGTGAGATGCAGCTGTGAGAGGCAGCTGTCATGTCTTAAAAGGGATCATAAACCATTAAAGAACCCCAAAGCACCCAACAGACTGATTCCTGAGACCATCCATCAGAGGACTGCATGTGATTCAAGTGTTGCAACAGAGCCAGAGTCTGTTGCAAAAGACAGCGTAAGACTCCCCTACCTCCTATGCAGGGGAGATACCTGCATGTTCCCACCCAGCCTGTACATACATTAGTCCATTGAACTCTATGTTTCATGGGACTCACCTCACTGAGAAGAGCAGAAGAAGAGGACCAAGGGGACACCATTGGAATCCACAGAGTGGTTATTTTTTCTTTCTATCACTCTCTTTTTCACCCTCCTCCCCTCCTTCTCCCTTTACTATTTGTTTCTCACTCTCTCGGGCTCCCATTTACTGTTAAATAAAATCCCTGCTGTTGGCTTTGGCATATGGTCTTGTTTGTACCCTAATTCAGGCAGAGACATCTCTTTAATAATTTTAGTAGTTTTAATAATTGGATCTTAAAATGGGAACCAGTGAGCAACTTCATAGCAGAGCAGGAAAGAAAAGAAGATCTTGCAGCAGATAAAGATAAGCCTTATAGGGTAAGCTTTTTGTTAAATCCTGTTGACCTCTGTTTGCTCTTGCTCACCAGAAAGCATTCTGGAAAAGGTTCAGCTGTGTGTGACGTGGCCAGAGAACAGGTTGTGTGACTGGCGTGTGGTCACTTTGTGTGTGAAGTAGTGATTGGTTGGCGAGATGCGTAGTTGGACATTGCATGATCAGACGTGTGGTTGGATGGAAAGGCTTGTGGGTGGCAGCACCACATGGGCAGGCAGCCAATCTGTGCTTATCCCCCCACCCCTAAGTTTAGAGTATAAGAAGGCTTGTTTGTTTGACAATAAAGGCTTATCTCCGAATCAACAAAAAGTGGTCTGCATGCCTTTGTTCCTCATTGCTGCAGGATCTGGTAAAGCTGCCAGGTTTACCTGCGACTTGGAAAACCTACCAGTTATTTTCTAAAATTAAACCAATGCTTTCCACAAAAAAAGTCCAGCTTTGTGCAAATCACAGGGTACTTTGCTGACAAGAAATGTGGTCAAAACATAAGCATAAGCCTGAGCAGGCATTTTTACATATTGTAGCTACGGAGTGAAAAAGAACAGAATTTTAACTCAGATATTGGAAGAATGTTAACCTTTCATTATCTAATGCTGTAATGAACTTTTGATTTCAGGGCCTAGGCTTCACTGGAACTGAGGTCCTTCATGATAAGTTAGTACTGGTAAATTATGCAGACATAAATATTATGTGAGTCAGGAGGAGCTGGAGGAGGTGATTGCAGTAGTGTCCTAAGCACTAATGCTCTTACCAAGATGCATTTTTGATGAGCTTGTTCAAAGAGTAAACCTGTGCACCAGCTTAGGCAAGCTTCTGTATAACAGTTTTATAAACTTACTCCCAGAAGCATCAGGAGTTTAATAAATGGCAAAGACATTCATAAACTGAATGTTAGTTCAGTAATTGCAAGTTACCAAGGAAAACAATTTGAAATCATGCCAGTTACCTATGAATGATACACAAAGCGGCCTGAAGATGTGTGAACACTTGGAACTGTGTTTAGCCAAGCATTGAGATAGGCTGCTGTTTTTTGGATCTGAAGAAGAAGGGACAAGGTTTCTGTACACTGTGCCTCAGTGAAATTAGTCTTTTTTCAGAAACAGATTTAGTTGCAGGGTCTGATTTTGTGGTGGGGAATACACCCTCAGAGTTTCACTCCTTATACGAAGCTAGCAAGCATGACTCAGGGTCTGGTGGAAACCCAAGCCCATGTGAAATGTTGGGGAGGGAGGACAACTCAGGGCTTCAGAATGGCTTTAGAAACCTTCATATTGGTGACCAAATCAAGTCCTAGGTGTAACACTTTCACAGGAGTGTTGTAAATGTGAAGTTTTCTCTTAATTTTTCTGCTAGCCTATAATGGTGACATTTTTCCCTAGGGGAACTAAGGTCAGGTTGCAAACCAAATCCCAAAAGGTTCAGGAAAGGAGTGGGAAATTTTGATTAAGCAAACTAAGCTGGTATAAAGCAATATCTGTTGGGACATGTGGATTTTAATTTTTTGTATGTAACCTCATTTGTTTTTACTCACCCTTTCTTGAATTATACTCACAACCCTCAAGATGTTGGTGACAGTAATGGAGCTGCACTCAGATATTGGGGGGTTAATTTTTACTACATTACTGTTGCTAAAGAGTACTTCTCTGTTGAACACAAAGAAAATTGTATTTTGAGAAAGGGTTACAACATGTAATGTAATTCTCATTCTGGGGAGAACAAAACAGTCCCTCAGTCACAGACTCTTGCCCACAGCCAGACACTCAACCTTGATATCATCTTCTCCATCCACTAGTGTCGACATCTGGTGCACATGTGTTCCTTGGACAGCTCACTTCTCTGAATAGTTTCTCCCTGCTCATATTATGTCATCTCTGGTCACTGATGTTGCTAAGGCCCGGAGAGATCTCAGGTAGATACAGCACCAGCTCAGCATGAATCCCATTTTGATCAGATCTGGTACCTCCAGTATATATAGACCAATTTGAGATGGCACATTGCACTTTGATGCCAACTTTCACGCTCCTTTACCGCCATGCCATAGCTTGGTCTTCCAGTTATGGAGCATCTCTGCAGGTATCAGACAAGAATGTCTTATTTCCATGCCCCCAGATTTGAAAAGTCCACTTGTGGAAAGGTGATTAAAATGTGAGAGCTACAGCTTGAGGCATCTGTCTGTTAGAATACACTCTGACTTCCCACATTATCAAGCCTGGAGTCAGAGGTTCTTGATTTCAAGCTGGACTAAGAAAGACTGATTTTGTAGTTAAGGTCTACAGGGATCCTGTTCAGTGAACTGTAGTACCTCTATCTTCACAGATTGTATGCCTCAAACACATGAGGTTGGATGTAAAACTTTCTGCCTGTCACTGTGACTATTTCTGCTCCTTTTCCAGTATAGATGGAAGGGATGCCAGTAAAATCAACTGCCAGTGATTTTAACACCACAACATTGATACCCATCCAGAATAAATTTAAATAACAGCAGACTGAGGCAACAGTTTCCTTTCTTCTGCCATCTCAAAGTGTGTACTTACTAAACCACAATGGCAGAATCTATCCTAAGGCATCAAGAAAGAAGTTAGTTGAAATGTGTCTTAGGAAGATTAATTTCCAGTATGAATTAGTACCCTTTAATTCCCTGAATAGTTAAAAATAAAAATCTCAACCGAGATTTAAAAATCTGAGTAAGTTTCTTCTCCTTTCACAAGATTCATCCTTCTGTAAATATACAATAATATGAATAATGTGTCCTAATCAGAGCTCTAGCATAATCCCACAAACGAAAAAGAGCAATGCAGTTTTCTTGATGTCATAATAGCAAAAAATTTACATTTTTCTTGTCATATAAGGATTGATTTTTACTTTTGTATAATACTTATCAGAAGGTGATGTTATGTCACCAGAAACCATGGTGACATACTCTTTAAGACAAAACCAATTCCTTCTTCTTTTTAGCTTTGTGAAGAAAATTATTTGTTAGTTTATTTTTGGTTAGTTTACTACAGCAACTAACTGTAACTTTTCAACAGCTCCCCTTAACCTGATTGACCCTGGTGACTCTGAAAAATATCAGGGCCTGCAAATTGACCCTTGGACCCTTTGCTGTAGCAAATTCCAACTTTTCTACAAAATTCAATTTCTGGTTACAGTGAATTGGTAAAGTTCTACTTAAACCTCCGCGAAAGGCTGATATTCTCAAAATTATACCAACCCTTGACTGATCTACCTGCTGACCTTGAAAACAGGGTTCGTCCAGGCTCTTGATGTGAAAATTTGATAGAATAAGAATGGCTGTATTTACCTGTAGGTACCTGTGATGTCATCTTGTACTTGAACATGAAGGACAGCAGGTTGGGAATCATAAAATTGGCTGGACTGATCCCAAGCATGCAAGCACAAAGACTGCAGAGACTCGCCCAGTCTCTGGATGAAACCATGAAGATGTTCCTGGAGAGAGACCAAATGGAAGTAGCATATAAAAAATTGTGGATTCAAGCTGGAGGAGCTAGGGAGAAGATACTGTCCATTTGGGAAACCAAATCAGTGAATGAACTGATTGGTTGGTATAGTGCAGACATAACTTTGAAGTGAGAAGCATTATCCTTAAAAAGCAGATATCCTAAACTGTGTAATTGGACAAAAACTGAATGCAATAAATGGACTAAATTAGTGTCCCAGGGCCAGGGAATTACAAGTTTTGAAGGAGACAAAATTAGTAATCATTGGCTTCAGTATTATAAAGGCATATCTCACAGAAAACTCCTTACAGCATTACAACTAAGAGTGAAGGTCCATCCCATGAGAGAATTTATGGCCAGGGGTAGATATATGGAGCTGCCGGGATGAACCACACACACTCATAGAGTTATCGTGGAACTCCGTTTATTCTGTCTGAGGATCCAACATATGTATCAATTCCAAGCTACTGTGCGCTGTGTTAATTACTATGATTGGCTAAACATCAGTGTCCAAGCGGCATTAATAAGTTCTTATTGGTTCAAAAGCAAGCGGCACATATAGCTAAGCAAGCATACTTTTAATTGAATCAGCAGTTCTGTATCCCATTCAACATTCTCTTTTCTTGATTGCTGCATTACTTTACTTCTTCTTTGTCTTCCTTCAAGGACACTTCAAGGTTACAGAAGCCTGGATTGTGCACGTAGGCTTCATATACATGTCCTTGGTCTCTCAGCCATTTGTCTACAGGTAGATAGGACAAATACATCAAGGCATGCAAAGTGGACACTGCAAGGTGGACAGTGAGAGTTGTGCCCACATCATCAGTAACTGCCCAGTTACACAGGATGCTAGGATTATAAGGTGCTGACTAAAGAGGTGGGGAAGAAAGACTGGGTAGTGTTTCAGGAACAGCATGTAAGGGATACAAACAAGGAGTTATAGAAACCTGATTGGTGAAGGACACCGAGGCAATTTGTCGTGGATTTGACAGTGTGGTATCAATCAGCCAAAACCTCTCTGGAAGAGGCTGCTGCTGAGAAAGGTTAACAAGTACAAACAACTAGAGAAAGAGATACAAGAACTTACCAACGCAAATGACATTGTGTTTGTGGGCTTTCCCCTTGGAGTGCGGGGGAAATGGTTCCATGGGAACTTTGAACTTCTGAGAGTCCTTGGTCTTTCTAAAACGAGGCAACAGAAGACTGCCCTGACTCTAATCTCCCTTGCTCTAATGTCATGCGTAGGTGTTATGCACGTTTCCTAGTAGATCTAGAAACTGCAACTTTTGGTAACCGGTTTTAACTTTTTGTAACTTTTTGCAACATTCTTGAATGAAGTTTTGATGGGCCAAGGTTCACAGGGCAGCCACAAGCTGGTCCTGGATGTTAAGTAGGGATGGGACTAAATTTTCCTAATGCGTCAATTATCACCTTACTTTGACCAATCTACCTGATTTGGCCAAGGTAGATGTGCCATCTATGCTTAACTCAGCAAAGGTATATACAGTATTTATATGTGTTCGTAAAATTGCTAAAGCAGCTAGTATGGAAAGGTGAAGCAATGTCCTGGACTTCTACTCTTAGTGCTACAGGAAGGGTATGTCTCCTCTCACCACAGCTCGTGATCAGGATTTTTGAAAGCCTACCCAATATCCCTTGAAGTACTCTCCATGGGTGCCTGACTGTTACCCTTATTTAATAAATAGTAAATAATCCTTATTTTCCATAGAGCACTAGTGCCATACAGTAATAGAATTAATGCAACATTCCTGCATCCCTGTCTTCTATCATGTGTGAGAAAATCTATATAAAGCAAAATCTCAATGTCTCTGCTCACTAAAATAATCTGCCAACAGTTAATCTGTGCTTCCTCCATGACTTGACACCCAGAGTTCTTGTTTGTTTTTATTCCCAGATGAACAGTTGAACTACCCCTGGACGATAATCACCTTCAAGAACTATTTTTCTGGACATTAATCTGTAGTAGAAGTCTGCAGGGATTACCAAATCATCAGTAAAGTGATTGCCTGTGTCAGACTTGAATTAGTTTAAGGAAAGCAGTAAAGAAATTCTGAAAGAAAGTAGGAGAACAATATTTTTTAAAGTACCAGTGCCAGGGAAGAAGTTTTCCAGCTTTGGTTTGAAGCTAGATTTCTTTAAAATTCCCATTAAGGGCCTTTGCAAAAGAAATATGAAGATGCTTATGACATACGTAAGCAGCTTATGGACAGGAGCCATTATTAGAACAAAGGTGGAGCAGATCACGTAGGGAGAATTACTGAGCCTTGAGATTAAATGGGAGGAATTTTTAAAAATACAGATAAATGGTGTCTTGATTAGGAATAACCAAAAGAATTTGTGCTGTCAGCTGTGGGGAGAATCAGCTGAAAACAGCAGATAAAAACATGTATGCCACACTTGGTATGGCTGCGCTCTGCCAGTCTGATGCAAAGACAAAGGTGTCAGATGTGACCCTGAGATCCAAGAAGAAAAATATTAGCAGAGGGGAGTGCAAAGGCAACAATAGAAGGCAATACTATGACCTGATCTGGAATCACTGCAATCATCCAAATCCTGAAATATATATTTCAATATATGTTGGAATTGCGTAAGTGTGGAGAAGTTCTAGTAGAGTGTGATAGTTTGGGGTTCAAGCATACTGGCAGGGACATCAGAGAATCATAGAATGTTAAGGGGTTGAAATGGATCTTAATATCCTCTAGTCCCTAGCCCCACTGCTGTATGCAAGAACACCTTCCTCATCATTCAGACCGGAAGGATGGCCACAGGTCAGCTTATGTTATGGGTAGAAGAGCCCAAACTCCTTGAGATCACTTGTACCCAACTATTGAATAATTTCTAAAAGAAATTGGATGTAGTTTTAGAAGAAAGTTTTACATTAATTGGCTTTTATTTTATGAATACACAAATACTGTCTATTCATGACAAAACAAGAGGTACTGAGGCTAAAGTACAAAAGAAGGAAAATAAATAGATATAAACAGGAGCTAACAGCTATGAGAACTAAGACCGTCTCATGGTGTTGTAAACAGATCATGTTAGTACAGACTTGTCTTTTGCCAAAAGAAGTGGTTCCCTTTATTCTGTTGGAGACGTGATATACATTCCTTAGATAGTTGCAGAAAATAAGGCAAAAATGCCCACAATGAAGGCTACTTGTTTTGTCTGTGATTTGAGGAAGAGTGATACAGCTGGTACCAGAAATATATTGATATAAGTAGAAGATGGAAAGCATATCTGTCTTGTTTCTATTTGTGGCTGAAACCTTATTCCTTTCCAAGTTCTTTATGTTTTTTTCTGGAGAGCATCATCAGGACTATAAGCAAGCTCAGGTGAAAAGAAAACAATTTACATAATTATCGGTGAGAAGCTATGGGAGCATGGTAGAGAATTAGGTCAGTCAGGATAGGACAGTTAAAAATAGCAGTAGAGCCAGGGAAGAAATGGGCACCTCATAGCATACCAGCACTGAGCACTGGGGTGATCCTAATCCCAGAACTGGAAGCAAGGCTGGTTGGTAGACAAGAAACCTGTACAGCTTTCCACTTACTTGATTTTTGCTGTGGATGGATTTGCAATAAATGCTTATGGTCTGAGGCTTTCCTTTAGAAAGTAGGTTCAAAAGGTTTTGCCACACCTCTAAAAGAGCAGTGTCTAAGTAAATGTGATGTGCTGCCTAAGGTCAGTTGCTGATGGCTTTGCAAATTTATTTATAGGGCTACAAAAAAATGTAATCTAAAGAACTAAGAGCTCTAACTAAATATCTAAGTCACCATAAAATGAAATCAATCATGTTCACTTGCAGTTTGTTTAAATTTATTTTTATAACCCTAACATGAGGACGGCTGCATTGCCAGACAGAACTATTGCCATGAGGAACAATTGCCAGACAGAATTCATGTTTCCCTGTGACTATTCGCTTCTGTCCTACTGTCTTTTGTTTATCTCAATCCCTATCTTTAATGTTTCTCATGTTCTACATGCGTTTTTGCCTTCAGGCAGCATTTTTATGATTCAAGCTGAGGTAAATCTGGCTTGTGGAGCGAAGTCACCCATGAAGGGGTGAAAATGGTTTCTTCAAGTACCTGGTAAGTGAAAAGACAGTCATTCTCACCCTGATTTCTGTTTTAATCTTGCATATTTTGCACTTTCTTGGCTCTTGCACTGCCAATAAACTAGTTGTCTGTGCGTGCCAGGTAATGCTGGTCATCCTTGTGAAACTTTGCCATGTTAACCAAAGAAGGAAAAGCTTTCATTGCAGAAAAGCATTAGTTTGGTTTCAGTTTGAGAGCAGTATGAAGTCATAGGAATTATGGAAGTGTTGTTTTTATAAAAATATCTATCTTGAGATTCAGATCATTAGCATAATAATTATCTAAATGTTTACACACAGGGCAATCCAATCCATCAATATTTAGGGCTGATAGCAGATAAAAACATAAACAGAGCTTTTCAAAGGAGTTTCAAAAATCAATGACACAGGTAATACTTAGATCCCATGGCAAATAAACAGACTTTGAAATCTACAGTGTTACCTTTAGCCAAAATGACGCTCACGTATATCATAAGGAACGTCAAATAATATCTAGTCAACAAAATTAACAAATTGTTAAAAAAATTCAAGTCAACATAGTTATCAATCTTCCAGTGCATCACCAGTAATTTGTAGGGATATAAATCCATGGCTTAGTATCCTAGCAACTGTTTGATGAAAGATGGTCTGGATTTTAAAGAGGCTGACAAACTCTTAAGTATTGAAAATGTTGTGTGAACTTCTCCATCCCCTAATATCAATAAACAAGTGGCCTGACTACCCTTCCTGCTACTCAGAATTAGCCTTTCACTCTCGTGTGGAGGCATGTAGGGGGAGGGTATATGGAGGAGCTGTCCTTTGCAAATAATTTTTAAAAACCAACCAAAAAATATTTGCTTAGTCCTTAGAGTTGCGCAAGTAATTCTCTTCCAATTTCATGGATGGAAAAGGAGATGTAAACATACTATACAAATAACTCATGGTTAAATCAATCAGTGAGAAGTGCCTTACATAAACAATCCATTTACTGTCAGTCAGAGAGAGAGAAAAAGTCTATTCTATTAATAGGTGACATCCAGATGGAAAAAGAGCTAACATGGAAAAGAAGAAATTACATAAGTAACTCAAAGTGTGGCTGTGTGGGCCCCGGGATGTGTGGGCCCCGGCGCTCCGGCCCCGCCGCACCTGCGGGAAATACGACTCCGAGACGCAGGCAGGTCCAGGTTTCTTCTTTATTAAATCTTCCTATTCCAGGCTCTTTTAGCTATAGTGATTTAGCAGCTCTTTCTTCTGTAGTGATTTCAGCTCCTTCTGAGCTGTCCCTGCTCCTAGTGCGTCTTTTATAGGGTTTCTTATCTTTACCGGGTTTTGAGAATAAACCAATCAGTGAGGCTCTAGACAGATTTCATAACCAGAAAAACTCTCCAATGTCCACACATCACGTTCCAGTCTCTAATTGGTAGATGCCTTCATCTGTCCAATCCCATGGCTGGTTGTGTCAGCCCAGCTCCATCCCACACCATATCATCTTGCTCATGCGCACACACTCACCAGTCCTGCCCACACCGAATCCAAAGCCCAGCCTCCCATACATAGCTGTAAAGACCACGGCATGTGACCATTAGTAACCAACGTTGTAAAATTACTCGTTATATATAGTCATCTGTTGGTTCTAAGTAATACCTTTTCTCACGTTCTGAGAAGAAATTAAGCAGAAACCATCGTGAAAAGAGATTTTAGTGTTCTTCTAGACCTTTGTAAGGTCCAAGAATGCTTACTCAATTCAGCTTTTAAAAATGCTTACTGTTGTTCATGTACTCTAAGTTAGATGCATGAGAGAAATACCCACAAGGTATTCTCAAGAGGTCAAAACACCAATAAAGTCCTCACTGGCAAATTTAGAAAATCAAAGAATTGTGGTAAAGGGTTTAAAACAGCATTTGATCAATGTAGAACACTTCTCAAAGCATTAACTTAGCCCATTCAACCTCTAAAACTCTGTTTCTATATTAAGTCATGCAGAAATTCTGAGATGACAGACTTGGAAGACTAAAGAGAAAGAGTGAAATACAGAAAAGTTATAGAAAAGCATAGGTACAGCTACTGGGTTCCAGTGGTGTTTAGCTGATAAAAATTCCAAGAGTCAAAGACTGTCAGCAGGTAAAGCAAAGTTATCATTAGATTTTAGAGCACCACACCTGTTTCCTGGCTGCCTAAGCACATCTTCAATACTTCTGATTGATGTTCTCCAGGTGATGGGAGCTGCAGACTGGTCTCATGCCCAGAGCAGGTGATGTAGCCTAGGGGTATACCTGGCTCCATCTTTGGTGACTACATGTACAGGCATACGAAGTTAGTCAAGCAAAAACCTCATGAGCAACTGTCACAAGGTTTCCTGAAGTTTGGCAGTGCAAACCACAGCACTATGTAACACTCCAAAAAAATGTTCTTTCCATTCAAATTTATTTGATTTTTTTCCCTCAAGGTTTTAAATTTTTTGCCAGTAGAGTTAGGGTTGCTAAAAGGCTCAAAACCTGAAATCTCAGAAAGCTGCAGAGAGATCTATTTTTTTGGTAATAGTTTAAACATGATTCTTCAACTTACTAATTGCAAAATTTTCCCTTTCATTAACCTGGCAAAACTTTCCTTCCTAACCAATGCAAAGGTCCATTTTGTGTACACAGACTTCAATTCTTTTTATTTTTCTGTCTCAATATTTATATCTTGGATAAGCATTTTATTTTAAGTTTTAAGTTCTTAGAGATAAAGCAAGACCTTGCATTCCTTCTAGTATAAACTAATACAAGCTTCCTTGATCAGCTTGAACTTTTTGTGATAGATTTGATTTTGTTTCCACCAATCTTTGAGATTTGTTGTGATAAGTAGATAGAAATTCTGTTTTGTGAAGATTTTAAATACAATTACGTTAGTTAGAAGAAAATGTAAAACCTGTAAGTTGAAAACTATGTACATCAGCAGTATCCCCTGAAGCATGGAAATTTTTCGAATAGCTTTTCACTACTGTTTCCATTGGAAGCCTTGCTATTTTTTCACATGGAATATTGGTTTTATTTTGTCTCATCGCTGGTTTTAGATATTGTTGGGGTATTCAGACACCAATGAACAGGGTTATTAACCTGCTGGATAACTAATTGGTTATTCTGCCCTTGATTCTGGAAACACTTTCGTTCTGGATTGGGATGTAAAGGTTGTCCAAAACTAGATGTGTTACTGGGGCTATGAAACAGTAATATTTGTACAGAAATTACTAGTAAATCAAGTTGGGAAGTAAGAATGATAACAAAAAGGCAGGTGAATCACTTTTGCATGTTATTTCTAGTCCGAAATACATCATTGGGGAACTTAAAATCAAAAGGTTATACTCAGACAGATTATTTATCCTGCGCCAAATTACCTTCAAGACAAGAACAGCACCAGAGCTAGACTAGTAAAATGTTTGGCTAATTGCTTGTTTGGCTTAGAACTAGAACTGATGCGCGGGCAACAGTAGAATGTAAAAGAGGAAGAAAAAACGGCAGGAAAAAGCACTGTGAATAACGAATAAAAAGATGCAATGACAGAGAAGACGTGGAAGTTTTACTGTGGTGCAATGGAGAACACAGACCCAAAAGATATCAGACTCATTGTTAAAGATTAATAACAAAATAATGGAGTACTAAGAGCAATGTTAAAGGTTCTTTTAAATAGCGTAAGAGATTAGGCATGCATGTGTGCACAAATTTCTCTCGTGCTATGTGTCCCAACAAGCAATTAAGAATAATTGTGAGTTTAAGGTTTGTGCTAGTTTTAGTGTAACAGTGGGAGGAATTGACTCTACAAATATCTTGTAGACTAAGTAGAACTCATTAATACGTTAAGATCAGTTAAAATAAAGGAATAGTTATAAAGTAGAAATCACTCAACTAGGCAAAGTAGACTATGACTGACACGCTGTTCGTCAGGTGTGGTAGCAGTCTGATTAAATGATGGCGACAGTCTGTTGGAATGTGATGGTGTGGTCTTGTTGAAGAAAGAAGAAGGGTCCTGAAGAAAGGTCGTGTAGTTTCTGGAGGTCGGTGGTGGGTATGAGATCATTGTCGCTCTGGGAATTTCGTGGCTGGTATCACAAGCCAGACTACAAGGTAGGAGATGTCTGTGGGCTGGGATCTACACAAGTGGGGATTGATGAATTTGATTATTCAGAGACTTGATGGGTCTTTGTGGAGATGACTCCACAGAGTGGATGCTGCTCCAGAATGAATACAGGGTGAGTATGGAGATGATAAAGACACTGCTTCCACTATTTTAAGATATGTAGAGATAGCAGAAACTTGTTTTGGTTACCTTTTGTAACCAAGACGGTTGATATCTAGACTATTTTTCGTAGCCATAACAGTGACACTGCCTCCATTATTGTTTTCAATATTTTATTCTTTTTGATCCTTTAATAATTATCCTTAGAAACTTGGCTTCACTTTGGCTCTGGGAAGTAAATTTCTCCAGGTCAATTTTCTTAGATGCTATTTTATAGATTGCAAGAGATACAAGTTTGGCAGTCGTCATGTGTCATATTTTCTTCAATTCAATAACTTGTACAGTCTTTTGCCCAGCAAGGAACCTAGCCTATTTTAAATATCTTTTTGATAATGGGGAAATGATAAGCAAACTGACTTGGCTAGCTTCAATGTAGGTGACCTATCCTTTACGACATATTAATAATGGCTGCGAAATGTTGTTAGGAGGAAGATACCCATAACAAGTTCTATTCTTTGAAGCTCGATCAGTAAAACCTACTCAAGCTTTGGACGTATACAGGAGGTGGAACTTGAGGAAGGACTCTTACTCTAAAACACACTGAGACCACTGCCAGGGGGCAAAGTGCTGTGTAGACCTACAAGAGAGCTTAGCATAGGAACAGGAGAGATGATAATATGTATGGTGCATATGAGATAATGTATGATGTTGATCCTGTAAGTACATAAGTCATGAAGCTGTACTGAGAGTGTCATGTCTGTATAGGGTGACTCTCTGTACGTGGCGATTGCAAATAAACATGTCTGGCCTTACAATTTACTTAGTTGTGAGGTCTTTACTGTGCATCACTTTCATACATCAATATATCTAACATCACACACTTTGCCTTTCCAATATATTTGTATTTGTCATATTTTCTTTTTTTTGTTGGTTTTTTTGTTTTTTTGAAGGAAGAATAAGCTTGATGGAGATTCAAGCCGTAGAAGCGCAGAATTTTTAAAGACGATGATAAAATTAATTGTTTTTTCAGCTACTTTTCTATCTCAGTACATTAGCATTTTTTTTTGGCTCTCTTTGATTCCAGAGTGTTTTTTTGTGTTTTAACATTTACATACAGCTCATCAGTTGTATATATGCAATAGGAAATATTTTGCACCAATTCCACTCTTTGCAATGATTGGAAAGGCTTTTTGGTAGATAGATGAGTTGTTGAATAATGAAACTGCATGACAGAATTAGTTTTCACAGACGATTTAGAAGATATAAATGCCTAAATTTGTAGCATTGCAAGGGCAACAGCTACTCAGGTAAGCTATAACCATGAAAATGTAGAGCCAGACATTTTAATTATGTAATGACAAAAGGTATTGAGAAAGTGAGAATGTGAGGAAGAAGAGCTGAAATGAGACCTGGCTTAAAAAAATTGTTCAAAGTAATCCAAGTGCAGACCAGGGTCCAAACGAGGAAAAGGAGTAGAGTGAATAAGCGAGGAGGGATAGACAGGCAGTCATTGGGTTTATGTAAATAATAATTAAGGTGGAGGGAAGCCGATGTAAACAAGTTTGTGTTACGTACGAGTTTGTTGGTGCTAATTTGATTTCATCAACACTGACTGCTAGTACTATGAGGATATGAGAAAAAAAACTATTGAAAATCACTGTATGAATTAAGTTTCATGATACTGTAGTTATGCTTCGAGCACTATCTTCAGGAGGTATAAAAATGAGAAAAGAATACTTAGAAAAGAGGAACAAAAGCCGAGGCTGGCAGAGATGCCAGGACATAACAAGGGAGTGGCTGTGAGAGGAAATTATCTCACTAAGATATGTTGGCCCTCAAAAAGTCTGCTGCCGGCATGCTCTGCAGGTTTGGTGACTTCAGCTTGACAAATAACCTTGGTACTATGTCTTTTCCTTCTCATTAGCTCAGACTCTACCTCATCTGTCCTGGAGTTATTGTGAACATCAATATTATTGTATAGTTCATATATGCTCACAATTCTACAAAAAAAAACAACAAGATACAATGAATTAGAAAATTACTGACCAGGAATACTCTGCCTTTTAAGCTCAGAGGACAGTTATTGCAAATAAAGAGATCAGTAAAGCTTTTTTTAAACTTGTGATGGATCACAGTGGTGCATCTAAGCTTTAACATCAATATTTTGCTGCTTAGTGTACTCATCCTATATGTAGACTTTCTAAGGGAATTATGTTTGTGTAGTTTATTTAAAGAATCTTTTTCCTCGAGGGGAGAAAAGGCTGTGTTTAAGCAGAAGATTGGTCCCAGTCATCCCTTTATGGCTCTTGCAGTTATTCTAAAACTTAACTACAAGAACGAAGCCTAGAAAGAATTTCTTTTACGAAAGTTTGTTTAGAAGAAAAGGTAATAAGATGCTTGAAACAATAAAGGAAAGATAAATATCTACTATTCATATTAGAAAAGCATGATGTATTTTTTCTTTTTTGAGACTACAGTGTTGCATTTTTGTCTATTAAATTGCTTCTCTTCTTGACCTGCTTGTCACTTCTATATAATTTCTGTGTTTTAAAATAAGTATGATAAAAATGGCCTAAGAATTTCTTTGACTGGGAAACCATAACACTCAAGCTGTTGCAGAGGACTGTTTTGCTGATACCAACTATTCAGTGTTTCAGCAGGTATAGCAAGAAAATTGTACAGCTCATGTAAAAACACAACCAGTTGATTAGTTATTGTTGACCATCGTCCTTAAGCATGAATAGTCCTTTCTTTGGGGTGAAACTTAGATCGACTGTCATAAAGTCACCAAATTTCTGTGCTTTGGAGGAGTTGCTAATCCTCACTCCCCCTGCAGATTTCTACATTCACCATGTCCTTTACTTGAGATGCCTATTTTGTTGTTCTCGATCTGTTATTTTTCAAGAATGAGTAATTTGTACCAGTGAGGATATGGAGCTACTTACACCACACATGCTCGCTTAGTGTAGTGTGCAAGTACAATTATTCCTGTAATCTGCATGCAGCATACTTTTAACGTTGCCTTAGCATTAAGTTTAGCTGAGAAAGGGAAATAAACAGGATGAAAGTCAGCTGTCAACAGTGCATGGAAGGATATATGAATTATGAAAGTCAGCCTACAATATTCTGGGACCTAATTATTTGAGAAGTTGGTTATATTTGGTCATTTATACATTCAGCATTGTGTAGAGATGGAAGGAGGTTGTTGGTTGGGGTTGTTATGTAAACATAATCTCAGTGATATACCTCTGAGTTAGCTCAGAGGGTGCTCCCATGGGCAATTGCTTAATTTGTTTATGATTCCTGGTCAGCAATACAAGGAACCAACTTGCAAGCCTGCCACTGAAAAGGGGAATATTGCGTGATGAAAAAGAACATGAAGTAGCTTCAAGAGTGAAAATCTGAATGCTTACATTGCAGGGACTTCTGGGAAAATCTAGTTAAATGACCCTTTGTGTATTGATGGTCCATAATTACCTTTTGTTGAATAGGAGGTCTGGGTTAAAGCAATAGTGTGTGCATACAGTTGGTTGAGTTAATGTATTAATCATGCGCACTTTAGTTCTTTTGGCAACTACCTTACCTGGGGAAGAAAATAGAATATGTAATGATATGAATTCTTCTGAAAAGCTGATTAGTGATTAACATAGTCTGATTTCTTATATCGCTATTTGAGGGATGATGTTGATACATACATTTTTGATAACAATGATTTGTGTGTTGTAAGTCTCATCACACCCTTGAGAGAGACAATTGATTTTTATTTATGCTCGACATGATGTATGTGTTAGGGAGCTCTGTCCCTCAGAGGTTTTGCCTGGCGCCACATGGACAGTTCAGCTTCCCTGCTGCTGCAAACATCTGCCCCCTTAGCTGGTGGGCAATGCACGGATGCCGGGAAAAAGCGCGCGAGAAAAACCGGGGAAATCAGCTATGGGAGGGCAAGGACATAATAAAGCAGCGAATCTGCTGATCTATATACATGGCCTTTTTCCTTTGGAGTTCTTGGAAGGACCCACCTGGAAGGTCACTTGGCCTGTCCCCATTCCTCGTTTTTTCCTTTTTTCTCTGTGGTCCTGACTGTCCCTTGTCCGAACCGTCCTGTCTGTGTCTGTTTACCGCGTTCCCGAGGGCTCGACCGCGACACCTCGTGTTTGCTGTTTTGCCCGATGGAGCCGCCGCGTGCAGAGCGCTTGTGGGTATGCACAGCCAGCTGCCCACGCAGCGCAGCGATCCAAAGTGTGATGTAGCCACGCGCCGTGTTTCTGCGAACGGAGGCACGCAGCGCTGACTGCTGTTGGAAATCGCGCCAGCACGCCCGGAGCGCAGAGCTCCTCGCGGTCTCGCAGCTCACACGTCTTCTGCCGAGCTGAATGCGGGGTGCCCAGGTACAGCGGTAACAATCTGTCTGCTATCTTACTGTCTGCTCTCGTTTGTCTTATTCCTCTATATGGTTTTCCCTTTTTATCCCTTGTAGCGAAGGTGTTAGGAAACTTCCTTCGTTTATGAATAATAGTTGACATGTAATATTGGCGCGTTTGCGTTTATTTTATTGTCCAAGAGTCTATTAAAAGAACTCCCGATTCCTCTTACTCAAGCAGAGTGGAACACGCTGCAACTGCAAGTGGTTGTAGAGTTTTTGCACGACTTAGAGAGTAAAGGCAATAAGAGAAGATCAGGAGATCTGATGTGGTGCAGATATGCAGCAAAGGAAGGAAAGGATGTTAACAGCTCAGGGGCTTTATGTAAATACAATAGGTCCAGTTCGAGTCAGGGTGAGAACTCTAAACAAGATGAGATAAAGAGAAAGCGGTGGAGCTATGAAGGAGAATATAATACCTTGGACATTCAGAAAAATTTTAGTGTTCTTGTTTCTATTTGCATATTCAGCATGAGAAACCATAACATAGATGCACAAAAGACTGTAAAGTATTCATATTCCACTTTAGCTATGAATTTAACACTGTAATGAGCACCTCCATTAATGCAGCCAAGGAGGATGGTTTTAGTTGCTAGATAAAAGGCTAAAATTACACGTGCTTAGAATTAGCAGTTTTGGTTCTGCTTTAATTTTCTGTATCCGCCAATGGAGGGATAAAAACGTCAAGAAACGAAAACTTGCTAGGACGCACGGGTCCATGTGGTCATTATCCTAGAGATTTAGAGAAAGAGAGAGTTATTGATCATAAACTTGCCACTAATCTGAAAATAAATGCTGAAGTTGCAGCATTAGATAGTTAATTCTAGAAGTAAAATACGAGTATTTAGTTAGAAGTCGTTGATTGACACAAAATAGGTTGAAACTGTCAGTTATGAGGAACAGCTTGCTGATGGCTCTTGAGTGGTGAGAACCACTAGATGTCAGGAAAGACTATGGGAATATAGCCGACCAACACAGGGCTGGCTTTCTCCTTGGCATCCATAAAACCACCTTCACATGTCTTGGATTTGCCTTTGCCACTGGGAAAAGAAGCAGTTACTTTTTTCCTTCTTTTAGAAATTTCAATCATGTCAGTTTTTCCCTGTTAGCAATTTGTCTGATTAAAGTAAGGTTGCAGGTTAGGATAATTATACCCTGTCTTCCTGATTTTTGGAGCACATATCAAGGTTTTAAACACTATTGCACTTAAATATGAAAACTCTCTGTTCATCAACACATCATTTTATTCATTAAATATCCATTAAATATTTTTTACCTTTTGGAGAACCACTGATAAAATACAGGGAAAAAACAAGTAAAAACAACCACAAGTGAAATAAGCCTCTGTTCTTGATGCGTGAATAACAATTGTTGTAATTTGAAGTATAATCTAAGAAACTTTTTTTTAGACATCCTGTGGAAATTACATAATTAACAGAAAGGGTAATCATAGTGAAAATGAGCATTATTATTTATTTCATAATGCTCTGATACAGTTTATGATTATAACAGGTAATCAACTGATTTTCCATAAAGTCCTTAATTTGCTGTATTCGAGATCCATAAATTGCAGAGATTTATTTGGACCTTATTTCTGGTTTCTGTGTGAACACAAGCCACCCTGTGTTCACGTATTTTAGTAATTGTTTCTCAATCAAGTGAGAAACCTTTGAAAATATTAAAATATTAGCTCCAACAGGCGAGGAATTAAGACCCACTAAACTGCATGCAAGACAAAGGTGAGATTTAATGGATATATTGACCTCTATTTGTCTGGTGCAGGCAGATATTCTGAACTTAGGATATTTTTGATGATTGGTGATAATATGAGTGCTTGATATAATGTTTGGTGTATGGATGACTTTCTTATCAAGACTTTTAACAAATGTCTATATCTTATAAAAGAAACGAATTCAAAATTATAATGTAGTCAAGGCCAAATGCAAGTCCCAGAACTTTGAGGGTGATATGCTGCTGACTCTGATAATCGGACCCTGCAGTGACTTCTGGAATTTTATTCTTTGTTGTCTAAGCCAGTCTGTGTTATCTTTTTATTGAAGTATAATTTTTAAATATATTTCTATTTTTAGTATTATTGCAGTTTGAAATTTCCTAATAATAACTTCCAGACAAATCTACAAAAGTCTTAGCATTCTGGTTGTAGCATCCAGAAGGTCATAATATGTATGCTAGTGTATCAAAGTGTGTTCTATACGAAAGTTAAAAGCATAATGCAAGTAGAGTGAGCTCACTTTCACTCCTTTGAGAAAATTTGGCCTCAGTGCAGTGAGTATTAGCACATGTGTCTTGCATGAATTTTTGAAGGGAAATTTGAGGTAAATTTGGGGCTTAAATTTTGTAACACCTCTTCCTACAAAAAACTAAAAAAGACCTAAATCAAGTGTTCTTGAGTATTAAAATTTGCATAATAAGTGTATTTGTGGCATATATATGTTGTATATAAACTATATGAGAATATGTGCATGTAATATAAAGTAACTTTTCCTCAGCGTCAATCCATGTTAAGCAGCATTTTGAGGTATCTTGCAGACGGGTATCGTTTTGTGCATGGAACACCTAAAATATCAGCTACAAGAAGAGTTGCAAGGATTACTGGCGACTCATTCTTCCCAAGTAATTTCTGTCCAACAAGGGCCTGTTCATTTAGGAGATAACATATCGAGGCAGCAGTCTGTGAGAACAGGTAATTATTGCATCAATGCAGCTGCTCAAATGCAAAGATCGGGGTCAGATGTACAGCTTGCAGAGTTTTGTCTATCCCTTTGGTGCTCGAGTGCAGCAAAATTGCTAAGAATGAAGTTTAGAATGGTTAAAGTTTAAATTTTTTTCATTTTTGAATGCTTTAAAATCATCAATGCAAGCTGGGACTATATACTTAACAAGTTGATCTATATGATTGTTGACAGCATTGATGTTCTCTTAGCAAGTTTACAGAGCATTGCAACTGGTTCTCATGAATACTACTAGGATATAGTTAGTGAAAGTCAAAGGCAACGGCTCTAGTTAACTAAAACATCAGAGAATGGCATGAAAGGAAATGAATAATCTTGTTGCAACTAGGCAAACTAGTAGAAGATCTACAAGGGCTTTCGATTGCATCAGTGATGTTTTTGCGTCTATGTTCGATAAACGTGCTTGCTTATTTGAAATACTTCCTTTCTGACTAAATCTTTCCCTCTTTCTTCTTCATCGTTTGCATTGCATAGCAAGCACACTGACATAATAAGTTGGTGTTATTCCTTTAACTTCATGATTTGTCTGTTGTTGCTGTTGAGGGTTTTTTCCCTTTTTTTTTTTTTTTTTACTGGCCTTGTGAGTTGGAATATTGGTTTAGCTTATTATTGACGAATTGTTGTGAAAGATGTAACTCTGTAATCTGGCAATTCACATAATCAAAAGCTCTGCACTGTGTACAAATGCTAAAGATTTATGTTTAATGCTAAAAAATTCTTTCTTGATGATATGGCAGTCCAGAAAATAAGATAGTTCCCTCTACGATCATCCAATGAAAGAAGTTAGAATAAATCGGACAAATGTAGTTATTTTTATTGAAAGAAATCAAAATGCTGTAATTTTTAATAAATTTTTGAATCTACTCCAAGATCTATAATAAAGACCTGATTTCAATTTTTTTAAACACTCAATCAATTAAATCATAGACAAGAACACAAGGAAAGAGTATTTCTGAGCTACCGTCAGCACTATTGGGTCAACAGAACCAAAGACTGTGCATGTTAGAGACCTGGTTTAAAGAGATTAAATGCGTCTTGAAAAAACATGTCTATTTCCCAAGTAGGATCACAGTGATTTAAATACACGCAGGGTGGAATCATGACTTTTTTCCTGTGTTGGATTCTTATTCAGGCAATAGGATGGAGATGAGATTCAGCGTGTGTCATTGGTTACCCACAGTAGAAGTTTACCGGTGGAACTACGGACATCAATTACAGGCAACCTTTTTTCTGACTCTGGCAAGGTAGAGCAGAGATGAGGAAGTAACTCCTCTTCACTTGTCACTTAAAAGGACTGAGGACTTGAGAGTTCTCTGCAAAAAGGCAGAATGATGGTCTTTTATTCTCTACAGATTCATCAGAGAGTTCTTGCATGGAGACTTAAGCTTTATAAACATTGAAGCCAGGATTTGCCACGTACGTTATATGCTAACAAATGCAGTTGGACCTCTGCAGTTTTGTCTCCTACTCTTATTCAGAATGGGAAAACAAGTATGATAGTAGATGTAGCTTCCAGGGATAAGATACTAACATATAATAACCCTTGGTATAAAAAAGAAGGAGGCTTCATTTTCAGAAAATATGACTGCTCAGTGAGATCACTAATTTATGGTCAAACTAAGTTATGGTGCTGTTATGGCTGTCTCAAGCATGCTTGAGGCTTGGTGGTGGTTGGAACTGATAGGTGATCAATGAATTTCTCCTAGTAGAGTGAAAATTGTATCACAGAGAAAAAGGATAGAATTTTACTAGGATATCTTAGAAAAGGTGGGGAAAATTATGACAAATCCATGAGTCACTCGTAGGTGCAATGAATGTGGTTAGGAAAGACAGTTTGGCTAGTGCAATTTGATCATAACGCTGTGTAGAATATGTAGTAAGCAGCGTGTTGGACTACGGCACGGGTTTCCTACTAGGATCCACTGTAGTTTGCCGGTGCTTCTTCCCGCATTATGAACCCTCTTCTAAACCCTTTTCACCATCACTTCACAACAACAGTTTCATGCACAGTGCTGCATAGTCATTGCATCCACTTAGTACTAACCAATCAGAAAATGTTTGATTGACATACATGCTGAAAATCAGACATAATTTGTCCGCATCTACTGAGGCACAGCTGCATATATTTTTGTTTGTCTTGTATCGGCATGTTTAGCAGAGACATATTTTTGAAGATGAGCTACTCATGTGACATTTTAGATGCATGATGTATCTCCATGGCAGCAGAGCTAAGTTTAGATTAAGTTGAGTTACTGTGATATAAAAGTAAAGCAATTTTCATGAGATTTATCACAAATGGTATGATGGAACAACGAGAACTGGTGATGATAGGGTCTTTCATTGCAGAGATAGAGGTTCAGAGGGTTTAAGAGAGTCTAACTATATTTGTGCTTTTTCAGATAAGCACTTCCTAAAAAAACCCAAAACACTATATAGTTTAGTATAGAATGTCTGCAATTTTAAAAACATTGTAAAGTTGATTTGTATTGATAATGTATTGACTTCTGAAGGCATCATCCCTTAAATTGAATACAAAACATATTTATGTGATGCTCTAAACGTCCAGAAAGGAGAGAACAGAATAATGATTATCCACAAAGAATGCAGCAAACCATCTCAGGGCTTGCTAGTTTATGCTTTTTATCTTTAAATTTGGATTTAAATAAATGTAAGAAAGTGAAAATTGTCAGTCTAATTTATTTATTGGTTTAAAATTGCCATTTGACGAAGACATAGAAGTATGCATGCAGCAGATTTGAATACTGATTAATACAGAAATAGCATTATTTTCCTTCATTTGTAAATGATATGTAAAAGTAGGGATGCAATATGGCATACTGATGCTGGTCATTCTGCCTGTGCTGTATTAAGTCAAACAATTCGTAATGTACGCACTCTGTTTTCTGGAGTACTCTAACTACTACAACAAAATGTTACAATATCTGGTGAATGTCAAATGAAAGAGATGAGTCTATAGGAAAAGAACATTTTAAGGGAAAAGTCATAAGCTGACTGATGAAAGATAAATGCTTTACGAAGAATCATGTCTTGCAGTGGAGGTGAACAGATATGCAGAGTCCGGAGGAATGCATCGTCTTTCAGAAAGTGCAAACCTTTTTTGAAAGGCAAACATTCGTAAGGAGACAAGTACTGGAATTGCATTATAGTTCTGCATAATGACATTACTACATCTGGAATTAGGCTGTAAATAAAAATGTAATACTCTCTTGCTGTACATGTAAGATATAAATCTGCATTTAAAGAGCAATTTAAATGGACATTACGCCCTTTACACTTTAGTAAAGTGAATTTCAAAATTGTTTTGCTTTTTACCAATTTTACATAATAATTATAGTATATTTGTTTTAACAGAAAATATTTTGATTATGTACAAGTAGTGTTAATCGTAAGATAGTAATTATATAAAAGCTTATTAGTTAACAGTTAATACGTTGTGTATTTTTCTGTAATTATAGTTTGGCATGTAATATAATTCAGGCTACAAAAATAACAACATACAATAAAATCCCAACCCAAAACAAACAACTAAATGAACAAAAACCCCAGAAACAAAGCAACAAAATATTGGGGTTATGTGTAAGCAAATATCCATGACTCACTCATGCAGATGCTTCTCTACATTGTTGGCTTCAGGTTAATCTCCAAAATATTTGTAAGAGAGGATTTGTTCTTACACACTACTCTGTGAAGTACAATAGGGATTTAAACTCATTGATTATACTATTGGGCTAGAAATAAGGGGAGACTTACTTTTTGCATTTACTAACTTCATTTTGCTTTGCTTTTTCTTTGAAGAGGCCAAATAGCTCCAGCAGTATGAAAGAAGAACCTGATAATGCTTTTGGCTGAAGAGAACATTCATTGCCTCCTCAATTTTTGACATTAAAAATTGAATTATTAATTATGCCACGTAGATGTTGATTAAGCAAGACTAAACTAGACAACAATGGCAGGATGGATTAGACACTCAGGCTTTCATCAGTGGCGCAGAAAAAACTACTACTTTTCCTGTCTTTTGCTAGGAGGTTTTGTTGGGGTGTAGGTGATTAGCTTCTTTTTCTGGTTTTTTTGTATCATTTTGTTTTGGTTGTTTGGTTTGTTTTGTGGATTTTGTTTTGGTTTTGTATTTGGTTTTTTTAAGCTATTGATTTTTGTTTAAACCTTTAATGTGTGGTGATGAAGACCACCCAGAAAAATAGCTGAAGTGCTGGACAGGACCTGGGTAAGTGTAGCACAGCAATGGATGGAAATAATGTTGATAACCTCTGGGACATGAATGGTTTGCATGAATTATGTAAATCTTGGTGCCTGGTTGGATTTTGATGTGACCTCTTCACCGACTGCCGCTGGTCCCCCACTGGTCTTGTGGTATTTCCTTTCTCTCTCATCCAGCTCTAGAGTAACTAGCTGTGAGGATATATTGTGGGTAGGGTACTGGGAGCTCCTCTTTCGCTCCTGGTCCCTTGGGAATAAACTCCGGAATAAGCAAGTGACTGAGCACGCTGCTTCTTCATGTCTGATAACGTATGGAGTACTAGTCCATGGGGAGGGGTGGGTTGCAGTCATAGCCTAGCTGGGTTGACTGCTCGACAGTGCCAGAAGTGCTGGTGAACGATCTCGAAAGGGAGATGCTTGTGGTCCACCACAGAGAGATGAGACCCCGTGATCATCCCCAACAGAATGACATGTTAAGTACATAATTCACAAAATTATACCAGTTCTTCAATCAGATAGACTCAAGTAGCTGATCCTTTAGAATGGTGAGTGATTCATTACAGACTACCTCACAAATCCACGAAACATGTCAAAGTTTTAAGAAATCTTGGGGTTTTTTAAAGCTTTTGATTTTTTTAACTCTTGCTGAGCCGAATTATTGCAACTGCACTGACTGCAGATGCTAAATTTAGAAGGCTGGTTTGACATCTCTGTGTGATGGAAGTAAGAAATTTGTAAAATTTTCTCTGGAAAGCAACAAAGAAATCACTTTTTTAAGCAATATTATATTAATATTATTTTTATTTTAGCTCCATTTTAATTAGTGCTAGTCATCTCATGGCATTAATGGAAACCCACTACAAAATACCTTCAAGGCATCTCTTAGTCTTGAATCTGCTTGCTTTAGAGAGACTCTTTAATAGCTGTGTGTTGTTTGACTATCAGTGAATTATGTTATACTCTAAAGAACGAGTGGCATTTCAGACGGATGAAACAATGAGTAACACACTTTATACTACTGTGTCATTATCCTTTTTGATACGAGAATTCTCGAGTGTCGAGCTCTGAAGAATTTACTGATACTAGTTTTTCTTGAGAATATTTAAATTTCCTTTTACTTCCTGTATTGTGTTCTTTGTCTAAGGCAGAAATTCCAAGGAATATGCTGAGAGGTATATAAGATAATTAAAAAACAGTCTGTTTTCAAATATATCATGTTTTCTTGTAATAGGTGATTCTGATGCGTACTGTGTAAGAACTTTGCTTTAATTCATACAGCTGCAGAATCAAATCAGTCGTCCGATCAAAAAAATGTTTCTATTTCATCCTCTCAAAAAAGTGCATTTTCTACTTGGTTGTTAGTAGTGTTACTTGGGCAATTGCATGTTATGTGTGAAACCTGTGCTTAGGTAATTGAGATCTATAATTTTTTGAATTAGATTAACTGGGTAACCGACTTTCAGTAACAAAGCAGTTTTGGAAAATTATAAATAATTGGGGTGTAAAAATAATGTTTTTCTATAGGGAAGATGGAATAAACAAGTTTTATGGTGAAGATTTGATATTTATGAGTGCTATGAAATCATTAAGAGTCTGGGGAAAAAGGTAAAAATGTCACAAAATAAATGGAATATTTCCTATATTGAAAGGTATAAGATTAATTATGATGACTATTTAAGTAAATAGTTAACTTTTGACTGAGTCACATGATCCTTATAATAGCATAATTTGTTCTGATTTAAATATTTCATTTGTTTACCTTTTTCCATGTACATATTGCCAAGGATTGTCTTGTGTTTATAATGTAATTACCTCAATCTAAAACACAATATTGAAATTCTCCTCTATAAAGCTAAATGTACAATCCTAGGTCTGTAGAAATTGCAGAATTTAATATCTATTTAAATTAAAAGCAAATTATCACAGTTCAGTATCTGTTTGTCTTGTTGGTGGGTTTTTTGGGCAATTTGCTTTGGCATATTGAAAATGGCGAATACATATAACAGTGCGGAGATGAGTTTTTGAAAAATGACTGACTCAAGTCATAATGTGAGAATTCTCTATCATTCACAGTGACAAAGTATTAGACAGTTTTTTATAAAAACAGCTTTCATCTAAGAGGCTTCAAATTTTTAGTTTGCTGAGGATGATTAATTAACTGGCTGAAATCTGCTATGTTGTATGTTCATATTGCGTTTGACTTTTAAAGCTAAATGTTTCAATGCTATTGACTTTTTCATTGACTACCATATTCTAGGCGAGCATCTGATGCTGTCAGGAATAACATATAAAGGCATTCTCTAATTGTAGGGGGATTCTGGTAATTCTCAACAATCACCTAGAGCTGATTTTGCAAATTGTTTTTCATTAACGAGCTTGTGAGAGAATAGTGTGAGACTGGCTAGGTGTTAAAAATTTTTTCTGGTCTTCTTTTCATTTTTAGATACGAAGTTAAAGCAAGTTCTTCAATGTATTTCAGAAATATGTGTGGGCACAAGAATGAAGATTGACAAATTGACTCAATGCAATTTTTATTTCTCTTGACTTATACCAATGTTGCAACAATTTATAATTTTTAACAATAGGAGAACTTATAAGGTGAATCTAGTAATATGTTGGTCCTCTGGTCTATCTGTTGCATTAACAGTGTCCTTCAAAAACCATTAATTTAAAATATGATGCTCGAGGATGAGGCTACTTCTTGAAAAGTTCCAAATAAATTGTTTTTAAACTACATTTTAGATGAAATCTTTAACATTCAAGTAAAAAATGATGATAGAAAGCAATGCATTTTTGAATACGCAAGCATGGTACTTGTGAAGTCTTATAATGTTTAATTTTATCCTCTCAGATTACCGAATTGAGTGGGCTGGATTTTGCTCTCTATTTATACAAACCCATGATTGTTAGGTCTAGTGCTCAATAAACACAATTTAGCAATATTTAGATCAATTGTGTGCTGCTTAATGGCAGCATAGAGGAGAAAACCACTCATGATTCAGCTATTAAAGTTGCATTAATTATTTTTGAAATTATACTGTATAAATAGCTGGCTATATTTAGGAAGTATTGGTTGTATAATGTGATATTTCAACTAAATGTTGGAATGGCATTCCAGATTAAATTAATTTTTAAAACAAACTTCCATTTACTTTGTTATTTTTGCTGATAGTCGACTCTTCATGATATTCCTATATTCTTAGCATTGAACAGAAGGACATCTGCAGGATCTACTAAATAAGCAACACCCTTAAAAACTGCATTTTATTTTGATAACAGTTTAGAAATAATGTTCACAAGGTGATGCTAGTGAGAGGATGAATGTAGAAGATTACTACACTGTTGCTTTTAGAATTTAGGGGTTTGTTTTATAGCTCTTGTATAGCTCTGTGGAGGAAATAAGTCCTCAGGAGTGAGGAAAGAGACTAATATTGAGTAGCGGGAAGACTTAATTTGGAGGAGAGGCACCCTATAGATGTAGCTCTGGATCAAAATGCTGCATGGTGTTTTTTTTACTCATAAGTCCTAGTGGTAAGGTCCTCTCATCTCCACTTTTCTATCCTTCCTTTTCAAATGTCCGGAAGAAGTAATTATATAGATCATTCCAAAAACAACCATCAGCTCTGCACAGCTTTCCCATGAGTTTTTTGGATGTCGTCCTCCTACAAGGAAGAGACAAAAAAACCGTCCCCCCAGTCTTGCTATCTCATGAGCAGAAGTATTGTTTTTTGGTAATAGCGTCATATGTTCAATTTAAGGGTATAGGATCAGCGTTATACTTATTCCTCCCATACTGTCTTTGAGGTAATTATAGTTTATCAGAATGTTTGCTTTTTCGCAAGCATTAGAGAAATCTCTCCGACAAGATACTACGTACTATGTTCACATGGAACAAGAAGAGTCACTAGTGTAAGACATACATTATAAGAAGCTCCTAATGACATCTAGGTTCAAGGCTACACTTATTATGTCCGTAGAGGACTGAATGTTAGATCTTAAGCTAGCGTAAAGACGGGAATGTAAGTATTTTAGCATCGCTTTAACTTAGATTACAAAAAGACAAAGCTATTGTAGAATATATGCTTCATATACAGACACAGACTTTGCTTAGGCTTCATCAGTGCAGCTGCACAGGCAATATGGAGAGCCATTGCAGCGGAGTATAACTTCACTAGGCTGTTGTGTATTAAATTCTTGAACTGATACTTCTATTAAGCAGTATGTGAGTCGTCATTCTTTCGCCTAACGAATAAAAGATTATAGGTTTCGTGACACAAGTGCATAAAATTGCTATTTGCATTTTTATCTCCAGCATCAACTTCAGTGTTGTCAATATTTTCTTTTAATTTCGAATTTCCCTCTACGAATTTATTCTGGTGGGGTCCCCTTTTCCATAGGGTGGCAGTGAAGCATGTAATTGCTATGACTGGTGCAAGTAGATGTGTTTCAGAAGTAAGGATTTCCATTTTATACAGTGGCACTTACTTATAGGATTTTTAACAGTGTTAATATTGTTCATTAATTTAAGATATGACAAATTAGTGATAGTGAGAGATTCGATACGAATGATTTACTAAAACTATATTACTGGCTAGAGTAATTAAATCAAAGGAAAAATTGCCAATGCGTTTTATTGGCTTTAAGTCATTGTATATATGTAGCTATAACAATATTTGTATATACGAGTTGCTACCGTTGTCTGTTTCCACCACTATATAAACACATTCATTGCTGTAAATATACAGTAAGAACTCCATATCCAAGATAGTAATCGCATGAAAATGGTTTAAATACCCTATACTGAATGCTTGTTGAAGTTGCAGGATGGACACTCTGCTGTGGTTTCACTCCTGCCTAGCCCAGCAGCATTGCTCAGCATCCCTGACAGCAGAAGTCAGGGAGAAGAGTAATAGGGAGGGTGAAACCAGAACTGCTGAGTTTTGAAGATAAGTATGGTTAAACAGGGAAGCAGAAGCTGCATACAAACAAAATAAATAGGAAATATCAGCCCTTTGGCAGTAAGATGGTCATGCACAATGCCCTGCAGATGCCCAGGTCACATGGGTAGTGGTGATTGGGAAGACAATACCATCACTCAACTACCTCTCGCTTCTGCCTTACATTCTACCACTTTATATCTGAGCATGATACAATGGTCGCGATATCCTTCTGGTCGTTGGGGTACTTTATCTGCTTCCTCTCATCCTCAAGCAGCCGAACTTCCGTCACCAGTGTGGCAGTGTCAAATGGCAGAAAAGCTTTGGTTCTGTCAAGTCTTACTCAGGCAATAAAAAAAATTCTCTATATTATCAAGCCCTGTTTCAACAAATCCAGAACAGCCACATCAGGTATGTGAAGAAAATTAACTGGCGCGAATACTTAAGAGGTAATTCTAAGGCAGAGAAAATGTCAGATAAACAATTGATTTTCAGTTTCTGGGTTAGAATATAGAGTTGGGCTTGTTTGAATTGCTGCTAAAAGTGATGAAAAGTTAGATATCGCAGGATATTAGTTTTGCTCGATAGATGGATCTTTTTATACTGTTGAAGATGTAAAGGAGTCATCACATCTTACGGTTGACAGATCTTAAGGTGCCGTTGGCCTTATTTCTCTGTGGCTGTGAATAAGTTCAGTAAAATTATGTATATTTTCTGTAGCTAATTAATGGGGAGTGTTCACTTCTTTCTGTTTTTTTCTTTCAACACTTTCTCTATTCTCCTGCTAATCACATGCTTCTATAATCTTTCATCAGTTTACAGTGTTAAAAGTGCTCAGCTCGGTGGCAGCTTAACCACCACTGCGTCACTACTGAAAATAATTGTTCAATGTGCTAGTCATCAGTGTGATTGCATATTAACCCCTTCTGGTTCTAAGGGAATTTTCCCAGTCTTGACAATATAAGTATCCTTGATGAGAACTGCTCATATTGTCCTGGGTTTCAAATTCAGAATAGTAGAATAGAGGCAGGCGCTGTAGAATCATGTCATCGCGAATATAGTGTCTTGGACACTAATGCAGATTTAATATGGCAGAGAAAGAAGAGGAACGGAGCAGAATGGGCAGGTTTAAAATGCCACATTGTATGAGATTTCAGGGGGAAATCAGGGATTTGAAGAGGCTTTCTGTTTGCATTCTTTTCTAAGTAACTTTGTGCGGCACTCCAAGAAAAAGGGGGACTGCCCAACGAAATGAGGAGCATAGAATGCCTCTTAAATTCAATTTTACAACATGGGTTTTAAGCTTGAACAATGTAGGGAAAACTGAATAGAAATTTCTTTAAAAAAGTTTAAAGTCTATTTATAGACCTGATAGAAGGAGTTATAGCATGCTGTATCAGTGGGTGTAAACCAAAATAGGTTAAAGCTGGGGTGAAATTTTCAGTCAATGAAAAAATGTCTTCTTAGGGTGGATGGTCGCATAACAGGAGCAGTAAACAGGAATGGTTTAAGATACATCTAGACACAGGATTTACATCTCCAGTTTTAATATTTTTATCCTGTCTACTCATCTGTATTTTTATATCCAAGTATTAGACATCTCACGATTTAAGTAGGTTTGAAGTGGCAAAACAGGGTCTAAGCCTCTATTTTAAAATATTTCTGGGAATGGAAATACACTGGGGATGAGAGGACTTCTTTCTGATTTTATTTTTTTTTTTTCTATTAAGAACACCTTTACCTTTCCAGTCTTTTTCAAGTGTTCTTTTTCTTTTTATTTTTTTTTCTTTGAAGAACTCTGTGTTTGATCATTCAGCAACGTGAACATTCCAGATTTTTGTGATAAAGAAAAAACGTGGAGCAGATTAACACAAGTTATTTACATCAATGATGAGAGTATGTCAATAAGTTTAAGAAAATGAAAACCAGCGACAAACCACTTACCAGTCTTGATTAAGGCCAAAATATCATGGATTGGTACTTGATACAGCAGTA